>VZRJ01004872.1:0-14328 GCA_013397565.1 Ptilonorhynchus violaceus | reverse complement strand
GACTGGAGGGGGACATGTAAATACTGGGGGTCCCCAGGTGCCGCAGGGGTCTCTGGATGCTGGGGGGGCTTCATGGATGCTGAGGAACTCGTGGATGCTGCTGGGTTCTGTGGCTGTGGGGGGACTTGGTGGTCCTTTACTCCTGGGGGTCTCTGGCTGTGGGGGAACCCTTGGCTGCAGAGGGTCCCTGGCTGCTGAGGGACCCCAACCCCAGCCCCCCCTGTCTTCCGTGCCCTCCCACGGGTGCCAGGCTGCGCTGGGGTGAGGAGGCAGGCGCTGAGCCCCGCATCCATCCCCAGCTGCCGAGGGAGAGAGCATCCACCCCCGGCATCCGGCACCTGACGCAGCCCGGGGCGGGTGGTGCCTTGTGGTGAGCAGCTCTCTCTGCGTCCCGCCAGCGGGGACAGAGCCACCACCGCCGTGCCATGCCGAGGGGAAGGGTCCTGAGTGCCTGGGCACTGCTGGCCAGCCTGGCCGTGGCCAGCTGGGGGGTCCGAGGTGAGTCCGCAAGTGGGGGGTCAGTGGCCGGACACTCACCGTGGATCCTGGAGGTGCTGGGAGGGTGCTGGGAAGGAGCCCCACGGCTTGGTGGGGTTTTCCACCCGGGAATGGGGTTTGAAATGTGGATGGGGAAAAGGGAATCAGTGCAGCAAGGACAGGATCACCGAGCTCTGCCTTCCTCAGTCACTGCTGTGTGTCCCTGTCTGTGGCAGCTCCACCCTGCCTTACAAGGGCAGAGTCTGCTTTTTCCAGAGGTTTTTTGGGACAGCCTGATGGTGATGCTTCACCTCCATGAAGGAGCTCTGCGCTCTGCATCACTGTTGATCACTCAGAGGTGAAGCTCTCTGCTCCCTTTCCTTTTACAGGGCAGACCATCTTCGTGAAGGAATTGAGTGGGAAGGTGTTCTTGGAATGTACAGAAAGCGACGCTACATGGCTGAAAGATGGGATTATTGTTGGAAATGAAACACAGCTGGGCCTGGGTGCAGTTTATGACGATCCCAGAGGTCTCTACACGTGTAAAAATAAGGAAAAAAAGAAAAGCCTCCAGGTGCACTATCGAAGTAAGTGTTGCACTCCTGGTTTCTAGAGCCAGAGCTGCTCGGAGTTTTCACCCAAGCCAAGTTTTCAGGGAACTACTGATTTCTCATGGTCTGGGGGTGTCTCTGCAAGTTCCCCCTGCATCTGGTGTCACTGTGACAGCTTTGCAGCCTTATTTAGTGCCCTGACCTGCCTCGTTGCCTGCCACTCCCTGGCCCTGCTGGGGGACGTGTGGCAGCCTGTGCCACTGCCCTGGGTCACACAGCAAACCCAGCTGCTCTCTGTCGGCCTGGGGTCGGAGCCTGGACTGGCAGAGCCAGCCGAGCACTCTGGGTGTGTCCCTGCCCTCAGTGTCCGTGTCCTTTTGGGTCTCCAGTGTGCCAGAACTGCATCGAAGTGGACGCTCCCACCGTCTCGGGCATCGTCATCGCCGACATCGTGGCCACGCTGCTCCTGGCAGTGGCCGTGTACTGCATCACTGGCCACGAGGGGGGACGCACGTCACGAGGTGAGGGATGGGAGAGCCCCGTGGGCTGTGCCTGGGCACCCCCAGCGACTGTGAGCGGCACCCAGGGGCTGTGAGTGGCACCCAGGGGCTGTGTGCAGCACCCAGGGACTGCAGCCAGCTCTTGGGTTTGTTTGTAAATGTTCCCCACGTTGCCCATGGCTCCCGTGGTCCTTGACCTTGACCTTCTCTCTTCCTTCAGCTTCTGACAGGCAGAACCTGATTTCCAACGAGCTCTACCAGGTGAGTGTGGGTGCGCCCCTGTGTGTGTGAGTGGGCACCTTCAGCACCCCTGTGTGGGGAGAATCTTGCCAAAGGCTTGGTCAGCTCCCCCTCCCAGGGCTGGACAGGCACAGTTGTGGCTCATGTCCCCTTTTCCCCCCTCCCAGCCCCTCGGAGAACGTGAGGATGAGCAGTACAGCCGGCTGGCTCCTGCCCGCGCCCGCAAGTGAAGGGGGAAGACTGTGGATCCCATGACTGCCTTCATCAGCGTGCTGGTTTTGCCTGGAAACCCTCCAGGATGGGCTGCTTGTAGCACCGTGCTCATCCCATGGCCTCTTGCACTTCTGTATTCCTGCCATTAAAGATGAGCCTGTCCCACAGCATCCCTGCTCCATCTGTTGTGTTGAGATCCCTGGGGAAGGTGCATGTGGGATGGGATCTGGTCATGGGGAAGGTGCACGTGGGATTGGATCTGGTCACTGGGAAGGCCAGGTCTCCACTCCCCAACCCTGAGCGGAGCTCATGTGATATGAGCCCCCAACAGACACCAGACAGGACCAGCCTGCATCACCTCACCCTTGAAAGGACAAAGAAATTTCCTCTAGTGCAGGTAAGCACAGAGGCAGAGAGATGCTGTCACTGGGTGAGCCTGCTGAGACAAGGAACGCGTCTGGGCAAACACTGGGCAAGCTCGTACATTTACGCACCCCAAAAGTGGGGGCAGAAGCACCAGGGGTGTAGCAAAATACTAATCTTTTAAAGCAAAACTTAGGCCTTGTACACGCAGAGTGTTCCAAGCTTCTCCCGCCCCGCTGCTGGGAATGCCGTGCACGGCTGGGCTGAGCAGGCTGAGCAGCAGTGCCGGTTTGCAGGAGGTGAGAACGCGGCCCTGAGCAGTTTTAGAGCTGCTGGGGGGTTGTGCTGTCTGTATCTCGCCATCTCCCAGCTCGGGGTGTGGGGCCGTGTGCGGCAGACCCAGCTGTGCCTGCAAACCGCATCCTGCGGGTGCACAGCGCCGACACAGACCCAGCTGGGTGCTCTCTCCCCTCTCTGCACCCCATGGCCACCCACCCCCAGCCCCTGTGGGGGCACAGCGCTGACACAGACCCGGCTGGGTGCTCCCTCCCCTCCCTGCACCCCATGGCCACCCACCCCCAGCCCCTGTGGGGGCACAGCGCTGACACAGACCCAGCTGGGTGCTCTCTCCCCTCTCTGCACCCCATGGCCACCCACCCCCAGCCCCTGCCCCGCTGCTGCTTCCTCTGCTCGGTGACACAAACGGGGGCGGCTCAGCCGGGGTTAGACCTGAAACCTTCCCAGGCACCAAAACAGCTCACAGGCCCTTCTTAACCTGTGCCATTGCTGCTGTGCCGTTTGGGGGGTTTTTACTGACTGCCTCTGCTCCTTTGGCTGCAGCCCTGGGCAGGAAGTGAAGGTCAGGCTGTGGCCATGAGAGCAGGACGTGGTCACAGGATGTGGTCACAGGCCAATCCCTCTGAGATGAACCCCCTCTCTGCCCAGGGAACCACTGGGAGCAAGTGGAGGCACTCGGGGCAGAATTAAATTGGAGGGAAAACGAACTGGAGCAGGGAGAAGTGCGAGGGAAAAGGAGACCGAGGAACCACGAGTGAGGCTGCAGTCCTTTAATGAGAAGGAAAACTTCTCTTGCCAATGAGCTCATTTGTTTCTGTTCCCTGCTGGCAAAACCAAGCACGCTCCAGGGTGGGACAGCGTGTCCCTGTCCTGTGGCCACCTGGCTTATCCCAAAGTGCCAGGGCCTCAGCAGAGCTGCAGGGAGCTGGGAACAAGCTGGGCAGAAGCGTTTAGCCCCGGTGCTGCTGAATTCCAGCCTGTCATCCTTGGGAATTTCAGAGCCCCCTGGATTCCAGGCCTGCGTACACTTCCCGCTGTCCCTTCCGGATGGGCTGTGGGAACAGCAGAGGTCTTAGTTCAGGAATCCTTACCTGAATCCACATAATACACGGAGAAAAGCACCACAGAGCAGGTGCAGTGCACAGGGAGCTGCAGTTCTGCTCCCAAATAAATCCCCGCGGCAGCACCAGGAAAAGGGGCTCCACCCTCGCCACCTCTTTCCTCCACTCCCAGGAAAACTTGGAGCTTGACTGGATATTTCTTCCAGCATAAATGACCTGGCTATGAGACCCATTCCCAGCCCTGGCCATCCCTCCCCAGCCAGCAGGGCTGGAAAGCGCAGGGATAGTCCTCACCTCATAGTCCGGGTTTGGGACGGGAGGAGGACGCTGCATCTTCTGACCTGAAACAGAGGCACAGGGAGGGTGAATCCTTGGGGATTCCTGTCACGAGGGACTTCCAGGATGATCCCAGGGCCAGGCACGCCATGGATCAACCCTCGTGGCTTTATTATGAGTTCTTAAAGAAGCAACTGCTGCCAGGAGCTGGAGGGTTGGCTCCAGCACAACAGCCTGGGAAATGTTCCTACGGGCAGGAAGCCTTTGGCACAGCATCCACTCCCATCCCTGCACAAAGGCAGCCTGGAGAACACGTGTGGGAAGCAGGAGAGTTGTTTGGAAGCCGGTGGAGAGCAGAGGATGCTCCATCACACAGCGGGGACAGGGGTTTCATCGGGTGCTCAGCGGATGTCACGGGGAGCAGGGGGGTCTGAAACGGCTCTTACCTCGAGGCCGACTGTCCCTACCAGCACTGGCTCGTCCCTTCCTGCCTTTGCTGAAGTAATAAACCAGGATCAGCACCCCCAGGGTGATGAGGAGGTCTGCGGTGATGATCCCTGCCACCGTCAGGGCGTCCAGCTCCTCGCAGTTCGCGCACACTGCAGGGCAGCGGAGGCGCTCAGAGCCAGGCACGGCCCAGCCCCCTCGGCTCGGCGCTGGCAGGGGGGCTCGGGCAGGGGGGAAGGACAGAAGGGCGAACCGAAAGGAAAGGGGAGATTCCCTCTGCCAAAAACGGGCTCTGGGACTCTCTTACTGCCCACGCAGAGCGAGAAGGGCCTCGGCAGCACCACACTCACCAGCCAGCACTGAAAATCCATCAGCTCCCCAGACCTGCCCCTGGAATGTGCGGACTGAGGGGTTTTCACTCACCTCTGGCACTCAGGTACAGCTGTCGCGTTACAGAGGGTGAAGTTGAAGTACAGCTCAGGTTGGCAGGAGTGCTGTCGTGGTCCTTTATAATGAACTTCGTCCCCTCCTTGTCCCCCACTGCCCCACGTACGTCCCAGATGACGGGCTCAGGCAAGGGACACGTGACTGTCACCGTGGTGCCAGAAATCTCCACCAGGAATTCCTCTTGGGAAGGCAGACCAACGAGAAAGGAAGCCAAGGGGAACACTCCAATATTTCTATCTGCTTTTTCAGCCCTCGCCCGTGAGGCATCTGCAGATTTTACATCGCGCTAAATGCTACAGAATGCTGGTAAAATCCACTTACCCTCCGGTTCTTCAACTGCAAAACAGAAAATGAGGAGTGTTAAAAAATCAGCTCACCATTGCCTCACTGCTTGGTGCTGTTGGAAATGCCCAACACTGGTAATAATTAGGGACCAATTTCTCCAATCAGTGAGATTACTATCAAGTAAAGAACAGCGAATTTTTCCTATCTTACAAAATTTGCAAAATTCAAATATTTCTATTTGACTCTTAGCCCTCGCTTTTGAGGAATATTTGGGGTTTTTAGCATACTAAATAGTAAAGAAAGGTGGTAAAATACACTTACCCTGCTGAGCTGTGGTGCCAACTGCAAAAAAAAAAAAATAATAAGAAATGTTAAGTAATTGAGCTTCCGATATCACACACCTTTCCTACTCCCAGGTCATCCTTTCTGAACTCAGCTGCTTGAAAGAGATGTTGATAATCCCATCCTCGTGCTGAAGGCATTAGAAACAGTGTGGTAGTGGGACAGGATGTTGTTCTGAAATTCAGTCCGTTCCCTTGGAAGCCATTTTAAACACAGACTAACACAGAATGGAAACTTGAATCATTTTCCTACCCAGTTTAGAAGAAGGGTTGTTATTGTGAGATGTACGCCCCCAAATTCTGCTTTATTATCATGGAGCAAAGACTGCTGGAAAGTTCTGCCTGCTTCTGGTAAGAACCTCAGTCCTCTGCGAGAGAGAACTCGCTTGAGAATGGCACCCTGACCTTGATTTAACGCTGCAAAAGAGTTTATCTCGGTGAGTTTTCTGCCTGGTAGGAAACAACCTGCTCCACCGAAGTCTCTGGAGCTGGAATATTAAAGAAACGGTTTTTAGGAGGTGTGAATCAGACTTGTGACTTCCTTTAAAGACATCTGTCTTTTTACAAAAAGTCACATAATCAGATAATTGTAGATTTGAATTCCACAGACAGTGGACTTGGCTGGAGGGAAGGTGATCTGACGCTTTACATAGATGAATTTGAATTTGAAAAAAGAACAGGCACTGATAAAGCAAATGTTTTCTGTCTACTCAAAGACTGGTATTTGCAGCACATGGGCGGAGATGTCGTAGTCTTATTGTAACATCTCTTAATTACCTTGCAAATTCCTCTCTCATCGTTACTGGCTTCTTTAGACCTTTACAGGTACTCTGCACTTCGTCCTCAAACTGGGCACTCAAACCGCTCGGGTGGGAACTGCCACCACACCCGTGACATCCCACCGAGCCTGAACTGAAATCACTCACCCAGGATCTCAAAATGCCTTAAGAAAAGCGCACGGATAAGGCATAAAAATAAAATTCAGACCACGGAGCCTTACAGGTCGCAGCACACCGAGCTCCAAGCCCCGGTGCCTGAGGTTTGGGGACTCACCCGCGCACAGCAGGAGCCCCAGGAGGGGCAGGGACCGCTCCAGCCTCATCCTCGTGTTCCTCCTCCTGCTGCTCCTCTCCACCACATCAGACTGGCGTGGCTGTGGCAGGAAAGAGCACGGTGGCTTTTCACGAAAGAGGCCCAGGATTTTTTTTTCCCAGAACTGCCAACGGCCCGAGCAGGGCCGGGGGGCCGGGGGGACTCACTGTGCGCGGAGCAGCCAGGGCAGACCCGGACCCGCGCAATGAGCCCAGGCCAGGAAGTGCGGAGGCTCAACATCTCTTCATGGGACGTCACCAACAGCGACGGGTGGCTGCTCTGCACCGGCCTCTGAGGGCCCACGAGAGCTCCTGCGGCTGCCCTGGGAGCAGCGGGAGAGAGAAACGAGCTGGAACCAGATTTGCCAGCAAGACCTTCCCAACAGCTTTCCTAAGTGAGAGTTTGTGACGTTCCAGCTGCGGCAAACGACTCCACGTGGAGTCACAGCCTGGTTTGGGGGTGGAAGGGACCTTAAATCTCCAGTTCCACTCCCTGCCATGGGCAAGGACACCTTCCACTATCCCAGGTTGCTCCAAGCCCCATCCAACCTGGCCTTGGACACTTCCAGGGCTGGGGCAGCCACAGCTTCTCTGGGCACCCTGTGCCAGGGCCTCACCACCCTCACAGGGGGCAATTCTTTCCCAATATCCCATCTAACCCGGCCCTCTGGCAGTTTGAACCCATTCCCCCTTGTCCTGTCCCTACAGTTCCCGGGATGAGCCCCTCTCTGGCTTCCCTGTAGGTCCCTTTCAGCCCCTGGAGGGTTGAAACAAAGGAACCAGGGGCACCACACGAAGCTCAGCGGCCACAGACCCCGCACGGGCAGGGAAATGATCCCGAACGAGCCAGGCTGGGACATCCTTCCCTGCCCGGCCCCCGCGCTCAGCCCCCTCTGCCACGGACGCATCCCAGCATCATTTTTGGGAGGTCCTCCCGCCGGGCGCTCCCGCGTGGAAGTGGCCTGGCCCCACTAGAGGGGGCTCCTGCCCCGGCCAGCGCCGCTCGCAGGGGACGGTCCCTCCCGGCCGGGGCGTGGGGCGGGCACAGACCCCCCGTGGGACCGCGACAGGGCAGTCCAGGCGCTGCTGCCCGCAGGGATGCTGGCGTGCACAAAGAGGGAATATTGTTGTGCCCTATTTCCTTTACTGGGGTGCTCTCTTTGGCTGCCAGAGCTTTCTTTGACTTATTTATGTTTCAACAGGAAACGCCAGAGAATTTGGGTTACTGGTGAGTGTGCCAGGGATGTGGTCTTCTCTGAAAATTGGAGTCCACATGTTTTGAAACAAGAAGAAGATTAGGAAAAGTCTCCAGGCAAAGATGGGAACAGACCCTGTTCCCAGCCCTGTGCAGGAATCGTCTTAGGAAGTGGCAGCAAATTGGCTGCTAAGATCTGCCTTGCAGATGCTTTAAACACAACCTGAACAAACCCCCCAGACTGATGAATATTCAGGATGGCAAAGAAAGAAAAGGAGGTGATATTTTGGAATAGTGACCGAGTGGAAATCTGGGGAGATGCAGTGATGAAGGGGTAACACAGGCCTAAATCATTCCCATAAAAATGCAGATATTTGGTGTCTGAGCTGTTAGCAGGGATATGTTAGCAGACACAGGACAATCTGTGGACAATCCATGGACCTGATGGTCTCGGTGCTTTTTTCCCATTGCCAGATTGCTGAAGGGAACCCCTCAAAACACTCAGAGGTTCCCCAACCCTACCCTGGCACCACTGCAGGGAAAATCAGCACCGGCCACAACGAACACCGATAACCTGGGACGACTTCTCGGAACGAGACCGTGACCCAGACACGAACACTGCCACAGCCCGGGCTCTGCTCTTTCAGTGATTTATGGCCCTCGAGCGCAAACATCCTTATTTTGCCAACACACAGGCTCAGATTGGTTTCACACTCTCACAGCTGCCACGTGCTTCCAGCAGGGTATTTCGTGTCCCACGGAATCTCTTACTTGTGGAGCAAAGGGGGGTTTCCCCAGCTGTGCCTGGGCTGGGCTCATGTCCGATGTACTCATCTTTTGGCTTTTCCGAGAACTTCCCAGTTAATGCAGTCTCCCAGTCCTTGGCTGCAGCCAAGGAAAGTTAAAACCATTTTACTGCAGTTATCTGTGTTTTGGTGGGACGTTTCCATCTTCTGGACCGTGGCCACGGACTGTCTGTTTTGGGCTGCTCTTTTTGGGATCGTTTGCAGGGTTTTTTTTGCCGAACGAATGGCCCTCATTCCTTCCAGCCACCTATGGACACCTCCAGGCAAATTTTCTTTTGCCTCCCACAAGAGGGGAGTGGTTTCAGGTGGCAGCTGGGAGGAGGAATGATTGCAACACAAAAGAGCAAAGGAATATGGGAGGGAGAAGAAATTAATCTTACCTCGAGAATCTCGCTGGTTCAGGGGCAGAAGTGAGCGGGGCAGGGCGCACCTCGAGCCTCGCCGCCAGCGCGGGGAGCGCGCCCTGACTCAGGCCCTGGGAGCGCGCACCTGCCCTCGCAGGCCGAGCTGGGAGGAAGGAATTTGCCCTGTTGCGCTGGCAGGACTTTGAGAAACTCATCTTTCACCCGGTTATCGAGAAGCCGAAGGGAGTTTGCCTGTGCAGCCCGGATTTGTCTCCCCGATGCGCGGGCGCGCCTGGCTGGGCGCTGCGCTCGTCCTTGGGGCGCAGCTCCGAGGTAAGGAACTGTCCCTGCCCCGCCGTGCTGCCACCCTCGCTGTCCCCTTCCGAGCCCTCAGATTATCCTCAAGGCGGAGGCTTTTCTCTCGGTGCTTGCTGGGCTGCGATTCTGTCTGCGCGGGTGCGCTGGAAGTGACACGGAGTGCTTGAGTTTCTTCCCCGACAGGTTTGGGTGTGTCCGAGCGGAAGAACAGCGATCTCCTCCACTGATCTCCTCCCGAGCTCGGGTTACAGCGTCTTTTTCTCTCCTGCCGGGAATCTGAACTTTACTCCCAGCCTTTTTTCTGCTACCTTTGTTCCTAAACAAGCAGGGATTGTTCAGGAGCCCCGGGTTCAGATCCTTTGCACAGCAAGGGTTCCAGACTGACAACGAACTCACTTGAATTTTCAGGGGTTTATATCAAAACACCTGGATTTTAAGAATATCCCATGCTCCTTTCCCAAATGAATCAGCGCATGGATGTAATCTGCTTGGGAAAAAAGTATTTTACACTGATTTCTCACAGTTGTTCTTTTCAAGGAGTTCAAAATTAAAAGATTTGGCACCAAATCTTTGTATGAGGAACATGATCTCTGCCAATGAAGTTTTTCACACGTGAACACCTTCAACGTTTTGGCATTTCAAATATTTTCCCTCTTGAGATAAGGAATTATTTGGAAGGAAGTCTTTGGTTATAAATTACTTTCAAATACATCTTTATTATGAAGTCATATTTTACTACCCTAGATAAGCTATTTTTGGCTGGAATCACACTGGGGCGAGCTAACCTCCTAAAGGGACAGGAGTGATTGATATTTTCTTTTTCCTTCACCAGCAGTCCATTCATTTTCCTATTTTTCATTTTCCTCCTTTCTTTTCCTTGCTCTCCCTCCTGCTGGTCGTCCCTCTTTCAGGGGAGCATCAAGTGAGTGATGCTCACTTATTTTTAAAGCAGCAGCTGTGGTGGTTGTGGGGATGTTGCTTTGACAAACAAATCCACATTTACCTTGAGGGTTTCCTCTAGAGTTCCTCATCCTGACTGTATTTGCCTGCAGTTGTCCAGCTGGGCTGTAAACCCTCTAAACCGGGCTCTGGATATATCACTAAGAGCAGTTTCACCGTGGTGTGCATGAGTACAAAGAGTATAAAGGAAAGTTCTGGTATGGGAATGCAGTTATTTAGTGGGTTTCAGTCCAGTTTGAAAGGGCAGGGCTGCTTTTCTGAATAAGTCTGCAGGACCACTCCCCTTAGGAATGTGCCTGAGACACTCAGGTTATCCATTGCCAGCACAGATAAGGCTCCTGCTCAAACTGAACCTGATAAGGAGCAGTGATGATCTCACTGCAGACAGTGATTACCCCCTCTAACCCCTCTGTTTTCCCTGCAGCGCTGTGGCTGGCGGCAGCGGTGGAAGTTCACACTTCCAAGGAGGTGGTTGCTGTGAACGGGACAAACCAGAGGCTGAAATGCACCTTTTCCAGCAGCAGCCCCGTGAGCCAGCAGCTGGCAGTGACCTGGAACTTCCAGCCCGAGGACCTGAGCTCTCACGAGCCAGTGAGTGAAATCCTTATGCTCCATTTGAGGGGTTCACACTTGTCCCAAACCAGTCCCAAGGGTGAGCAGCAGTTCCAGCTGTGCCTATGGACACACCCGAAAGCCACATTTGGGCCTTCGTCACTTGAAATGAGCAATCTGAGCAATGAGTTCTGTCTATAAACCCCGCCTAAAAAACATCCTCACGTTTAGTTTTGGGTGCTCAGGGTTAAAATATTTGTGGTTTGATGAAGCTGGACCCGCTGACACCGCAGCTGAGCCCTGCACCTGACACGACTTTGAGTGCACAGGAATCTTCCAGGTCCCTTCCAACCCGGGCCATTCTATATTTCCACGACTTTTGTAGGTATTTTACTACCTGAAGGAGCCCTACAAGCCTCCCTCTGGAAGGTTTAAGGAGCGGGTCACCTGGGATGGGAACGTTGAGCGCAACGACGTTTCCATCATCGTCTGGAACCTGCAGCCCACCGACAACGGCACCTTCACGTGCCAGGTGACAAACTGGCCAGATGTCTACGGCACCATCGGGGAGGTGCGGCTCCGAGTCGTGCAGAAAGGTGAGAGGCCAAGGAAACCCCCCAGAGGCCGTGTGGATTTAACCAGGGTGGTCTTCCTCCGCATCCGGGAAAATTATGGGAGAAAAGGAGTTGTAAGTAGAAAGCACGAGGGGAAAAAAAGGAGCCTAAGGAGGGGTTTTATTCGCAGATGCAGGATCCCAGCCTCGTTCCTCCCGTGTGTCCCTCTGGTTCATTCCTCTGTCTCTCTCCTCGCAGTGAATTTCTCAGAAATCCATTTCCTGGCCGTGGCCATCGGATCTGCCTCCGTCCTGATGATCCTGGTGGTGACAGCCGTGATCGTCTGCCGGCAGCGGCGCAGGAAGGCGCAAGACAAGAGGACGGAGGTGGCAGACACGGAGCTGTAAGGACACAGCGGGGAGGGGGAGGCTCCCGGGAAGGCCTGTCCGGTTTATCTCCGCGGCTCCTCGGGATTTTTGGCTCGGACCCCGCGCTGAGCATCTGCAATGCAAAGCTGCCACCGCACCAGCGAGAATTGGCTGTGTGCGGGCAGGACAGAGCCCCGGGATGGACGAGCTTTGCAGTCCTCCTTTGGCTCCTGCCCTGCACGGTGGCTCCTCGCTTGGAGAAGGACCTGGCTGTGTGGTGGTGGCTGCAGATGATCAGTGTGTCCCCTGAGCTATGCTCACCACACGAGTGGCACAGCCACCATGTAACCCCCCAGGAGTGCTGGGTGTGGCTCAGGACACCCTGCTGCTCAGCGTGACACTGATTTGGGCTCTTTTTCTCTTTTTTTTTTCCTCCCCTTTCCATAACAGTAAAGAAAAGGAGAGGCTGAAGGTGAGGGAAGAAAAGGAAGCCATTCCATTGGAAGACTAAAGGCCTTTGCTGGGGTGTGCAAGGCAGGTATCCATCCAAACCTTCTCTAATTAATGCCTCAGTGGTACTGAGGACTCTCCAGGACAGATTCCCTTGGGTATTTCACTGCTGTTCACAGTCAGAACTGAGGCCACAGTCACCCTTTGCTGTTGAGGATCCTCCAGAGACAGCTGAACAATCCCTGAGCAATCACAGCCTCTTAAATGTACAAGAGATTCCTCCACGCTGGTGTTGAGGAGCATTTGTAGGAAAGCCATTGTTGCTGCTCCCCATGGCATTCCTGCTTTGTGGATGAAAAGGAATGAATTCATTTCCTTTTGTCAGTTTTGAACCTACTTTTTGATTACTTTAACCTTTATTGTTTTAAGATTGCTACAGGAAGACTGGAACTGTTTCCGTATTTGCTGGCTTCACTTAAACGTGTCAGCATAAATTTTACCCGCAGTTTCTGAGGTCAGCAGTTGCCTCTCTTGTTTTCAACAACAACCCTGAGTAATGGATGTTTGTTTTTCTTACAATCTTTCTTCTTAGGTACTTCCAAAGCAGCTGGTGAAAGCTTGTAATTTGGGATGTTAGAACAAAGCTGGATTACAGACGCCTCACGCTGCCAGTGTGGTACCTCTGCTCAACCTCAAAGTCTTGCAAACAGAGGGTGACTTTACACGAACTCCCTTCGGTGAAGCAAAGCTGGAGGAACTTGCCCCGTGAACAGGGAACTTCCCTTCATCTTCTCGCCTGTGGAATGTGAGGACGGCGGCTCCTGAAGATGAAAGTGCCAAGGCAGCTGACTGAGCTGGGAGGTGTCTGAGCAGATGCACTCTCGCACCTTGAAAACCACAACGTGCCTTTGTGTGGCCCTGTTTTTATTCCCTGAGAATCCTCCCTGACATCCCCGAAAGGAAGACTGACCTGTGAGGGATCAGAGGAGCAGCCCCTTGGTACAACAAATGTACTTTGAATCCCTTTTCTACGTTAGATGGACAGTGTTAGATGGGCAGTGTGTGCTGTTTGTAATAGCAATAACATTCACCAGCCAGTGTGGTTTTCACACCCATCTCTTGCAGCTTTGGGAGATTTTGCAGCTCTGGGGGCTGGGGACATTTTTCTGCGTGGATTCAGCAGCTCCCCTCCTGTTCCCACTCCCACTATCCCAGGGCTCCCCTCTATTCCCCTGAGCTCCAGCCCCCAAATCGTGGAACCCTCGGAGCTATAATGGTGTTTAGCCAGCCCCCAATCACTCCTGTTACAGTATTTAACCAGCCCAGAATCAAAGCCTCGGCCTGTTTGTTTGCAGAGTGTTTTTATGGCTTTATAACCTGTGATGGCCACGTTCCCTGTCACCTGCCTGTTACCTGCCATTTGTTTTCATTTTCACTGGTCTGTGTTGTAAATAAAGGCACCTTGCTGAGAGCTGTGGTGGTGTGGAGGGGCACTGTGAACTGGGAGCCCTCAAATGATCAGATTTCCACTGTTTGACCCCAAAATCGGATTTATTACCTGGTGTGCAACGAACCAATAACGCCACACTCCAGAGACATTGATTATTTATTTCAGAGTAGCCCAAGCCTGGGTGCTCGGTGGTGTCCCACAAATCCAGCACTCCCCACTGGACTTTTCACACCATTATTTATCCATGGAAATTCAGAGTTAACAACTTTCCTGGTACAACCCCTCTGTTATGATGGGTTCGTAATTCCCATACAAGTTGTGTAACCCCAGTGAACTGCTATTCATGCTCGGGGGAAGGGCCTTTTTGAGCTGTAGGTGTGATTTTTAGTGTTATAATCAAGATATTTCAGCTCTAGGATATATAAACCTTGGGTGTTCTGCCCAGTTAGCAATGTATACACAGACACACATGAACATCTTGATTTAATATATCCTCAAAATGTGTTAGTTCCAGGATGTCCTCGGCTGAGGGATGCGGCCGCTGCCCGTTCCCCTGCTCAGGTCTCCTTTTTTGGCTGATTGCGCTGGAAAGTCCGCAAAGATCTCACAGCGAGGAACATCCTGGCCTGAGACAATCCTGGCACATTCCAGGTTTTACGGCAGCGCCCGAAAAAAGCGCAGTGAGCGGGCCGGGTCCGGCAGGAGCCGCTCGGGGCTTTGGGGACAACGGCGGTGGCCGCGC
>VZRJ01004869.1:349948-384299 GCA_013397565.1 Ptilonorhynchus violaceus | reverse complement strand
GTGGAGGGACTGAGCCGAACGGCCTGTACGGGCGGCCGCGGGGCCTCGGCCCGGCCTCTCCGCCGCCCCTGCCGCGGGCTCGGTTCATTGTCCTTATTCCCCTCATCGATGCCTTTTCCCCCCCCATTCTCCCCCCGCTCTCCTCCAGGCTCACTGGAAGGTCCGGAAGTGCCGCCCCCGGGAGCCGCCAGCGCCAGGTACGTCACTGCCGGGGCCGGGGGGACCTTGGCCGGGGGAGCCCCCCCGGTACCGGGGCTTGGGGGGGGCTCAGCCCTGCCCGGACACCGAGAGGGGGGCGGCGGGGGAGTAAACTCGAACCGAAGGGGGCGAAAGGTGAGGAAAACCCCTTAGGAAGTAGATTGAAGTCCTTTGGCGGCCCAGCCCCTGTCAGGGGGGCACTGGGGCTGCTCAGCGGTGCCGCTCGTCCTGAGCACCATTACCTGGCGTGGGGCCCTGCATCCCCCGGGCCTATCGCCCTCAGACGGTTCCCGCCTTGGTCCTCACAAGTGGCGTGCCCTGGACATGGGTCGGAAGCTGTGGGACTGGTGACAGTGCGGTGCTGCCAGGCAGCGTGTGGCGGCAGGGACACGGGCACAGCCCCAGCCGGGGGAGGTCACAGCGCGTTCGGGGCTGGCTGCGCACCTGAGGGGCAGCGCTTCAGTGGAGTAGGTGTGCTCTAGTTTGATATGCACGTGCAGTTTCTGTCCAAAGCTCTCGCTGGCCTTCGGGCGTTGGAGGGGTGGCTCTTGCCCTTGGCATGCGCACCTCAGCTCCCGGGCCGGGTCAGGGCTCAGCACACGCAGGTGCCGTCACAGGGCTGATGCTGGCATGGAGCGGGCTCCGGCCCTGGCACGCCGTGACTGCTGCTGGCGACTTCACTCTGGCACGGCTCAATGAGTTTTGGATGAAGATGTTACCCCATCAAACTGTATTTTTGTGATTTTACGTTACAACTTTACATGAGGGTGGCAGAGCATTGGGAGAGGCTGCCTGGGGAGGGTGTGGAGACGTCTCCAGACTCCGGTGTGGAGACATTCCAAACCTACCTGGATGCGTTCGTGTGTCACCAGCTCTGGGTGACCCTGCCTTGGCACGGGGTTGGACTGGATGATTTCCAGAGGTCCCTTCCAACCTTAATGATTCTGTGATTTATTTCTGGCAGGAGTGAAAACTCAGCCTGATGGTCAAGGTCGGGATAATCCTTGTTTACTGCTTTACCTTTCCCACCTTGTCCATGCTCCTCTCTATCTGTACTACTCTGCACAGGCAGTTTTGTGACTGAAGTGCAAGTCTTAACTGACAGGGAAAAATTGCTCCCATTAAAAATGTAGGCAGGAACAATGCTCAGTAGCAACAGTGGGGCAAGTTTAATCCATGACAATTTTTGAGAAAATCAATCTGCCCCTTCAAAAGCAATAACCTAAATAATGTTTAAGAAACAGGGCATCTTCCTATTTTTCCAAGCATTCCCAGCTGCCAGGAGCCTCAGCAAACACTTACTTGCTGGTGTGGCTTCTGTTGTCAAATTTGACCAGTTCTGTTCACAGCAACACGCAAATGTTAAATAGTCTGAACTTCCAAGAAGTTTTGCGGTGCTAATTCAAACTTGCTGCAGTCAACATGCAGTAATGGGCTAATTAGGGTTTTATTATTCCCTATGATAGTTAGCTTCATGAAGAGAGACTACATAGCTGTATTGTGATATTTTTAATAGAAAATTACTGGTTGTAATTTTTTCTCTGGGTTTTTCCCCAATCGTACTCTGTATCTTAAATGCAACCTCAATTCACGTAGGTCATGCTAGGAAATTATTCTGAATACTAACACTGGAGTACTGATTCTTTAGTACTCCCTTAGTTGAAAGGAAGTTCAGATAAAACATCAGTTCACTTGCTTTGTTTTTCTACTGCAAGGAGCTGTATCCTTTCTTCACTTTTGATAAATGTTAGAAGAGGAAAACATCAGTTCATTTGTGAAATGGTGAAAGGCTCCCAGGACTTATAAAGGGCAATAGATGTTTAATTATGTTGCCAATTAGTAGCATAACAGAGCAATCTTGAAATACTGTCATGCACTAACTTCATTGTTGAATTTGTGTAATTATTGTAATATGTAAACTTTATGCAGAAAAAGTTAGCCTGCTTGATACTAGCATGTCACAAATCTAGTGAATAAATGTGCAGCAGTAAAATTCTCTCTCTATATGTAAATTCTCCTTTCTGTTTGAAGCAGGACCAAATAACCAAACTGATGGTTTCCCTTGCGAAGGGCACTGAGGCCTTTGTGATGTTTAAAGCTGAAGTGTACCTACATTTATTTATTTATAAATATCTGCCTTTATTCTGTGTACTGACAGAGGTGTACTCAAACGGTTTGTGAGACTGACCATTTTAGTGCAGTCATTCTCATCGCTTCAACACATCCTCAGGCCTCCCTGAGGTTTTCACCAGCACTGTGCAGTGCTGTAGCACATGCACCATTTGGATGCAGAGAGTTTAATACTAATGCTGTAAATTGAGTGTGTGTAGGGAAAGATGCCAGGAGTTGTGTTACTTTGGTTGGCTGTTCGTAGTAGAAATCATTAATTGTGCTTACATACTTTACTTTGCCACAGGAGATGGGCTTCACTTAGTGCTTGAGTAGGCAGTAGTGACTTCTCATTTCTTTCAGGCCATGGTTTCTGGATATTTATATTCCATTTATAACTGCGTGGTTAGAAAAATTAATCAGAATCAAACAGAGTAATTGAAAATGTGGCAAAACAGTAGTATCTTGTGATAATTACTTAAAGCCAGAATGCTCTGTGTTAAAGCAATTAAATGTAAGTGGGGTATAGATTTAGGAAAAAAATTGCATTTCTGATTGAGACAGTAGATAAATACATTATTGATAGCAGTCAATGCTATTAATCTTACTGTTGTGCAAAAAAATTGCAAAAAATTCCATTGTGGACACATATCCCTGTCTGGGTGTGTGGGCTGTGGTACTGCCCCAGACCATATCTGTGCATTTGTATATGCTGGAACTGCTTGTTCTCCTTTTCTCTACAATTTCCCTGTTCAAACTAGTGTTCTGGCGTGATTTACACTTGCTCCAGTGTACTGCTGCTTAGAGGACTGCAGATCCAAAAAAGAAGTATTAAATCTTGAAATTTTGGGTGTAAGCTGGGGACTCTTAAAAAGGTGCCTGGGCCTGAGCTGGGAGGTGTTACCTTCTGGTGACAGAATTTTTGCTTTCTTGGACAGTGGATGTTTTCAGTGCAGCTGAATTTGCTTGGCAAAAAACTAAAAAACAACCAAACAAAAAACGTTGAAACCCAATTTAAGCACTAGAGAAAAACAGTCTTTTCAGATAATGAACTGCTTGCAAATTTAGCATTACCAGATGATCTTTGCACAGAAGGATGTCCTCAGCTTAATGTAGTTTGGGGTACCTCTGTCTCCACACTGCATAGAGTAGGTGTCAGTAAAGTCCAGTGTGTGTAGGAGCTGTTCCTTTTAAAAACTCACTTTCAGCTTTAGGTGGTTTTTTCTGTGCTGCAGAGTGGTCAAAACAACTGGGAGAAGAAAGCTGTGTCTCGTAGGATCACACTGAGAGGAAACAGGGCTCCTGTTATTCGTGCAAATACCTATCTTGTTCCTCAGCAGAGTAGTGAATAAAATAATAGTTCATTTGAGTTATTTTTTTCTCTTTCACAGATTGGACAGTAGTTTAGGATTGCTGATGTTCCACTGTGTGCTACTAAACAAAACCATGTAAATTCCTGAGACTTTTTTTTTTCTATGCAGTTTAGGATCATTTCAGAGGTTTTAAACTTCCAGGTAGCTCAAGAAACCCAGGACAAAGGTACTTCAGCTCCTGTTCGGATTCTGCTGCTTTGCTTCTGGATACAGATTAGGGGCAAGGCCCTAGAAAGATAAGCTTGTTATTAAGACAAAGGAACATACAATCCAAAACTGAATATGGAAAAGGGAGAATTCTTAATTCATGCTAAAACTTCTGTGTCAGTCACTGTCTGATTTTACTGAGCCTGTTCTGGGAAGAGGGGCTGAGGCGTGCCCGTGACACGTGATGACAGTGCAGGGGTAGTTGAGTGGAGTGAGGGGAAGCAGTATCAGGAGTAATTAAGTTTATATCAATCATAATTGATATAAAGTGCTGCTCCATTTCTTCCTGTTGTCCGCCCCAGTCAAACAAAAAAATGTGGAATAAGGAAATTTGAATTAAGAGTCTGCATAGAGCCATTTGGGATGCTTGGCACGGCTGGAGAAGGCAGCAGGCATTCACTCAGCGGAAGCTCGTGGGATTCAGGAGGTGTGGCTTCAATGCAGGGAGTGCTGCTGGAATCCAGGGGTGAAACTGTGTGGAATTGGTGTTAGAGCTGTTGTGTAAATCCTGGAGCTCCATCGTGTGGTGGGAGATGTGCAGACCTGAGCTGCAGCCCTCGGGATCGGGTTTGGGAGCTGGAGCTGCTGAAACTGTACAGCTCCACAGTTCCAGTAATTTTCTCCCCTTTCACTGCTTTGGGAATTTTAAACACGTGGTGACAGGAAAAGCAGCGCATAGGAACTTTGCTTTTTTAACAAGGGAAGCAAATGAGGCGGGTATTGTTTGAACGCTGCCTCTCTCTGCGTGTGGAGGAGTGAACGTGCGGGTGCATAACCCTGAACTCCTGTGCTGCACTGGGGTGTGACAGCAGCAGCACGGTGACTTCAGCAGCAGGGAGGTTTTGCAACGCTGGATTCACTGGGGATGAGAACATCCCAGATCAGTAGAGGCTGTGCCAAGAGCATAATTTATCAGGCTTCCCTGCTTTGCGAGTGCCAGAACCCCCTGATGCATGGTATGAGAGGAGCAGCACATAG
The DNA here is from genome assembly GCA_013397565.1 of Ptilonorhynchus violaceus. Classification (NCBI taxonomy): domain Eukaryota; kingdom Metazoa; phylum Chordata; class Aves; order Passeriformes; family Ptilonorhynchidae; genus Ptilonorhynchus; species Ptilonorhynchus violaceus. The sequence goes on along the minus strand of VZRJ01004869.1, from coordinate 379,434 downwards.
CCCTTGGGGGCCTGGCAGATCTCATCTGTCAAAGAGCGTGGCAACGTAGGTGATACAGCTTGGAAAAACTATTGGAAATAATCTGCAAGTTAAAAATGCCCAAAACTGCAGGATTATTATAAAACAGAATTCTAATTAGCTGGACTTCGCAGGAATATGCAGTAAATAGATGTAAAAGCAGAAGGTAACCTGAACTCCTTCCAAAAACAAGATTTTGACTGGAATTTTGCTTCTTTTCATTATATACCTCTCTAGTAGTAAAACAAATAAAAAATAGTACCTGAGTGATGTAACATAAATTGTTTTCCTGCAATATTAGAGGACATGATCTTTCATAAGGTGTATTTCTTGCTGAATGAGGCTTTCCTCATGCCCTGTGTGCCCTTTATGGTCCCAAGCCAGACTAACAGGACAGCAATTGGAAGTTAAGTAGTAATACTCTTTCAAGGACATTTTAACCTTAAGTTCAGACCTATATTAGATGAAAGGCTCTTGTTTCAGAAAGGTGGAAGGAGGCAGATTGCTGTGGATTGAGGTGCTGCAGGTACTGAACAGGAAAATCTAGTGGTGGCAGTACAAAATGATGTGGAATTTTCAAGAATTAAACTTGATTAGGAAGTCCTGCCATAAATGGAAATAAAAATAAGAGCTGTTTGATACATGTCAGGTTGGTTAGGTCTGCAACTAAGCTTTGTCTAAAGGTCGAGAAATGAAGCAGATCAATTTCTAGGTTATTGCAATCCTTGTGTCCTTCAGACTTAATTTAAGAAAGAAATTCAGAAGCATTGCCTTACATATTTTATAAAATTTGAACAGATGTGGCAACACCTATCCAGGTTTTCAGAGTGCTTCAAACATTTTCAGTGTATCACACAACCATCAGCTTCATCTTTTAAGTTCTTTCAGAAACTGAATGTGGGATTTCATCAGCTTCGTGGGATCACTGACAAAGTGAACGTGCAGAGTTGGTGCTCTGTGCAGCTCAGCTCCCTGGCCAGGCTGCCTCTCCCAGTGAGGAATGGGAATTTACAGGGATTCTGCTCAGCTGGTGAGGGCTTGGATGCGGGAACAGGGAACAGAATGGACTGTCGGCTTCCCTGCTGAATGTCAGCTCTGCCTGAGCTGATTAAAAGGATGTGATGGGGGCCAGTGCTCTATAAAGGTTTGACTCTGGCCCAGAGCTACTGTTCTGATTTATTCCTGGTTTGGGCTTCGGGACCAAGCGCCTGTGTCCATGCTGAAGAGCATTTTGTGGTAGATGTGCAAGTTAGCAAAAGCAAATAATGGGATTTATACCAGCTACAAGCAAGATTTGAAGGTTGATTCACCAAGATTTGTCATCAATATTTGTATAAAGGATTCAGTAGTAAAGCATTGAAGAGCTTGGAAAGTAATTTGATTTTCTCCCTGTCCAAGGAATAACGTCATCCCTTTGTGTGTGAGTGCACGGGATCACGCGCTGTGAGCTTGGCAAGGACACCAGTGTGCATTAGGGTGCTCTGGTTCTATCAAGGCTTTGTTTGAAGAGCAGTCTGAGAGCATCAGTGTACAATTGGGATCAAGTACAGCAAAATGTATTTAATGTTTTAAAAACTGCTTTTCTCTAAACATTTTCAACTATCGTATAAATTACCTGGACAAAACAATCGTTTTCCTTTCCAGCCCTGTTCTCGAGCTGCTAAGAAGGGGATTCTACATCTGTCGGGCAAGTGTTTTCATTTCAGTATTCTAAGAGTTTTTTACTTCAAGATGATACTGAGCTGTGGTTTTTTTACTTCCAAGATGATACTGAGCTGTGTTAGTCTAGAAATTGGCTTTAAAGCTACATCAGGTGCAGTTAGAGAAACCCAAACTTGTTTCTGATGGGAAAACGTGTATTTTCAGTGGCCTTTTGGTAAGGCAGTTTAGCAGTTAAATGTCAGGGTAAGGGCCATAATATTATTGAGTTTTGTTTCTAATAAAAAAATCCCTGTGCACAAGACTTAATATAATTTAAGACTAACAGAAAAAGCACAAAGCAGTTATTTTGACAGTACATGATTTTTTTTGAGCTATTAAGTGTTACAATAGGTGAAAAGGTCACTCTATGTAATAATACTTATTTAATCAGAACTATAAATATTTGGGCCTCATCCTGATACATGTAAATCAGTCACATAGCTGTGGCCCTAGATTTCATTATTTTTAAGTTCTAAAGAGGAAGAAATGCGCATCTGCCCACAATGTTTCTGATACACTTTCCTTCTGATTTCAGGTGAGAAGTTATATCTGTGGAATGTGATGAGTAATTTAACAGGAGTTTAATGACTGTTGTTGCTGTGACTACTACAACTTGCTTACCTAGGACCCAAGCAGTTGGTAAAATTTTGAAATTAAGGAACCTTCTTTTAAAAATAACTTTCTTGCATGATGAGGGGAGTGGGGGGAATGCTTTTTCTATGGTCAGTATTATAAATTCTGTCTGCACCCAGCCTGACTTGTCTTTCCTGAAGCAACAATCCTACACCAGCTCTGAAGATGCCTGCACTGTGGGATGAGGTAGTAGGTTGTATAGTTTTAGGGTCATACCCACCACTGGGAGATAACTATACAATCTACTGTCTTTCCTAAAGCAGCAGATAATCAACAATGGAAGCTTCTCACTTTTAAGCCCAATGTCAGATTCTGCTGAACTTCTGTACTTGTAGTGCTTATGATAGGACAGCTTTGGGAATTGTGTTTAGACTTTTGTAGTTCTTGGAAAAGTTAGGTTATCATTCTGCATTAATTTTCTGCTCTAATGAGTAAAAAATTAAGAACAGATTATTCCTGATTATGTATGGTGGGGTAATCAAATACAAATTACTGATGTTCCAGTTGTTGGGGTGTTTAACTTTGCTCAATGAGGTATCAAACCTCCTTTAGAATGAAACTGTGGTTGGCTGTGTGAGCTGTTTGCTGAAGTGTGTGCTTCTCTGTCAGAGTGAGGTAGTAGATTGTATAGTTGTAGGGTAGTTATTTTACCCTGTTCAGGAGATAACTATACAATCTATTGCCTTCCCTGAGGAGTAAAACGAACTGCGGGCCCTTGCAGTCAGTCATGGGCTAGAAATGCTCATTGAGTGAAAAGAGAGAAACTTGGGGCTGTAAAGCATCAGATGCATCAGTGCCAGCCTGTACAGGATTGGCTGGCAGGGTGAATGGTGCAGCCCACACGTGACATATTTGACTAACATGACTTCTCTCCCAGGGTGAGTGGCACAGTGCTGGCTGGAGGTGGGAAGTGCCCATGTTCTGGGTAGAGAGTGGAACACTCCACAGAGGGCAAATTACTCCAAGCCAGTTGGGGGGTGAATGTAAAATACAGGTAGCTCAAACTTGTACATTGTAACTTAAACTGTTCTAACACCCCAATTTCTAGAATGCATTAAAATTCCATGAGTCCCAACTGCTTGGTAAAATTTGGAGGGAAAATGAAAATTATCCTTTATTAATAAGTCTGTGCATTTTTCTCCAGCTCTTCCAGATTTAATACAAAATGTAAGTGTAGGCCAGTTTTGGCCAAAACTGACCTCTTGCCTTTTTGGGGGAGTGTGAAGCTATGGAGTTTGAGCATCCAAGAACCAGAACTTTTCTCCAAGGTGATTATTGTTTCTGTAAAAAGACATTTTAAGCTTATTGCTTTCTTTTTCCTCCTGCTGTCCTAGGTGTAGCCATTGTGTAACTGGTTCTGCTCTAGCGTGCCCAGTGAGCAGCTTGCTGTAGTAACAAAAAAAAGGTGGAAATGCTCTTTGGGACAGCAAGTTTAGCTTAGTCAGGGTGAAAATGGAGCCTTTCATGGGTATTAAAACTAGTCAGCCACTGTTTGCTAAGTGCTAACAGTGTAACCTTGGAGTATGTGCCCAGCAGAGGCAGAAGACCAGAGCAGCTGGTGAGCTAAAGTACTGCACAGAGCAGCTGCTGAGTGAGAAGAACTGCAAAAAGGAAGCATTGGGCTCCTAGGAAGAGGTAGTAGGTTGCATAGTTTTAGGGCAGGGATTTTGCTCACAAGGAGGTAACTATACAACCTGCTGCCTTTCTTAGGGCTTTATCATAACACCCGGACCATTTTGGCTCCAGCCTACAAACCTCTGCAGCTTTGGTACGTGGAGAGAAAGGACAAGGTATTTCTAAGCATGGTGAGGGTCAATGAAAGCTGTGTTGGCAGATCTGTTCCCCAGCGAAAGTGTAGGAATGCCAGCTGGAATGCAGCGTGGTGGAACGCTGCATTTGGGGCTGCACCTGCCATTTTGGGGACACTGGGCTGTGGTCCCCTTGGGTGGGGTAAGTAAGAGGCTGTGTTGGCAAGGCAGCTCCTTCCAGAGTCAGCTGGATCCCGTGAGGTTAGGATGGAGCAGGCATGAACCTCTTAACATCAAGTTACTGGTCCTGTGTGCTCACTCAGGGACCTAAAACACACCTTCCCTTGGCTTGGTGGATTTGGAGTGGAAAACTCTAATTCTCCTTCCCCAGAAGAGTCAGATTACAGCTCACCTGAAAGCTGGTGCTTTTTCACCAGGCACGGGCACTCCAAGTGAAACAAACTCTTGGTGCAAAATTTGCAGTTTTGCAGGAGGGAGGTTTTCAGTTAAAAATGTTGGCATGGTTTCTCCTGGAATTGTTGAAAATGAGTCCATGTATTTTGATGTAATCACAGTGCACCACAGGAATAGTTCTGGTAGGGCTCCAGCTGGACACCCTGACCTGTGGCATGCAGACTGGAACTGCTGAGCACCTTGTAGCATTGATATGTTCTTTCTACACCAGCCGCTATTTAAACTCCTGCAAATCAGAGACAGTCCTGGATTATAAACCTGTGATGTATTGCTTATATTGAATATCCTGTATGAATTTAACTGTATATTTTTGATTTAGTTAATAAAATGCAGCATTTTGTGCAACTGAGGGTGAATTGCCTTTACTTTCTCTAAAATAAGGATGTGAATTTTGAAGGAAAATAGTGCCCACTGAAATAGTCAAGGCCATGTTTGGTCTTCACTATAATTATAACACTCTAATTATAATGTTACCTCGAATTAGTGTTAATTATTGGGGTGTTAACGAGAAATTATTCTGATGTTTATTTTCATTAAAGATCTTTGGTACAAGACTTCACTGGGGGGTGGGTGGTACTTATTTACTGATAAGTGTTCAGGAACTTTGCTTACTCTAGACCTGGTTTCTGAGCTTAAGTTGCTGCACAAAAATCTAGACCAATATTAACTGCACCTTGTTTTTTATGTAAGTGCAGCTGGTAAGGTATCAACAGGTAAGATTCAGGCAGAGAAACACCAGTAAATTTGATTGTAGCAGTACCACATGCCTTAAAAGCTTTAATATACCTAACATTTTATAAGGGGTATGCTTACAAAAGATTTAAATAATCTGTGCTACCCACTCCAGCTGTGATCTTCCCGTTGTACCAGAGGCATTTGTAAAGCCCCTTTTTGAGAGAAAGAAATAGAACCTGTGTCCTAGATGAAAGTGAGTAGCTGTTCTATGGCACCTTTGGAGTAATATGCAAGTTTTAGATTTGATTTGCCTATTATTGCACTATTGTTATAATACTCAATATTAGCTCTCAGGGCTGCTAGGTTTCTTTAACAGTGTGCTCAGGGAACAAGGAGTGGATGAGGCTTTTAATCTCTTGGTTTCTGAAGTTACATTCATCCTAGCATTCTCAGAACTGGAATTTTTGTTCTTGTTTAAAACAGAGGCCCTTTTGATAGAGTCCCAAGTGTTTCTTAAACAAAAGTACCTGAACTCTGGGGTTAACATCTCCATATGTTTTCAGTGTATTGTGATAAGCAGATCCTGCAGAGCCACTGTCGTATCAGTTCATTTTTTAAAACAGTTAATTCTTTACCTAGGGTGCTGACCCTTGACCCCCATCTTTCTCCTTCTGATCCTCTTACCTGCATTTATTAATAAGTGCATTAATTTCCTTGTAATTGGAAGCAGCTGCATGAAGTGATAAAGCTCAAAGAGAAGGGAATTCAGCTGGTTTAGCAGTTCCTTCTCACCAGGTTATTTCTCACTTTGACTTACCTGTGGATTCCACCTAGTAAATGGCAGCTGCTCAGTGAGGCACAGGGTGGATTTGCCTTTTTCCATGTGTGTATTCAGAGGGGTCCACGGATGAGGTGACAACATGGCAAGAATCCTTGTAATAGAGACAGTGGTTAAAGAATGCACAGCAAACAGAGCAGGAAGGTTTGCAGTAGCAGTAGAGACTTGTTTACCACCCATAGTGCAGTGATTGTGTCATGGTGGTCTTGGAAACATTCCAGTGCTGCTCCAAAAATAGAATACACAGCTTCAGTGCAGATCCACATCCCAGGAGAATTATTTGTGTGCTGTGCCCTTCCATGCAGAAAGGTGTGCTCTGAAATCTCCCTCTAGGGTGAAACCTGAGACCTGTTGGGCTTTTTCCATAAGAGAAACCACTGCTCATAACCATCCTTGTGCTTCCCGGGGGGCTTTGGGTGCTTGTGCCATGGTCATGGTAGCTGAACTTGGTGCATGAAAAATTCTCTCCCTCGTGTTGAGAACTTGGGTGATGGCAGCCAAGAGTTGCTGTTATTTTCTGTGCTTTGTGCTGTGTGGAAGGTAAGAGCTCCTGGAGAAGAGCTGCCACCAGAGCTCCATCCAGCAGTGTCATCCCACCTCCAAAGGGTCTTCCCTGCTGGGTTGTCCCAGGTTGGTTGGGGGGGGATTTGCATTCTTAACCATTAATTAAACCATAGTCTTCTTTGTGCTTCTGTATCCAGCCTCCTTCCAGCCTGTGAGAACAGACACATGGAAGTTCACCATTAGCTGTCATTGTAGAGAGATGTTAGCAATACACACACAGAAGTTTTATGTCATTAGATTCGCTGATTAGATCAGTGCTGTGATCGTCTGCAATGTCCTGATAAAGGCTGGGTGGAGGATGGATGGATGGAGAGCAGCCCTGAGGGGGAGCCCTGGGCTCATGGACATGCCCCAGTCATGCACACAGCTCACAGCCAGAGCTCCCGAGTCCTGGGCTTGTCCCACCATGTGGGCAGCAGGTGAGGGGAGGATTCTGCCCCTCTGAGACCACACCTTGATGAGACTTCCCTCTACTGTGTCCAGTTCTGGGATCTCCAGCATAGGAAGGACATGGAGCTGTTGGAGAGAGTGCAGAGGAGGCTGTGGAGATGCTCCAAGGGCTGGAGCCCCTCTGCTCTGGAGCCAGGCTGGGAAAGCTGGGGGTGTTCACCTGGAGAAGAGAAGGCTCCAGGGAGACCTCAGAGCCCCTTCCAGTGCCTAAAGGGGCTCCAGGAGAGCTGGAGAGGGACTTGGGACAAGGGATGGAGGCACAGGACAAGGGGGAATGGCTTCCCACTGCCAGAGGGCAGGGTCAGATGGGATATTGGATATTGGCAGTGCTGGGGTTGGTGGCTGGACTCAATCTAAAGGGTCCTTTGCCAGCATAAACGATTCTGTGGCACATTTATGCCAAAAAGCTCTTCTTGCTCTGTCCCTTGGTAACCAGCAAGCTGGACTCAGTAATAGGTGCAGACAGGTTTTTGCTTTACCAAATAAATGATAAAATACCTGAGATGTGCAAGGGGGGGAGGAAAAGTAAAAAACAAGAGGAAGATGAGTCTCTGATACACCGGGCAAGAGACCAGTGGGACAAGCTCAGCTGGGATTGGTGCTTGCAGCTGAGCCTCCCAGAAGACAACTGAAAGTCCCTCAGGTCCAGAGACATCAGAGTGTGGTGTGGTCTTCAGCCCTCAGACTGAAGTTGTGTATTTAATGTCACAGTTCTGTACAGATGAGTCCTGGCAGGAGCATCAGATGTCGGTGTATGTGTTGTTGCAACACGAGAAATCAGATTTGTTCTTATTGCAGAGATGGTTGCAGTGGAATTGGATTTTTAGGCTGGTTTGTTTCAGGCACTTAAAACCACTCTAGTGAAGAGGCATTGGAAAATCAGACACTGTTCTCTTCCAGCCTGGTGTATTAAAGCAATCTTCAAAATAAAGCTATTACAAGCCACATAATGCTACTAAGGACTGTATTTTTGGAGACTAAAAAGGTCCTTTCTGAAATAGGAGAATGTTTCTGAAAAAAACATTCCTTTGACATTGAAGCTCTCCTGTACAGATGATGTCAAACTGATTAGTCAAACCCAGCACAGCATAAAATCAGGGAGAAGGATCAAATAATGAAAGTCCCAGTTTTGTGAGGGAGTTTGCTACTCCCTGCATACATCACCTTACATATTATACACCCTTTAGTACACTCCCAACAACTCTGTGTAAATTAGGGGAAAGGAGCAGGCAGTGGTAAATCCCAGTATCCCAAAATGCTGTCACACATTAAACCTGATTCTCACCTGGAAGTGCCTTCTCCTGCAGTAGTTCCCAAAAATGAAGAGTGATAAGGAAGAAAAGGTGCAGTTTGAACTTCCCAACTCCTCCAACAGCCAATTTGTACCTGACTCACCTTGTGCCTGGTGAAGCTGTGGCTGATGCTGTCAGGTCCTGGTAGTAACACTGAAGTGTGTCTTATGCCAAAACAAGCAGCCAGAGCCTTTCCTCGATGTTTATGTTACAAAACAGTGAGGCTGAGGCTGTTTTTAGAGTCTGATGTAATACCTGATGGGTTCTTCATCAGCTGGCCAACACTGCCCCAATTGCCTTATCCTACGTGCTGCAGGGAAAGGTGAGGCACAGCTGCAGGAACCAGACAGCGCAGCAAAGTTTCCTCAGGAGAGGGCAAACCTAATGAGACCAATGGAAAAAACCTGAAGGTGAAATAGGTGGAGCACTAGGCCTGAGAATAACTCAGGAGTGCGAAATAACCGGAGTACGTGAGTATCTGGAGGATGCAGATGCAGGAAATGGGATTCTTGTTAGGATGCTGTTAGAAAGTTTCAGCTGTCACAAAAATGTGCAGTGAAATGTGTGACACTGTTGTGGGGATGGTTCAAATGGGGGCATTGCCAAGGAGCAGCTCTGGAAAGCTGTCCTTGGACAGGAACAGACCTGTTTGAACCCAGCTCAGCTGAGTCAGTGGAAACCTTTCCACAGTCTCAGGACAGGTTTTCACTTTGAACCCAGAATAATGCATGGAATCACGAATATCCCGAGTTGGAAAAGACCCACAAGGATCATTGAGTTCTACTCCTGGCCCTGCACAGGACACCCCCAGGAATCCCACCCTGTGCCTGAGGGTGTTGTCCAAATGCTTGACTGAAATGAGGTGAACAGCTAGCTCATTATTACATTAATTAACCTATTAAGATAAGTCCTAGCTAAGATACTAAAGTACTTTAAATTGATTATTAAAATATAAAAATTAATGTAAATAAAATACTTAAAATGGAAAATATTAAAATCAATTAATTAGTAATATTTTAATCAATTATTACTAATACTTATTTAATTTTTTAAAAATCTACTCACAAGTAGGAAAGGTTTGTTGTTTACTGAGTGAGTAGCCAAGCAGCAGGAAGGTGGTGATGTGGAAAATGCACTGTGCTCTTCTCCAGGGGCCCTGTGCCAGGCCTGGACTGCTCAGGGGGCAGAGGCTGCTCGCCCTTGTTGGGGGCCTGGTGGCTTTCAGAAGTGGTGTCTGCTTAGCCCAGCCATGAACAGAAAACTGCCATCAGCACACTGAGTGATACAGAGTTAATTATTACAGGATCACAGAATCCCAGAAATGCTGGGGTTGCAAGGGACCTTAAATCTCATCTCATTCCACCCCTGCCATGGGCAAGGACACCTTGCACTAGACTAGGTTGTTTGTTTATTCATAATGAAGTGAATTAGACCATATGAAATTCCCCAAAACATTTAAAATCTATTTCTCAGGTGTGTGCTAAAGTTTTTACTTTTAATAAAATACCTGTTTTCTGTTTCACATTTCAATCCTGGTAGGACCTGTGTTCCCACTAGACTGCCATGACTTGGTGAACTCCATTGTGTTGCAGAAATTCTGAAATGTGGTCAAGAAATTCCAAGAAAAAAGAAATACTCCCTGTACTGCTTGTTCTTCAAATCCCATTCAGTGACCACGGACTGTTGGATTTCAAGCAGGGCCAACATAGGAGTTTTCCTTTCAACTGCTCTTAAAATGTGGAAACTAAAAATCATGGAATATCCTGAGTTGGAAAGGACCTACAAGGATCATCAAGTTCAACTCCTGGCCCTGCACAGGACACCCAACAATCCCACCCTCCCCAGTTCCCTTCTATCCCCTTCCCTTTGGTTTTAGGAGCAGCACTGTGCTCCTGTGAGACTCAGAGCCCATTTCTGGAGCCAGATGTAGCACGGCTGTACCCAGTGTTCTACCTTCTCTGCCAATTCATGTCACTGTTGGTTCACAGATTTATCCCAGGTATTACAGGACTCCCCTGAGATGCAGCTCTGGCAGTAGCCAGGTCTAAGCTGCTCTGGAACAGCGTTTGTTGGGTTTAGGGTGAGTGGTGGGAGTGCAAGTGTTCAGGAACCAGTCTCCAAAAATAAAAGTCCGAAGTGCTGACCAGTAAATTCGATACTGAACGGGGTCTTTCACTTGGTGGACACCAGCACTGAGTTGATGACTGTGTAACCCCTCTCCAATCTAAACAGAGCTCCCTCCATCACAACTGGCAACAGAAAATAATCCAATGCTGCTTTTAGGTTTGGTACCAGTTCTGTGACTGGATGACAACAAAATATCTCCTGTGCACCTCTGCTCTGGAGCCAGGCTGGGAGAGCTGGGGGTGTTCCCCAGGGGGAGAGAAGGCTTCCAGTGCCTAAAGGGGCTCCAGGAGAGCAGGAAAGGGACTTGGGACAAGGGATGAAATGACAGGGCAAGGGGAATGGCTTCCCACTGCCAGAGGGCAGGATTAGATGGGATCTTGGGAAGGAATTCTTCCCTGTGAGGGTGGGGAGGCCCTGGCACAGGTTGCCCAGAGAAGCTGTGGCTGCCCCATCCCTGGAAGTGTCCAAGGCCAGGTTGGATGGGACTTGGAGCAGCCTGGGCTAGTGGAAGGTGTCCCTGCCCATGGCAGGGGGGAACGAGATGGGTTTTAAGATGTCTTCCAACCCAAACCAGTCTGTGAGTCTATGATTCAAAAAGCCTTCAACAGCAGAAGAAAAATGTGAATTGTCAAACTGCCACATTTCTTTATTCCCTTCTTCATTCTGAGACAGATCAAGAAGCAATGAGATACCTGTACATCCTTGATGCACTGTTTTTGCTACAGTGTGTTAAATGAGGCCCTGAAAAGAAAAAGAAAGGTGATCAGCACTCCAAATATCTAAGAGATTTCTGTGCAAGAGAGAGTATTTCATGATGCAGAGACATTAGAAACCTGAGTAACTGGTACATTTTCATGCTTGGGTACAACGATCCCGTGCCATCCCTGTTTCCAGAGGAGTGCACTATGTGTGAACTGGAAAGAGTTTAGTGTTCCCAGATCACAATGGTTCTTTCCTAAGTGGAGAAGGATTCTGTAATAAACACAGTAGAGGCCATAAATATTGAAGGCATTGCAGGATAGATCTGGGTTTTAAATTTCATTTTTAAGGGAAGAGAAAAATACAGGAACTCATGTATTTGCTCACCTCTTGCCCATTCCAGGCTGTAACTGTTCCAGCAGGAGGTGCAGGACAGGTAACGGACGTTCATTTTCCAGCACCAGACATGCTCATTGTCGGGCAGATAAGCCATGACAAGTGTTTTTCCTACAATAAAATAAGAGAAAACAACACATAATGAAAGAGAGCTGAAAGGTCTGGTTCTCCACGAGCTCTGTTCAGCAAAGTGTTTAAAGATGTGGAGCTCAGCACACCCGGAAAAACGCCCCTGCTGCCCTTTGGCCAGCACATTTCTGAGCACTGTTAAAGGACTGCCTGTGGCAGAGTTTCCCTCTCAGGGCTATGTTACAGATGATAAACAATGGAGATTTTACTGCAGGTTCCAAAAACAGATTTGCAGTATTAAGGTAACAGGTTGCTGTGCAGATAATGCACTGAAATATTTTCTCGGGTTGGCTCACGGTCAGGGAAGATGGGAAAGACACTTTAAAAATGAAACCATTTCTTCCCCACCATCGATGACCTAATGAGACACAGTCATGAGATAAGGGTTTGCGTCACCATCTTTTATGTAAATTCTTTTTTAGGGCTGGTGAGGGAGTGTTAGAGTTGGCCACTTCATAAAGGAAAACAAACAGACGGAGCTCTATTTTTAGTCTTCTGAGAATATAACTCACAAATGCCATTTTTCCAGAGGTGATTAGTTGAGTTTCCACATTTCTGGTTATGGTCAACAAAGCTTTTAATATGGATTTGCATCCCAAATTCATGTGACAGTTACAAATCTTTCAAAGTGTTGCTTTTGATACCTAACAGAAAATACATATGTGTCTTCTTCTAACATGCATCTTTGAGAGCTTCATCAAAACCCAATCAATTCTAACCAAGCATTTTGAAAACTGACCTACAACAGGGCAAGTAACCAAACCAAACTCTATTTTCTCTGCTGCCTAAACCATGGTGAATGTACCCTCCCTCAGATTTTTAGATTCTTTACTGGACACATTTACTGGATCCGTTATTGCTCGGGTAGTTTGAGCATTTGTACAATAATAAAATCCTAAGCAAATCTATTCAAGGTGTACCTGTACAACATCAGTGTTCTAGCACTGTGCAACCAAAGAAAAGTGGTTTTGATATTTTAGGCATTGAAAGCAGCTTTACCCGCCTGGGTAGGTGCTTTCCGATGTGTTGCTCCAAAACTCTTATGTCAGGAAAAAAAATAATTAAAAAAGAGGATTTTAGACATGTGGAAGCCAATTCAAAGCATTTAACACTCAAGGAAGCGGTAGCAGATTGAATCTCTTCTGCCACTACAGCCCCAGTTCTTTGAAGTGCTGATGTTACACATTCAAAGAATAAATGTAAGTGTAGGCTGGTGGGAGAGTTTTCAACACAAATCAGTGTGGTCGTGGTTTATGTTAACTTCTTCAAACGTGTGAGTAAAAGTCACTGTAATATTCCATTTTGGGTTTTTTCACATGGAAAAGGTCATAACTATGCACCATGCAGTGAGGGGTTGTGAGACTACCACCATGGATAAAATTAATTTGGTGTTGAAAACGGTAACATCCTCCACCGGGAACTCCTTCTGGCCCGTGAAATCCCATGAACTGCCCTGTGGTCGCTGTTCCAGCCCCTCACAGCAGCCTGGGTTGCCCACAGCTCCCACAGTGCGCTGGCAGGCACGGCCGCGGGTCAGACTCTGCTCCCGGGTTGTTTTGGCCGGTGCCGCGCAGGTTTTCCCCCCGCGTGCGTCAGCACTGGGTGTGCTGGCTGTGGTTCCTTGATACCGAAAGTGATCCACCCGCGTGTGGGGAGGGTGTCGTGCTCCACCTGCGTGACAGGGTAACAGGAAGAGGCTGCTGCTCGGTGCTTGTGCTGCTGCGCTGACGTTAAAATGCGCTGCCAGTTCCCCAGGTGAACCCGGTAAAACCCGGTCCAGTTCAACAGGTGAATTTGGCTACAGGAGACAGAACAGGCACGTGCTGGGGGCAGCCAGGCAGGCACAGACCCCCAGAGCAGCCCCAGCTCCCAGCCAGCCCTGCAGTGACTTCAGGGGTGCTCAGTGGCTGCAGGAGCTCTCAGGTGTGAGCAAAGCCAGGGCACAAGAGCAGGAGGGGGCTGCACTAACACCACAGTTCCTCCCTGTATTAGCGAGCACATAACTGCTGTCAACTGACCACACCTCACTCACACCCCCTGGCAGGGCTGCAGGGCCGCTTGCAGCACCTTCATCTCACACACTTGGTGCGTGAAGAATTAAGTTGGAGCTTATGTTTTTTCTCCCTTATTTCCTCTGTCCCTAAAGGTGCTTTACTTTGGTTTCCCCCAAAGCACCTAAAGCAAAATCAAGTGCACCTGGTGGCAGCAGCTCACCACCAAACTGCCTGGTCTTCACTAAAACCATGAAATTTCCCTGCCAACACACATTTCCCATCGTACCTGGCAGTTCTGGACCTGAAGCTGCCTTCCTGACCTCACCTGTTCAGGTGCTCTGCTGGGATGGGAGATGTGGCAGCTGCATTTCACAGCGATCTTGCAGCCAGCAGTGCTGTGGGGAGGCAGTTTCAGCCCGGTGAGCGGAGGCAGCAAAGCTGGGGCACCCCAAGCTCAGTCCTGCACTGGAGGGGGTTGTGACAGTTCCCAGCTCAGCAGCAAGGCAAGCACTGGCCCTGGTCTGGGGGGAACCCGCTGGTGCCGGGGGGCTCACGAAGGGCAGCAGGAGGGAACCGCCTGGTGGGGTTTTGCTGACTCCCTGGGACAGGACCCCCTCTCTGCTGCTGTGTCACAGCATCGGGGAGGGCCAGCAAACGAGCTGTGAGCTGTGAGCCCACCTCTCTACTGCAAACACCAAAGTGAAAGCAGGGGAAAAAGAAATTCCCAGACAAACCCAAACCAAGCTTCTGATCCACCTTTTTGCTGCCATCGCTGGGTTTCAGCCTGTTTCTGTATCCTGAGGTGGAACCCAACCCATCTGCCTGCTACAAACCGTGGTGGTTTGCACCCGGCCTGAGGAGCACAGGATGTATGGACAGACCCGGACAAGCAGGTTGGCAGGAAAAGCAGAGCCCAGGTCTCCCAAGTGGTAATCCTGCCTGTTGGGCATATTCCCTTCCTCATGGCCTCTGGGCCATGAAGAGATCATGTCAAAGCCTGCCCAGGTTATATTTTTCATGTTCAGTAAAATTTGAGTCAATTTGTGCCAAAAACTTTCAGGATTCTCCCTCCCCTGTCCTCCATGAGTTATGTTTCCTTGAAAAACCACAACCCTCTCTAAGTACCTTAGAAATGCACCATAAGCAATTAAGCCAACACTCGACAATAATAAATGAGGCAAAAATTACATGCCAGGATGTGCTGGTGATAATGTTTTCCACTAAAGACAGGAGCAGTGAAATTTTCCAGCATAACAACAGAGGCACTGTTCCCCCCACCCCACGCGAGTGACCTTTACCTGACCACCCCGTGCCCGTCCAGCCCCAAACCTGGCCCATGTGACAAGGTCCCCACAGGTGACACGCGGAGCCACCGGGGCAGTGCCGAGGGTGGCCAGCCCGGCCCTGGCTGACCTTTCAATCCATCTTGTCTTGTTTGCATGCCCAAGAGGAAGTCACATGTGTGGCACGAGCCTGACCCAGAAATATTGCAGGGAGTAGGATATTTTGTGTGAATAAGGAAGGGCAGGGTCTGCAAGATGAATCACCAAAACAATAATTATCCTGAGGAAAAACCTTGGAGGGTGGATTAGCCGTGATAACTGCCCTTTCAAGGTAACAACAATGCGAGCCGTCAGCTCTTCTCGGTGGCCAGGGACACAAAATGCTATAGCACACGGCATAAAAATAAAAATGATGGAAGTTCATGAGAAGAGATTGCCCAAGGAGGCATCCTTCACTTTCCAACTGCTCCGACTTCAGCCCGTGATTGTTATACAATCTGCCACAAGAATTGCTCCAAAAATTATTTTTAGCACAACAGCAGCTTTCAGTGAAAATAAATAAAGAGCCAGACAGTTGCTATAAAGACAGGAAATAAACTTTAGAAACTCTTTAACTTTTGGCTAAGCAGGGCAACTGAATTACACAGTTCCTGAGCGTGCATGATGGTCTCAGATAAGATGAGCTCTGATAGTTTTCTCTGTTCTTTCCAATCAGCCCAGTTACAATATCACGGTCAGTGCTTTGTGACTGCTGCACACCTGGAGCAAACACCAAGGCCAGCACTCTCGGGGTGCTGCAGCACCTCCGGTGGGTATTTCCCATGGCTGTACCGTGTGCGGGCACGGGGGTCACAGCCAGCAGCTCCCAGGAGCAGCAGCTGCAGCCTGTGCCCGTCCCCGGTCCCTGGAGGCAGCCGCTGCGGCCGCAGCACATTCCCAGGGCAGCGTCCCTCTCCTCCCAGCACGCCGTGCTTGGCTCAGGCACCGGAGTGCCTCCCGAAGGAGTGGGAGGGCTCTGCTTGCCTGGCACTTGCACCGCTCAGAGGAGCTTCAGGCGTCCCAAAGCCGGGCAGAGCCACGGCGGCAGCGAGGGAGACGGGATGTGAGCGCCCAGCCAGGGCTGGAGGAGGCAGCAGCACCGCCGGCCCCTGCAGAGCCCACCGTGGGCAGTGCAGCTGCCCGGGCTGCAATTAACAGTAACGACCTGGTGCTAATCACTGAAGGAGCAATGAGTAAAGGCCTAACTGGCTCCCAAGTGAAACAATATTCTAAATCTTGTTGCTGAGCCAAACTTACGCTCAGCCTCGGCCTCCTTGGCTGAACGCTCGGGGCTACCACGTTGTCAGTGGGAACAGACGCTGGGGAGGTGACAATATTGTGCTGCCCTTCAGCTTTACAACCAGTTATCTGCCTCAGGTCTGCTTTGGGCAGCAGAGGTGCCACAGCCCTGTCTGTGCTTCACCCCATCTGCCCTGGGCTGGGGGGAGCGCTGGCATTCCTGCGGGGAACACTGCCTGGCACGGGCGCTTCCCGGGGTGCGAGCCGAGCGAAGAACCTGCCCGGGGTCACTCAGGCTCTGCCCTGCAGCAGAGCAGGAGGGTTCTCTGCAGTGACAGCCCTCGGGGCAGATAGCCCCGGAGCTGGAAAGGGAAGCGCAGCGCTCCGTGCCCTGCTGCGAGGCGAGGGCTGCCCCGCTCGGCACGGGCGCCGCTGCCCCGCTCGCTGCTCCCCGCACACGGAGCGCGCTCCGCCCCGCACGCCGCCCGCAGCGGGCAGGGTGTGTGTGTGCCAGACGCTTCCGAGGAAAGGCTCTTCCTGCTCCTCTCCCAGACGGCTGAACCCCTGCCAGCAGCAAGCGCAGGGAGAGCGACGGAAAGTGAAACCACAGCACGGACGCGGGGCAGCCTGGAGAAGGCTCTCCCCAGGTGCTGCTCCTTCGCTCGGCTTACATCACCACAACATTCCTGTGCCCTTTGCAACTTGTGGAGGAACTTTATTATTAACAAGAAATTAATGAAAGCATTTCCCTGTTCCAGCGGTATGTGGATACCTTTCCATCTCGCAGCGCCTGGGTCATAAGGAGGAGTAAGGAGATGGTTACAACTTACCATTACTAAGCCTGTTAACAGCTTTATGTGCCTCTGCCACCTCCACTTCATTCTGAACTAGGCTGCCAGCACACTCTAATTTCTCCCCACCAGCCTCCCCTGAACATCTTGGGTGTCTGCTGGCTGGAGTCGGGTCCATCAGCAGTTGAGGGGTGTCCTGGGGGCGAGGTGAGGTCAAATTACTTTAACATCCTACTGTTTTATTTGCCTGCTGAGCTGTACACTGAGTCCCCTTCTGACTGCAGTGACATCTCTCCCTTCTGTTTTTAATTTAAGGTTTAACAAAATTATTTTCATATTTTTATGTCCCCAAAACATAAAGAACCCCACCTTCAGCCACAGCCCTTCAGCTTGGACTCGGTGACAGGACGAGAGTAAAACACCTTATCAATTTGAACAGATCAGTTTCCTTTACGGTGGAGTTGTTTTCAGCGTGCTGTGATGTGTAATACCAAAGCCAAAGATATAAATGATCAACTGGAAGCTTGAATTAATTTTTCCTTGTGTCTAAATTAGGAGAGTGAGTAATTGCTGCAGTAATCGCGGGCAGAGCCTGTTTATCAATGCCAGTGAATAATTGGCTATCAAACAATAGTGCACTTTGCCTTTGAAAATTCACAACACTCCAACAGGAAGCACACCGCCAGTTTTATACTCCCGGTGATGGATGAGAGGAGTGGCAGGGTTACAGACGCGTTTGGGGAAAAGCTGTCTGACGTGTCTCCCCCAAAAGCATCCCTCTGCCTCGGGAGTCATCCTTGCTGCAAGGATAAGCACACGGCGGGCTTAGATTACAGCATCTGAAGTCACAGGGCCAAAATAGCAGCAGCCTAATTCTGTAATCAATCACTGCTGGTCGCAGGCAGCCCTACCTGGAAACCACAGCAGGAGCTGCCTCCTGGTTTGTGATTTTGTACACGCGCCCGTCTGCCACGGCTCTGACCTCACTCTCTGGCCATCGCAGCATTTGGCCCTCTTATCTTCCTTATGCCCTCCCATTTTCCATGCCAAGCCTATCCTCTTCCCACATGCTCCTCATCCCTTCCTCTGACGCTCTGGGTCGTGTCCCTGTCCTACCAGGGTACCACCCCCTCCGCCCAGCTGCGCCAGCCCCTCTCCTCCACCTGCCCTCCAGGGCAGCCACTGCTTTTCTCTCTCCTCCCGGCTGCTTCTGGACTCTGTGTGCTCACCCCAGGCACCTCCAGCTCCTCCAGCTCTCAGGACCTCACCTGTGCTCTCTTCCTCTTCCAAACATCTTCCTTTCTCTGAGCTTTCTGGATCAGGAGCAGACATGGTGCAAATGGTGTGGATCCCTCCTGTTCCTGCTGCTTCCAAGCCCTTTCTCTTGCCCAGCCTCTCCCCATCCTCCTCCATACTTGATCCAATGCTCTTTCTTCTCCTCCCAGATTCCCACACATGCTCTTGGTGGTGTAGGGTTCTGGAGTGACAACCCAACCAGTTTCTCACATTGGCAGCTGCATATCCTCGCTCCTTCAATTGGGCTGCAGATTCTCTCAGTCACTCTGAAATGCTTAATCTGCAATATTCTACTCTTAGCACTGCTCTTCCTCACCTCTCTGCTGTGCATATTGTGATGTGCAGTGTGCACTGCTCACTGCTCATCCAGATAATTCAATTAGTTTTCCCCTCCTCCTCTATTTGCAGACCTCTCCTCCCTGTCCTTTTCTCAATTTGAAAATTGCTCATTTGCTTTCAAGCTTCATTTCAGTCCAGCCTATCCTGTTCTCCCAGAGTCTGGCCTACTGACTGAATATCACTTTTTTTCCCGCTGGAGCTTTTAACAGAGCAGCAAATTCATTCTCTCTACCTCTGTACCGTTACCTTCCCCACCAAGCAGCTCTAAGATCCAGCTGAATCTGAAGAAGTGCAGCTGCAGCTCTGTCTGATGCAATTTCTCACTTGTGGCTCTCTCCTGGCTCGCCTGTTCTCCCAGGAAATATGAGCTGGCTGGTTTTCTTCATCTCTCTGGTAGGGCACTGCTCTGCTCTCCCTTCCAACAGCATCTCCATGACACCTCACTGTCTTTTGTCCTTCTTTCATCCCTTTTGGTTCTAATTATGCTTAGCTCTTCTCATTTAACCTTGAATTCTGCAGTTTCCCCTTCACTAACATACTTTAGCATCTCCTTTCTTTAAGATGTATCAAAAGGTCCTTGATTTCCCTCTTGGAGCAGTCTGCACTGCTCCATCCCATAGCCCGCTGCTGTTTGTAGTATACTGGTGTTCCTCCAACTCTCATCTTATGGAAACTTACCTCGTGGAGGTCTCTCATTTCTTCTGACCAAGATTTCAGTCAAACACTTGCTTTTATCTTCATTTACTTTTAACACTGTTGAACATGTTCTTCTCAGACCTTGTTCTCTGGGCTCAGCGCCCCTCACACCCTCAGCCCCATCACTCACCCAGCACGTTTGCTCAGCAGTTTCCAGCAGCCTTGAATAGCTCTTGGTCTCTTTTATCCTACCCTCGCATTTCCAGGAGGAAAACACCCAGCAAACAAATCAAACCCCCAAACTCCTTTCCATCCCACACTCAGTGACCTCCGCAGGGATGCCTCCTGTTTCACTTCTCAGCTCCAGAACTGCCCTTTCTATCCAAATAAAAAGTAAATAATAAAAATTAAAGATCTTTCTGTAGAATCAGTTCTTATTTAGATTTACTTTTAATTGAGGTTCTCCTTGGCTAAAGCACAGCTTGTGCCCATGTCTTACTTGAATTCCACTTTCCACAACCCACCACGGTCTCTGCTCTCTCCCCTAGTGCCCAGTTTATGAATCCTCTCCTTCAAATGAGGTTTAACTCTCTTGAGGTTTTTTCACCTTGGGTCTTAGGACCTGACAGTCTTTCCCAATGGTACCCTCAGTCCAGCTCTTCCCGTGTGACACCCTGATTAGGCTGCCAGTGTTTTCCTTGCTTTGCTCAGATCAGTCCAGCACTGTCACAGAGTTAGTTTGGCACTGGAATTTTGACACACCCTCCTCCTTCCGCATCCCTCTCCTGACTCCTCCTTTTCGCCAGCACACACAAGACACTTGGCTTTGCTTTCAAGGCCCCTCAGGCCAGACTGTCCCTCACTACTAAGAAGCTGCCCTACCACCAGCTGCACTGGCCCTCGTCCCCGACTACCCCACTTCAGAGGAAGCATCTCTTCTTCATGAGTCCTGAATTCCTCCTTAGAGCTCCTCCTGATATTGGGAAGGAATTCTCCCCTGTGAAGTTGGAGAGATCCTGGCACAGGTTCCCAGAGACGCTGTGGCTGCCCCATCCCTGGAAGTGTCCAAGGCCAGGTTGGATGGGGCTTGGAGCAACCTGGGACAGTGGAAGGTGTCCCTGCCCATGGCAGGGGGTGGCACTGGATGATCTTCCAGGTTCCTCCCAACCCAAACCATTCTGGAATTCTGTGATCATGGAATTATCGGTGTTCTCCTGCCACACATCCATTACCAAGCCTATAAATGCCCCCAGGGATCCTTTCAGGCTGTGCCCTACACTCGGTTTGAGGACAATGCTGAGACCTCTCAAGTGGACCTTATTGTCTGGTCCACAAGAAGTTAATTCACGAGAGAACAGACTTCAGAGATGTCCCAAGGGTTTGGGTGTGCACCTACTCCCCCGCTGGCCATGGCTCCCAAATGCTCCCGGGAATACTCCAGTAAAGGCTGAGTTTCTTGGTGTCTTTCTGGGCTTTCCCTTCCAGTGAGCAGCACAACAAAGTCCCCCACAGCCGACGGCGCTCCCTGGAACCTGAGCAGCAAGAACGTGGCTGGAAAGTTGGTTTGACCCGGAGCAGAACCTCAAGGTCACATCTGAAAGTCCCTCCTAACTCAGAGAGCTGACACCAAATACCCTGCTTATCCTCTGTGACTACATGAGAGTGTTGGACCAACACACAAAGCTTGTCAGAAGAAGCAGTTTTGGCAGATTGAGACGAGAAGCAGTAATTCAGGTTCTGAGTGTCCCCACCCGGCCCCCAGAGACATGGCCCCAGCTCTGGCTCCGGCCTTGGTGACACCGGCATGGCCACACTGGAGCTGCACCAGGAGGGCAGGACAGCGCTTCCAAACACAGGTTTTGCTTTTCTGGCACAAAATCTGTTCATGGGACTTGAGCCAGCAAGGCCTGCTCCAGCCAGGCCTGGCCACCAAACCCCCACAGAGCCCCAACAGCCCCTCATGGCCTGGCCCCGCTCTGCCTCCATTTCCACCTTCTCAGCTGCACAAAGGACAGGCTCGGACTCGATCACGGGGTTTTCTGTATCATTGGACCCCCAGCAGTTTACAATTATATGTTTAATACCCTTAAAGTGTTTTCTCCACAATTGCTGTTTGGAAATGCATAACCAGAGGGCTCCGTGGCTCCCTCTGAAGACACCAGGCCTGTGGTAAACAGTGCTTCGAGTGTCTGTACAGGCAACCTTTCCAAAAACAGGAATCAGCTTAGTCAAGCGTTTTCCATGAACGCATTTTTGACAGATCAGTTAATACTGTTTACATAATTTTAAACTAGATGTTGAATGCAAGCCTATTTTGCCCTTCATCTTGATATAAAATATATCTCTGCATAGGTAGATAGGGAAATGTTCCCAGCTTTGCAAGGAGATAGGAAATTATTGATAAGAGCCCTGATATCTGCAGTACAATTCACTTTCCTAGGGTTCACAGAATTGCC
Source organism: Ptilonorhynchus violaceus (assembly GCA_013397565.1). Lineage (NCBI taxonomy): Eukaryota > Metazoa > Chordata > Aves > Passeriformes > Ptilonorhynchidae > Ptilonorhynchus > Ptilonorhynchus violaceus. Next base: position 357,617 of record VZRJ01004869.1, on the reverse strand, counting down.
CCAAAGCTCTCCTGTTAGCAAAGGCTGTTTGAACAAACTTGGCTGGAAAACAAAATCCAGTTCAGTACTTTTCCCTTTTTTTTTTTTTTTTAACCTGCAGTGCTATTTTAAGATGAGTTTTATGGTTTCAGTTTAGGCAATGGCCAAAACGGAAGGGAAAAAAATGACAATATTTCATAAAGTTTACATGCCTTGCTCGTGACTGTCTCTCACACCATGATATCACCGTGGCCTCCTGCATTTCTGGTGACATCTTGACATCAGCCTTGTAAAAGTACGTCTCAAATCTCTGAATAGAGGAAAAAGGAAGTTTTATTTTGGTTAAAGACAGGCTTTGAGTTCTATAATTTTAATTATAGTCATATAGAGATATTAATCTAGTCGTAGTCTCAAAATGTCTTCTGCTGATTGTCAGATTTGTAAATATGCACTAGCCCAAGGTCAGCTTTCGTCACAACAAAAGTGGACCTGTGTCTTTCTGTGCCCTCCTCCCCATCATTTCACTTTCTCCACCCTTTCTCTCCTTCCTGCCATGAACATGAGTTTGCTTCCCCTCATCTCCACATGATTTCCTCATGCTATTTGTTCCCCCTTCCCACAGAGGATTGTGTGACTCCGCCCTGCACATGGCCAGGGAATGGACACCACCCTTGTTGTCCAGGCTGTCCCCACCCAGCCACACGTGCTGGGCACATCAGCCTGGCCAGCCAGGAGCAGCTCAGGGTGCTCCTGCCCAGTGTCCAGCATGGCTCTGCCTCAGCCTCCTCCTCACCCGAGGGCTGGAGCAGCTGCCAGAGCTCCGCTTATTCCACGGCAAATCCATGGTTCCCAGCAGGTTTGTCACCAGAAGGCACCTGCAGGACTCCTGTGTGCAACAGCAGCTGGCCACAGCATAGATGAACACTCCACATCCAGTTTTGCTGCCCAGCTCCCTTCCCTCCACACGTGCTGTTGCTGCTCCGTCTCTCTGTGGCCTTGGGGAGAACCTGATGGCTTTGGAAATACCTTCTTTTTACAGCATCCATGGCTCTCTGGTTCCCACACTGCCTGGAAGACTGTGTCATATTTTCTGGATCAGATCCACGGTGTTTAAGACCTTTCTTTGGCAATGAATAATCTGCTTTGACGGTTCATCTTTTCACCTCTGTGTCCATTAATAAATGTGTAAAGGAAATGTCATGTCTTTTATTAAAAAAGGCAAAAATAGTATTTGTCTAAGTGCATGTTGTGATAACAAAGGAATATTATTTTTTGCAAATGCAACATATTCCTCAGTGTGTTTGTAACAAGGAACATGTTATGGAGTGGAACCAGGAAAATCTCCCATAGAAGCTGTGCAGGAAAATGAATAATTTGAAAAAGAGTCTGGATGAGCAGCATCCCTGTGAACAAATAGCTGTGTTTATGCCTGCCAGGGGACAAAAGGTAAATAAAAAGAAAGAAATGAGCCACTGAAGAACTGGAGGTCACTGTCTGACGTGCAATGGGCACCTAGTGGCACTTGCACGTTGCTTGAGGGAACAGACAATGCAGGCCAGGGGGGCTCATGTACTTAGTTGAAATCACTTAGTTCAAAAAGACTGGCAAAAAGAGGTTTGCTCCTCCAATTCTGCTACTTGTGTTGGGGATTACTGCTGGAGAGAGCAATTTTCTTCAGGTATATTAATGATTAGCTCCTTGTCTGGTCTGTGCAGCAAGGGCAGGGTCCAAACTCCACACCCTCAAGGTGGTACCCAGGGAGGGGGACACAGCCTGCAGCCGTAGCAGGGTTAATCCCAATCCCATTCCAGAATACAGCCCCAACACCAGTCCAGTGTGTGCCTGCGGGTGCCACAGGAGCTGGGGAAACCACTCGGGGCAGCCACAGCCAGATACCTGCTGCCAGAGACAGCACAGGGAGAGAACAAGGGATTTGCAAAACAGCACAAGAGCAACCCCCAAGGTCTCCTGTGCTTTTTTAACACTGTGGTTTTTCAGAATTGATGGTCATGTCTTCACACAGGGAGACATCCTCAACTCCCAGACACAACCCTATGATTTTGCCAAGAAACAGGGCTGGATAGAGCTCAGCAGCTCTGGCTTGGAGCAGCTCCATCAGCCCATTACTTTGGTTTGGATGTAAACTATTCCTGTATTTGTACTTGGATTACAAAATCTGAGCAAACCCAAACCCAGGGAAACCCTGGGCTCACAGCCCGTGTTTTCAGGAGCCTCTAAAGCTGTGTCCAGCCCCCAAAGCCAGCAGATGTGTTGGAGGCCGTGGCAGAGGAGAGCCTGCCTGGGTGCTCACACACAGACAGGTCTGCACCACACTGCCACAAACCAGCTGCACCTTACCTCACTGAACAGCCAGGAAACTCCTAAATGCTCCCATCAGAGCACCTCTTTCCCTATCCCAAACCTTCTGCTGGCTTCTGATCATCCATTCCCCTCCTCATCGGGCTCCCTCAGCCCCCTGCACCCATCAGTTAGTAATTAGGTGCACCCATCAGTTAGTAATTAGATGAAGCTGCAGGTAAATAGATCCCAGGTAGCTGTGCTTGCCCAAACTACCTCTGCCTCCTGCCTTGCATTAACTGCTGGGGTCCCCACCTGGAGCTCACCTGGGTGGGACCTGGGGAGCGGAGCTTCCCTCTCAGAGGGTGCCACCCTGCCCTGGCTCTGTCTGACCGCTGGCCTGAGCTCGCCAGACACCTGTTTGTGTCACCAAACCCATGGATCAGAAAGGGATTGATCCCAGCAGGGCACACGTCACCTTTGTATTGCCATGAGCGTCCAAAAGGACTTGTCCTGGGAAGGCGGCGTGGTCAGTCCCACGGGGCTCTCCCCTCCCCGAGCTCTGACCTGCTGCAGCTCCCCATGGAATCCACTCCTCGCAGGGAGAAACTGCAGCAGCCTTTTTATTGCTCCTGCTGCAGTCCCACGAACACATCTGTAAACTGAGAAGTCACTGTGGTTGCTGATGCTGTGATACATTGTGAGAGTGGGCCAAGCAGAGCCCAGGAAATTAACTGGGTTTGTGGATGTTATTTATTTATTTATTCTGTCTTTTTTTGCACATGCTTTTAGGAGCTAGGAGAATCTTAATACAGGGAGAGTTGATATATTAACCTCACATTTTTGCTACTGAAAGGACTCTCTGGTCTGACTTGTACAGGAGATGTTTTGACAACAAAACAGTGCAGCTATGATTAGCCTGATAAAAGGGAGCCAGAGTTGGAGTATTGATGGTATGTGCATCTAGGATCTGGTTACAAAATGGGCTTTTAACCACATTTTCCCTTGTGAATTCATGTTATCAGAGGCCATCTTAAAACAAAAAAAAAAAAAAGAAGAAAGACAACCTTTCTTTTTCATTTTAGGTGGGTATGTTTCTTGTATTTCTTTATGCTTATGAAAAATGAGACATTAATAACCCCGACCAGAACCACACACTGAGCAGGCGTGTGCTGGGCAAACTTCCTCACTCAGCTGCGTGCCCCACGCTGAGAGCAGGAGCAGCACTGAGCCCCTTCAGCCACTGGACCCAGTTGTGGTTTTGGGAGGGAGCTCAGCAGTCCCAAAGGATTGTATTGAGACCAACAGGCTTTTCAAGTTGCTTTTTTTTTTAGGATCTAATTTATTTTGATAATACATTTTCAGAGCTGATTAGCTGGTGTACTAAATCATTGCACTGTCTAACCCCAAAAAGCAGCTCTGACAAACAATTAACAATAGAAACACCATTGTGGCAACAAGTGATGGATGGCTCCAGGGTGCAGCTTGGGCCTAGTCTTTGTTCAGAAGAAAGTTGCTGCTGCTAAATAAAGACATGGGTAGTAAAAGGTGAGAGCAAAGAGATCATATCTGGAATTAAACTATTTTCTCTGCTTGGGGTGTGTTTTCTCATAGCACTGAGCATCTCAGGAGAGGCAGGAGAGCCCCGTGGCTCAGGTCATGAGTCAGAAACTGCCAGGCCCTGTGGAATCATGGAATGGATTGGGTTGGAAGGGACCTGAAATCTCATCTCATTCCACTCTCCTGCCATGGGCAGGGACACCTTCCACCATCCCAGGTTGCTCCAAGTCCCATCCAACCTGGCCTTGGACACTTCCAGGGATGGGGCAGCCACAGCTTGTCTGAGCAGCCTTTGCCAGGGCCTCCCCACCCTCACAGGGAACATCTGACCATCTAACCCTGCCCTCCTTCAGCTTAAGGCAATTCCCCCTTGTCCTGTCACTCCATGCCCTTGTGAAAAGTCCCTCTCCAGCTTTCTTGCTGTCCCCTTTAGGCTCTGGGAGGACCAGCAGAACCAAGCCTGGGATGCATCCGCTCTCCAGGGGTCACCCTGTGGGCAGAGCTCAGCCTCTCCCTGCCTGCGGGCTGGGCTGAGAGCCAGGGTCACTCTTCTCTCCCAGGCTGCACATTCAAGGCTTGCACACAGGAGCTGTGACTTCAGGCCTGCAGCCCTTCCTGTGAGCTCCCCCATTCCCTGGAGCTGGGTATCCCAATCCGGCTGCCAGCCCATGCTGACAATCCCGGTCCAGCCGTGTCCACGCAGGGGCTGCTGACCCTCACCAGCCCTGCTGCCCTGAAGCACAGAGGGCAAGATTCTTGGCCTGCCTTAAATTCCCTCCCCTGTAACGTCAGAGGAACCTGTTTGGGACAGGCCTGCCACTTCCTGATGGCACAGACGGCCATGCTCTCCCCCAGAGGAGCAAAAGCTGCATCCCAGGTTCCTGCAGAGACCACAGGGTTCTCCCAGAACAATCCAGAGAGCTGAGTTTGAACCTGCAGATATCTTCTCATGGACCAGGAGCTCTGGGATTTCTTTTAAATCCTTTTAAGGACATTGGGTTTGAGTTAATTTCTATTGCCACAGGCAATTTCCTGACTCCTACTGTTCCATCATTAATCTCTAATTGTTGTTCTAAGTTTGGTGTTAATTTACAAATTTGCCTGTAACTGATTACTCTACTCTGTTAAGAAAAGTAGAATAATTATCATAATGCCTCATATTGATTTTCTTATGCAGATATTAGAATCTATTTATTAGAAGTAATAAGTATGGAGGCAGAGTGTAAAAAAGGAAGCTGGATACACGTGCCCTGTAATGGCAGGTAAGGAGTAGTTACTGCAGACCACTCAAAAGACATCGTGGTTGAAGGGACCATTTAAGGTCTACAGCATTTTAAATAATGATTAAAAAGTCCAAGAAACTTTGCCAAACAAGCCAAACTACCTCCTGTAATCTGCACAGGAATGTTATTTTATGTATGCTTCACATGCTCACACACACATGCTCACATGTATCTAGGTCACAACTTTTTTAGGAATGAGCAGAGTAAGAGAAAGTCATTGATTAGTCCCGTAAATTATTTTCTGAGGAGGCTTTGCTATTTTCTACCTTTCCTGAACCCCAAGACAACAATTTGCTCAGCCTTGACCTATCCCACACCTGTGTGCTGTGTTAAACAGGTGACTTGTTGAGGTTGTATTACATTAATCACCACTAGCTTCAGCATTAGAAAAAAAAAAACAATCCTCAAAATGAAACATAAAGAGCTCCTGGACAGTGTGCTGGGTCGCCATAGTGGGGAATATGGACTGAAACTCTGAAGCAAATTTAAAATGACCTCCCAGTTATTTTAGTGTTCAAAGGGTAGATTTGCTCTTTGGAAAGGAAGTTGAGTTTCAGGATGAGACTCTTGAGACATTTTGTGCCCATTTCTGCTCAAGAACTATTGAACCAACGTGCCCAGTTGTACTAAGAGCAACAAAAAAAGCAACAACCCCCACCTCTGTCCCTGAGTCCTCTTCAGCAGCAGCTCTGTTGCTCACCTGCAGGATTTTGGAGGTTGTTCGGGATTCCCTAGCCCTTAGGAGCCCAAGTGATGGATAAAGACATTGTTGTCCTATATATGGAGCAAAAACGAAACCCCTTCACTCACAAATCTGCACAGCCAAAACAGGTGCTGCAGCGACAGGGCCCGTTCTGACACTCAGGAAACGGCTCCACGTGCACAGAGAACAGAGCACCAGGCACATCCACACTTCCCTGCAGGACTGACAAAACTGGTGGCACAGGATGTCAGCAGGCCAGGTGTTTGGGCAAGGTGCATGTTTGGTCCCGCATGGAGCAGGACCATCGCACCTCACCCAGACCGCTGGCATATCATGAACAGCTCTGTCCATGTTTGCTGCAGGAGCCCGTGGTGTGCAAGGCATGGCAGCTCTCCCAAGTCCTCTGGTTGTTGCCCACCTGTCCCTGTTGCTCCCTGCATGTGGCAGTGGTGTGGTGCACAGCTCTGGCAGCATCACCAGTGTGTTCCTTGCTGGCCAAAGGAGGTGACGGACAACCGCAGACTGGAATACGGCCTTTCTGCTGCCCCTTAATGGCACTTTCCTCTGCTGGGAGGTTTCCCTCCCACCCAAAGAGGATCTGCCTTAAGCCTTGAATTTATTCTCCTCAATACATGCTGCCCTCTATTCACGCTTGTCAGCCCTGGCCCATCCCCTTGTACCTGGTGCTGCGTGTGCTCCAGGGCTGGGAGCCTGCTTTATTCCACTGGAGGCTGCAAAAACCTTGGGGCAGCTGCAGCTGCCCCCACCGCTGCAGATGCCCTGTAGGTGCTGAGGGCTGCCCGCTGCTGCCTGTTCTTCCCTGTCCATCCTCTCTCCCTTCTCCCTCCTCTCTGCCCTCTCGCTCCTCGCTCCCCGCTCCGCTCCGTGCCCGGCGCGGCTGCAGTTCCCGCCGTGCCCGCCAGGTGCCGCTCTGACAAAGAGGTTGCGGCGGGCGCTGCCCGCGGGGCTCGGGGCGTCCGCGCACCCCCCGAACCGCACCCGAAACCGAACCCGCACCCCAAACCCGCACCCGCACCCGAACCCACACCCCAACCCGAATCTGCACTCTAACCCGCACCCCGAATCCGAACCCGAACCCCGCACCCGAACCCCGCACCCGAACCCGCACCCGAACCCCGCATCCCGAGCCTCCGCAATCCTACGCTCCCACACACTGCACCCCTAGAATCCCACCCCCCGCAACCCCCGAACCCCTCAATCCTGCGCTCCCACACCCTGCACCCCGCAGCCCCCCCAGCCCCCCATTTCGGTCCGTTCTCCGCACTGAGCCGGGGCCGGGCCGCCCGCTGGCTCCGGCCGCCCGTGGGAAGGACAGCCCGGCCGCATGGAGAGGCTGCGGGGCGCCAAGGTGATGTGATGGAGCGATGGAGAGGTGGAGTGGGACACCCCTTTCCTGCCCCGGAAACTCGGCAGGGACGAACCTGGCCGCCCGCCCCGCCGGACCCGCTGCATCCCGCTAGGAGCTCCCTCTGGGGTGGTTCGGGGGAGCCGTGGGTTGGTGCGGACGCACCAACTGGGCTGGACTGGACCAACTCCGGGCTGGAGAGGGGCTCCAGCCCGGCTCCTCGGAGGGGTCCTGAGGGATCCTGTCATCGTGTTTTTGTTTTCAGAAAAACATTATCAGCAGAACAATTCCCGCACCACACCCCTGTTATCATTTAGGTAACCTCCCTGTTTGAAATATTTTAAGTGGATAATAAAATAGTCACCATATCCGTGTAAATTCCCGCAACGAGGAGCCGGGATCCTCCTCCCGGCCGGGCCGGCCCCGCGGGGCTTCTCGGAGCGCCCCGGCGGCCGCAGCCCCCGGTCCGGCCCCGCCGCG
>VZRJ01004869.1:303066-348597 GCA_013397565.1 Ptilonorhynchus violaceus | reverse complement strand
CGGGAGGAGGCGGCGCGGCCCGGGGGCAGGGAGCGTGGGCTGTCCCCCTTCCCTCCCTCCCTCTCTCCTCTGACTGTTCGACAGGTTTGGGAAAACCCTCCCAGCCCGCTGCCTGTGCGTGGCCCGGGCAGGCAGTGCCGCTGCTCGCGCTTTAATTCACGAACGAGGAAGTTTGGTCCTGTTTTGGCAGGAGCCCACGCGCTGCTTATCTGTGCCTTGGCTCGGAGAGAGGGAGAGGGAAGCGACAGAGGGAAAGGCGGGTGTTTTCCGGGGACACCTGCCAGCGCCGGGCCCTGCGGCACGGGGAGGCAGCGGGTGCTGCGCCTGCCCCGGGACGAGCCTCCCCTCAGCCAGCCCCGGTGTCTTGTCGTTGCAGGGGTTTCTCCTCTGTGGTGGCCCTGGGAGCCAGCATCATCTGTAACAAGATCCCGGGGCTCGCCCCCCGGCAGCGGGCGATCTGCCAGAGCAGGCCCGACGCGATCATTGTCATCGGGGAGGGGTCCCAGATGGGCATCAACGAGTGCCAGTTCCAGTTCCGCAACGGGCGCTGGAACTGCTCCGCCCTGGGCGAGAGGACCGTCTTCGGCAAGGAGCTCAAAGTGGGTAGGTTGGCTCTCGGCTCACTGCCGGTGGGGTTGCCCCGCGGGGCACACGGGGCTGTCGCAGGGCACGGCTGCGGGGTTTGGGGAGAGCAGCCCCCGGCAGCGCCAGCCGGGGCGGGGCTGTCACCGTGAGCCGTGCACCCGGGCGCCGCTGCTGTCACTGCCAACGCGCTCCCTCCCGGCAGGGCACCTGCCTGTTGTCCGCTTCCATGTGTGTGAGCTTTCCCACGTGTGCGAGCTTCCACCGCAGTATCTCACTGTCCTGCTCTCGGAAATCCTCTCCGAAAGGTTTCCCGCTTGTGCGCGCAGGACAGCAGCCTTATTGGTGTACTTAGGGATGGAAGAAAGGAGTTTGGTTCTTGTTGAAGGCAGTGGTCAGAGACAGGATGCTTAGCAGAGCTGGAATTACAGTCCTGGGGTCAGGCACCTCCACAGGGATACTGGCCTCTTGTTTGTACTGGTGGGATTAAGGTGCAGCAGTCAGTCTCATTATGAGAGATTCCCACCACACGAAATAGTTCTCCTATAGCAGCTGTATCCGGCGCCCTCTCTGCCCCAAGGAAGAGTGGGTGTGTTCAGGTTTGAGATGTCAGGCATTTACACTGTTCCAATCAACTGGCAGAAGATCCCACTTCCATTTTCCATGTTTTCAGTTATTGCAGCAGTAGAAGATATATCAAAATTCTTAACTAAAGCAGCATTAATAATAACAACAAACACAAATACCTGAAGAAATAGTTCTGAGGTTAAAACTCTCACACTCCTATTCTGCAAAATACAGTAGTGAAGTTTACTCGGTGTTTTTTGATTCCACAGTACTTAAAATATAAAGACCAAGGACATGTGTTTTCCAAATGCAGGTTAGTCTTTTTTAGAGCCACCACTGAAAGCTAATCACTCACTGCACCAGAAGCTGAAGCTGGAATCTATGATTTCCAGTCTTGAGGTCTCCTTGTCTCTTCCCCATCTAAAATGAAGCTGCAAAAAAACCAGAAACCCCATCAAACAATGCTTAGTGTGATAGAAAACGTGGATATTTCATGAGGCCAGAAGGCAGCACTGAGAACAGAATCTAGAAGAGCTCTGAGCAGCTGTGGGGAAACCCTCTGGATGGACTGGCCTCAGGCACTGTTCAATCCTGTGGGAGGATGTGTCCCTGGTACCTCATTCCTTGCATTCCCATGAAACGCAGAGATCCAGCCTTGCTGCTCTGCTCTGGAACTCCTGAGAACACTGAACGTGTGTTTTATCACATCAGTGCACACTGATATGTGTTTTCCAAAACTCAGATATTTAAGGAAAGAACAGGGAGAGAACAACATGACTTGGTTTGAAAGCCTCGCCTTTCAACACCTTTGATTATCAGAGTGACTCGAGTAGAGAAGGTAAAAAACCCCCTGCACAACATTGGGAAACATCTGAAAATGGACCATTTCTTCAGATTAGCTCATTGTTTCTGTTCCTTGAGCTGAGCTCTTCCTGTCAACGCTGCATGCAAGTGTTAGCCACCTATGTCAGTGAAGAGTCCATTTGGACAGCTGACAGGTTTGGGCTCATTTAGTCTAAGAGTAACATTTCCTTAAACACAAAATGTGAGGAGGATTTTTCCTTTTCCAACAAATTAGAAAACTGCAGAGTTGTTGTGGTCTGTTGTGTAAACATGCTCTCAGTTCCTTCCCTCCCTCCGAAAATTGAATTATTTAGCTAGCGGGTTATATTTAGGTCCTTTTAAAGAAAGTCAATATTAAAGGAAGTAGACTTTGATCTGTCTTTGAGGTGATAACTCTTAATATGTTCTATCTATCCATTACGGGGCTAAGATGGATAGGGCAAATTCCTCGTTGGTTTCAAAACACAGTCAAGAGTTGAATGGCATCCAAATGACAAAACTCCATGAAACTCATTTAAAGTGCAACCAAAACCTTCAAATTTAAACAGCTTATATATTTAAATTTTAAAGTAAACTTTGACAAAAATCTCAGAGGGTTGCAATCCAATGCTGAATTTTACTACTGCACAGACACTCCTGGGCTCTCAAGGATAAAAGTACTCAGGCTCTCAAACACCATGCAGAATTATAATGTAAGTGTTCCTGCTTAGGTTGTCTCCTTGTCCTTCTGCTTCTTCCCTACCAGCAGGCATAAAAACCCTGAATGTCTGACACAGCTCATCTTCTACAGCTATAAGGAAAAAGCATCTGTTCCTCAGAGGTCTCTCTTTCCCAAGGATCTCTGTGGAGGTGCTCCAGGTTACCATCCAGAGAAATAACACCTTGCTCTGGTTACAAAGGGTCCAACCTATGTGCCATAAAGCCACAAGTCAAATTTGGTGCCCACGAACAGGAGATGAGGCCTGAGGGCATTACCCTAAATGGGAAAGAGAGGGATGTGTGATGTGAAGGACCACACACCCTGTAGGAGGTGTTTCAAGGTGACAGAGCACAATCCAGGTTACCATTAGGTGAAGATAATGTACCCTTGTTCCTTCTCTTAATTAGCCTTTGACACGGTGTATTACAAAATACTATTCCAACAGCAGCTCACACACCAGTCCCTTTCCTAGCATTTAACAACCGAGGATATTTTTCAGGCAATTGTATCGTTAAAGTTATTACCCGGGAAGTGTGTGGAACACCTTTGTCTTGCCACTTGCAATAAAGTCAGTGAGCCACACATGACCTCATCCCTCTGTCTGTGAGCGAGGCTTTCTCTGCCTCTGGAGTGGCAGCAATGGGCTGGCTCTGAGATGAGGATGTGACTTCAGAGTGACAGTGATGTGGCTGTCCTGGCCACGGCCCTGCCGGGCGTGTGCAGCCAGCAGAGGCTGGTTTCAGTCTGGGAGGATGTGCCTAAGGAACTCTGATGGAAATAGGGTTTGTGTGTGTTAGTCCATACAAATAAGTTCCCTTGGATACCACAGATTCTTGTGAACTATTTCCCAACCCACAGTTTTGATGGCACATCAAGCCAAATGTCTTCACACCCAGGTTTCTTTCCTTTTAGCATTGCTGGGAATTCTATTTTATGAATGTTATGCAAATGTACTGTAATTATTTAAAATCTCTTATTGCCAGTCAGGGTGATTCTCCTCCTGGCCCTGCCATTGTGTGGCTGAGGGATCAGGGCCCTCCCTTCTGTGTTTCTCTTTTCCTATCTTTAAAATGGCAACAGGGATATTAACCTTGTTGAAACACTTGGAAATCAGTAGAAGGAAAGCATCAAACAACATTTTCCTGTTCTAATCTGTAGCACTTGTGTATTTTAGAAAATTCATGTATAATCCATCTTCCAGTGAAGTGATAGTTTATTGGTAGAGTTTATTTGTGGAGTTATGGTAAGCAACCATTTAAATTCATCACGGAGCATATTTGTGATCACAGGCTTGAGTTTCACAGCTCGTCTCAGGGAACTTCCAACCAGTGCCCAGCACGTACTCTCCATTTCTTGGGTCATTTCATCTGGTTTGTCCTCCCAAAGAGAGACTGTGCCCTCCTGACACGCTGTGGGTCTCCTGCCGTGGCAGCTGGTGACAAGAGTGCCCACAGCACGAGGAGAAGGGACAGAGGCCGGGTGAGCGCAGGGCGCTCCCGCTGAGGACCCGCTCTGGGTACGGCAGCAACGACAAAGGCCCCGCCGAGATCGACACAAGGATGTTTGTTCTAGACAGTTCCGTAGACGCCTCATTAATAATGTAAAGTGGCAGAGAGAATTTTTAAAATAACCATGGAGATGACGCAACGCTGCAATTATGGACACACTTAAAAACAAATATATTTGTTATGGTGGTCAGCAGTTCTGTTCCTGGAGACGGCCACAAGCAAAACCAAGGGTTTTAAAGCAGGATAGGCCAAAAGCCTCCTGCCCATCTGTCTTCAGGTGAAATGTGGTTCAAGCCTGAAGATCTGAACAACCAGAGATGCCTTTGATAGAATCGGAAAATCAGATTTGGGCTCGGCTGGATCACAGGAAGAGCAAGAGCCGTGGCAAAGGCTGTTCATGAGGTGCCTCCGTGGCCCATTCTGCAGGGTCCAGCCTCGTGAGCAGCTGGTCAGCAGAAACTCTGCTGTTACCCCAAAGAACTGCCTCGGGATATGCCTACAGTCCATGGGATCTAGAGAACAGCACCCCATTGGAACCACAGGGTGGAAATAAAAACCCATCTCCTTGTGCCACAAACGAGCAGCACTGCCACTGTTAAATGAGAGTTCCCAAGTGAAAAGAGTACAAACTGTTTGACTGCACTCTGCAAAGTGACCCAGCAAAGTGGAAGCTCTCTGCAGTGCACATCTGAGAGAAGAGAGGCACGACAGCCCTGCAGAAGCTGCAAGGACCCTGCGTGGGGGAGGATGGAGGGAGTCACGAGGGCTGTGTGTGGTGGACTGCAGAGAACATCACAGCAAAACTGGCTTCAGCCAAGCCTCCGTCCTGGTCTTTCTAAAATGCACCAGTTCTTTGCTCTCTTCTACACTGGAAAATGCTTCAGTATAATCACACTGGTACCTTCATCCGCCTGACATTCCTCATGGGAATGAGGAAAGCTGAAATCAAAGAATCTGCATGGACAAACTGCTGTTAAAGGTTTGGAGCCCAGCAGGCCAGCTCAGCACCTCTGTACGCTGTGCCCGATGCCTTTGACCCGGGGAGCATCCCGGGTGTGCCAGGTGCACACATTAAACCTTCTTACACTGCACTATCAGCTCTATGCTGGACTGAATTTAGCAGTGGTTTATTTTCCACATATTAAAATCAACTTTTCTTTTACGGCTTCCATCACCGCAAAGGAAGAGGGACATTCCCACTCCTGCCTATCGAAACAAATGGCAACTGTCCTACAAGCCAAAACCTTGGCTGACTTCTTCAGCAGCTGTCAGGAATAGCTTTCCTGCTGGTGTGGAAAAGAGAAGATCGAGGACATTCCCTCTCTGGTCTGGTACATTTAACAGAAGAATTAAGTGAACAGAAAAGTTAAGAGTAAAACTTCATGTTGTCGCTGCGTTACAGGCAAACACTTTTGAAAACATCCTGGTACAGGCATGTTGAAGAACAGATTTGATCTTCAATCATTTCATAGAGCCTTTTGAGTCTCTTGTGTCAGGTTTTAAAGTCTGACTCTGCATTACGGAATAACAGACCAAGGAAACAACCACTGGCAGAATCACAGAATCTCAGAATATCCTGGGCTGGGAGGGACCCACAGGGATCATCGAGTCCAACCCCTGGCCCTGCACAGACACCCCAAACTCCCACCCTGTGCCTGAGAGCGTTGTCCAAACACTCCTGGAGCTCTGGCAGGAAAATCTTTGGTTTTTTTATGTTGCGTGAAAGATTACCTGCACAGGTCTGTGGGAAACTAGGTTCTAAGTGCTGCTGCACTATTTGGTTTGGTCAATATTTAGAGGAAAGATGGATTAATACTGTTTTCTGAATCACTGGTATTATGAACCCCCAAGACGTACAGAAGAAAAAGCTGTCATTAACAGGAGTCTTGCTATCCAGTCAAGTAAGGTCAGAGTCCGAATTTCTGTGCTAAATTTCCAGCCCTCACAACCGGTTTTTACTGTCAGTGTCTTGCAGGAGAACAGTTATTTGCAGGCAAAACAGGGGCCAGGCTGAAATATGGCCTGATCATCCAAAGGTGCTTTATGCCAAAAAGTCAATCTTTCTCGGCAGGGACTGTCACAGTAAGATAAAACATTGCCCCAAGGTCACTGCAGTTGGAATTCCCAGCACAAGATTTTCATACCTGCCTTCAGAAGTGTCTTGTGAGTACATGTTCCAGGGAAACAGGGAGATTGCATCTCGTGGGGAAGGTGGGAGATCTCCACGGCAGGGGCAGTGCGGGGTGTTCCTCAGGCGAGGCAGGGGCGTGGGGGCTCAGAGCCCTCTGAGAACGGGACACTGATTTGAACTCCAAAGTAATGGCTCTGATTTGTGCAATGCACATGCTTTGAGTAGGAACTTTATAAGTTTAAAGAGGGTGTTTTCAAAAATAATCAGTTTAGCTGGAGTGTTTCCTCTCCGAGAGTTTCATGTCTCGATGAAAGAACTTGAGCTTGTGAAAGTGGGCAGCGACCAAACCCCCCAAAGTCTCCAATGCCTCTTAAAGCCACTCTGTTTATTTTATTTATCGGGACTAATCTTTGTAAAGCCCCACTGTTGATTTATAGGGAACCATCATTTTAATTTCAAGTGAGTACAATACCTTAAGGCACCAACCTCCCCAACTTTGAACAGAAGGGGAAGAAAAAAATAGGAAAAGGATATGTCAATGATTTTTTTTTTTAAGCTACCATTCTTATTAATCACTCACGAGAGGTTAAAGAAAGAGGAAAATAAAAAACCCTGCAAGATCATACATAGTCTACCAAGGAAGGAGGAGGCACAGCCCAGAGCAGGCAGGGGATGAGTTCTGCTCTGCGTTTTTCCAGCGTGTGAGTTATGGCCTCTATAGAGAGATGAGAAGTAATGTTGGCTGTGGCACATAATTGGCAAGGTACGCTGTGTTTTCCATCTTTATATTTTCCCAATCATATTTCAGCTCATGTCACTGCAGATAACTCCCTCTCTGACCCTTTGGCTTTAAATAGCAGAAAATACAACCCATGTTTTCCAGTGAGATAAACAGAAATTTGTCTTCTTTTTTATTTCACAGCTTAGTCAATTTATGGGGGGGACTGATAGGGCGGGACAGGCTGTTTAGAAACACACTTAGATCCCAAACTGCTGAGCACCTACTGACTTCCTGCAAGCAAATCCACTCTGTATTCTGCAGGCTTAGGCTTTGTTTCCCAAGCAATGTCAAGGTATTGCACTTCTTCTAAAAACTAAGTTCCCATTTCTAATCTGTGTGAATGAAGTTTTTTGACAAAGTTTTGCAGTTTAAGATTAAACTTTAAAAAAAATGAAGCTAGCTAAATTAAATCCAGAATGCAGACCACTCTCTGCAGGTGATAGGCTGCTCAGCCAAACCCCAGTCTAACAAACATTTCCATCCAAAAGCAGAGACCTGCACGTGAGTGTTTGCAGAGTTTGTGCTCCAGGGCGTGCACGGGTTGTGTACGGTTGTGCTCAGTGTTAGGAGAGCCAGCTATCCTGGGAATATCCAGAGTTTGGACTCACCTGGGACATCCTCAGTGCTTCCCCTCGTGACATCTGGGGTGGCGGTGGTTGACAGTGCAGAGCTCAGGGACAAAGGCAAAGACAGGCAGGACGCGCAGTGCAGGGTCTGCAGACGGGACCCCCGTGCTTTGGAGGAGGATTTGCCTCGGCAGATGGAGCTGCAGAAATCTTGGACATCATCAATGCCAGGCTCTGCCACCAGAGCAAATGGAGCTGCAGCGTGCTGTGTGCCTCACTGAGGCCCAGAAAAAACAGGGAAAGCAGGAAGATATTTCTGTCCAGCACTTGAAGAGAAGCCTCTGTGTTCACCTGCTCACCTGAGGACAGCCCCAGGCGTGGCTGAGGGAGCAGGGCCAGGTGGGTGTCAGTGCCACACTCCAGGCTCAGGGGTGCCTCCCCCTGCCCACCAGCCCCAGCACATCTGCCCTGAGCCTGAACATCCCCTGTGGTGCTGCAGCACTGCTCTGGAACTGCTGCCCTGGCTGGACAGCCCTGTCAGGTCACCAGCCCTGTGAGCGGCCAGAGCACCCTCTGACCGCTGCCAGATCCTTCTCCGTGGTTTCCAGTGCTTGGATTGAGCTCTGGAGTGTGTTAACCATTGTTTACTCGAGATAAGGAGAAGAATGTGTGATTTGGGAGCTGAAAGGATGGCTTGTAATTCTTGTACACATTCAGGGAGGGTTGGACAGGGCTTGAAGCAACCTGGTGTAGTGGAAGGTGTCCCTGGCCACGGCAGGGGTGGAATGAGATGAGCTTTAAGGTCTCTTCCAACCCAAACCATTCTGGGATTCCATGATTCTATAACTCTCCACCTTTCTCTAACTTCTGTAGGTCTCAGGCAGCTGTCATTCCTTCTTGTGCCAGGGTATCCCTCACAGTTGTCTTTATGTGCACCTTCACAAGTCACTGGCTGGAAAATCCTCCACAAAAAGCTTTGAAGTTCACCCAGCATCTGGGATCATGATTTACACCAATCCTCTCATAAAGATCAACTGATTTGTTTGTTATAGGCATCTATAAATTAACTTTTTACTTTAAAAAAAATCATAGATTAAAGGCCCGTTGCACTTTAAGGATGGATTCAGTGGGAATTGCCTGCAAGAAGATTTAATCCCCAGGTTTCCACCCAACACACCTAGAAAATGGGCAGAAAATTGTTCAAGAGACAGTTTGAGTAGCTCATGCCAATCAGGGCATTTTATTTAACTCTCTCCAAATGGTATTTTCTGATCTGAGTGCTGAAAACAGTTTACTCTTCTAGCTGTTTATTTCCAGCCATCTAGAGAAGGCAACGAGTGCAGATCAGGGTTTTTCCACCCCTTCAGTTACGCAGAAGAGCAAATCCCTCGATGTTACATCAGCCTAGTGACTGTCTCTGCTAGGAAAGAATTTTTTCTGGCCATTAGCCAAAGTGGGCTCTGTCTCTCATGGTGTGATGCATTGCTGCCAGTTCTGTTCTCTCCTTATCCTTTATTTGGTACTACATCTCCGGCTTTGCTTAATTTCCCTGTCCTCCTGAGCCAGAAGTGCAGTACCCACCTATGAAGCGTTTTGTGGTGCTGCAGTCACCATCCCCTACAGCTTAATATGAGAGGTTTCAGTATTGTTTTGATATCAAAGTCTTATCTTCTTCTAAAGCTAAGACCCTCACATTTTTGCTACTAAATTTTCAGAAGGAAAGTCAGGCACAGGCCTAAGCTGGCTGTCAGATGCACTGCAAAATCACACAAGAAAGAAAATAAAAGAAGATTGTATCAGGTCATTTCCCAGATTGTTCATCTTTGGGGATGCAAAAGGGGTGAGGCTGTGCCTTTCAAGATGCCCATGTTTTGGGATTAGACTGACTGTGGAGCAGGACCTCCTTGGGCAGCCTCTGCTGGGGCATCAGAAGCTCAGAGCACACCAACCCCTGCTGCAAGGAGCAGCTGCCTGGCCATCCCTTGGTCCAGCCTGTTTCCCTCTGAGATCCTCCAGGCATCTCAGCTCTCTGCTGGGATTTGGAGTAGAGGAGTGGGATTTGCTCTTTGAAAGTGTCAGAACACACACGTGCTCAGGTTATCCCGGCTGGTTACAAACCCCTTCTTGCACTGGTCTGGGACCCAAAGCTCTGTCACAGAGGGGACTCAAATTGAGCTTCCCTCCCGTGCTGACATTTCTATGAGCCAGACGAGGGTAATGAAACTTGAAGTACTGAATCATTCATGGGAAACAGGAACAGCTGGATGCAGACGTGACAAACCCTCGTCACTTTATCAACACTGCACGAGTGCCAAGGTACTTCCTACCTGGGTCAATTCTTCCAGGCACTTGCTTTGTTTACCTTGTAATCTCCTAAATTCTAGGCTTTAAAAACTGCTAAGATTTTCCCCCAGATAACACAAACTTACAAAATAACTTAATTATGTGATATAATTTATGATCAAGCTTGACACTGGCTTCTGATTCTGCTTGTACCAACTAGTTTTATATTTTCTACATTGCATTTTTCTCCCCTCTAAAAAGCAAAGGAGCTGCTCAGCCTTTACAATGTTGAGTGTGTCAGATTAAAGTGGTCCCCCAGAGGCTTTCATTCTAGATCTCAAAAAGAACTTGTGCTGGAACAGAAATCATCCAATCAAAATCAAAGAAAAAAAAGAACCAGATGAAAATTCAACCCAAAAATACTTTTTTTGACAATGTCCCATTTGCTGCTTTGCAAAACAGAGACCTGGTGTGACGCATTGCTCCCCTCTGAGAGGAGAAACTGGGACTTCTTGTTGTACACTGTTTATCAGTGCCTTTTTCATAGTGTTGTGCTTAAAATAGTGAGATATTGTTGATTTTAAACTGGAGGAGGCATTAGGAAGTTGCCCTGGCTGGTCCTGGTCTCCCCATGTGGCCACAGAGGTTCCGAGAGCACAGCTCCAAACACACCTAAGCCTGGGACTTCTCTTCCATGTTCAGATTTTCATAAAAAGCCAAGAGCTCTAGAAAGCTTCATCTGCAACTTCTACAGTCAAAACAATTCAACACTTTATGATTTTTCTATTTTTAAATGAGGAGAAACAAGGAATCCTTTGAGGAAGTCTGACACTTGACTGTAAGATCCTTAATAAATGCAGTACTTAGCAGCATTAGGGAACACTGCCTAAATAAAGGGCTCGAATTTGGCTATTAACAGATTGTGATAATGTCATCTTGTTTTCCATTTGACTTCCTTGACAGAAGGAAGTGAACATTTTTTGTTAAAAGCCACAAGTAGAGGATTCCAGATTGTACACAAGAAAGAGATGGAGCCAAGGCTGAAGTGCTTGTAAGGTTTCTTTCCCAAGTGATTATTTTTTTGTGAAATCCAATAAACAGCAGAAATGGGCTTGTTTCATGGATAACAAACTATTGCCAGCAGCTGAGGTCTGCCAGGACTCAACTGGCGGGCGTTGGGGAAGGGAAGAGGATCTTCCCATCTGCACTCTCCTAATTAAGAGCCTGATTCTGATCCTACTGATGCAAGGGTACATTTTGTCACTGGAGAAAGAAGAGTAGGGGCAAGTTCTTAGTTTGGGAGATGCAATAATTTTTAAAGGGCCGTTTGACCTACATGGGCAACCCTGCAAACCTCCTTAGGTGTGGAAGGGACCCTCTCTCAGCAGAACTGTTCCAAAAGTCTCTCCGATCCCGTAGGGTCCACACGTGGGAAATCCACACATCCACAGAATGCAAGAAAACTTCAAAAATATAAATTAAATCTTAGATTTAAAGTGGGAACTCCCCCTCAATAAACAGAAGCCTGTCATTTTAGCCTTATTGCACAAAGTAATACTGGCCTAACCTCTGCCTCACAGCCCTCTGCTGAGGCTGTTACTTCACCTTGCTTTGGTCATGGTGCCTACAACAGGTCAGGAGTTTTTCTTCATTCTATGAGAAATTTTGAAATTAAACTCAAGAATTATTTCACTGAGTCAGCACAAATGTCAGTGCTGAAAACTTTGTGACACCTACAGTGTGACAAAAATGTCCCTGTTCAGTTAAAATGTTTTTAGAACAAGATGTCCAACAGAGGTTGTTTTCCTGTAAAAATACCTTTTAGTGTAGAATCAAATTTCCAAATAAAATTCTATTTCCGTTTCAGCAATTTAACCCCCAAGCCCACCTATTTTGTTTTCCTTCCTTTCTTCTTGTTGAGCTAGAGCGCTTGCCACCCCACCCTTTTGCTATGAAAAGTTTGGTTCGCCTACTTCTAATACCATCTGGAAACGCATAGATGCAGTTGCCCAAACAACGCTTTATCTCCCACTGCCTCGTGGAGAGGTTTTAGAGACGAACATCCAGCCAGATCAATACTCAGAAGAGCAGAGAGCTGCTTATGCTTGCAGATTTACGGCCCTTCCAATACCGGCTGCTGCTGCGTGTCCCGCAGGAGCGCGCCCGTGTGTGTGCCCCGTGTGTGTGCCCGGTGTCTGTGCCTCGTGTGTGTGCCCCGTGTGTGTGCCCCGTGTCCCCGCTGCCCCATGTGTGTGCCCCATGTCTGTGCCCCGTGTCTGTGCCCCGTGTCCCCACTGCCCTGTGCTGGGCGTTCATGGGGTTTCTGCCTCGCAGGGAGCAGGGAGGCCGCGTTCACCTACGCCATCATCGCCGCGGGGGTGGCCCACGCCATCACGGCCGCCTGCACCCAGGGCAACCTCAGCGACTGCGGCTGCGACAAGGAGAAGCAGGGCCAGTACCACAAGGAGGAGGGCTGGAAGTGGGGCGGCTGCTCCGCCGACATCCGCTACGGCATCGGCTTCGCCAAGGTCTTCGTGGACGCGCGGGAGATCAAGCAGAACGCCAGGACGCTCATGAACCTGCACAACAACGAGGCCGGGCGGAAGGTGAGTGTCCCCGCGTGTCCCTGCTCCCCGCGCCCATCCCGGGATGGGGATGGGGATGGGCTTTGGTCACGGCACTGCGGGACAACCCCAGGGCTTCCATCAGTCACAGCAGACAAGCAGGCACCTCTGCGAGCTGTTGGGCCACCTGTCAAATATTTGTCTAAATGTTACTCTTCGCAGCTGTAAAATAGGGAAAATCAAACAAACATTTTATCTGGGAAGCCAAATGGTACTTACGGTGAAAAGCTGCCTGCTACCGTGAGGGTGAGCGGGGCCTCGTCAGGTTCAGACATGAACGTCTCACTCAGCTGAACAGGGATCATTTTCAGCCCCGCTGTTCAAGCCTCGCTCTTTGTGAGAGCTTCCCCTGCCAGGAGGGAAAGGCTCCAGCAGAAAGAGCCCCGGCTGAGTCAGTGTCACACCGTGATTACACCGTGACACGGATTTGGGGTTAGCGCAGCAAGGCTCCCGCCCCCATCCCATTCTTTGGGACTGGGTGGCTGAAAGCAGCTGCTGCAGAACCAGCACTGGGGAAGGCAGAGATCCAGCAGCTTCCACACACAGGTGTCCTGGGATCCCAGGCACTGAATGCCCTGGATTTGCTCCTTGGCCGTGTCTCTGATCGCCAATGGCAGCTCCTGCAGGCACAAGACCCAATCCGCTCTGGTCTGACCTCCTGAGGTCCCTGCGGGTCAGGCATTCCCAGCAAAGCTCAGGGCACTCCTGGTAGTGCTGTGGCTCCGGTTTCCAGCAGCTGGGAATGGCCAGGGGGTGATGTGTGCCCCCCACACAGCCAGGTACAGCCCAGCAGGGCTTTCCCTGTGGGAGCGATGGTTTTGCTGATCCCATCTTACAGAAGGAATGTCAATCCCCTGCTTCTTCAGCTCCCCATTTTACCTCCTCCCATCTGCTCTCCTGTGCAATAGTCCTGATTTCAGCATGATTGTGAGTGTGACTTAGAAGCAAATGGGAGAAGGAAGTTGGGAGCAGCAGTTAATTTGTGGATACTATTTTTGCTGTGGTAATTACCTGTAGGCTCTGAGACATCTCCACTTATGCTGGAGCCAGGCAGATTGTATTGAAGAAAAGCCATTTCCACCCCAAACAAAAGCCTAACCCTTCTTTAATTTAATGCTGCTGTAGTAGTTTTACAGGTGAGATGATGTTTTTTACTCTGTGTGGTATCCCAAATGCCTGTGTCTGGCTCTCTGGTGCAAAAACTTCAACAAAAGCAAAATTAACACTGAATTCCGAGAGTAACTCAAGGATTGAGCATTAATATTTGCCAAACAGCTGATCTGAGATCTTTATTACTTAGCTTCTGGTAGCATGAAGGCACACACTGAAAAGCTTGGTGAGACACCAACGCCCACAGCCTGCTCTGCTGCACAAGCACAGATCCAGCGAGACAAAAAATAGCAGAGGAGTTTCACCTTTGTGGGAAAGCTACTTCCTTGAAAGGTCTGCTTGTGTTTGACTGGTGCTGGCAGTAAAAGATTCCCAAGAAATGACACACCAGCCTACACCAGACTGCAAACATAGATGGGACTGCCTACTGGGTGGAAATATTTCCCTAACGCAAAGCTTGAAAATACAGACAAATAGAAAAGCTGCATTTTTTGTCTCCATTATCACTCACCCAAACCATTTGGGTAGAGAAGGGCCGTTGGTCCTGGAGCTGTCCTGTGGGAAGACCAGCTCCAGGAGCCTCCCCAGCATCCAGCAGCCTCCCCGTGAGGCTCCTTGTGTTTCTCACCTTTCTGTGCACAATTTGCTGTCCTGAAAGCTCGTGCCTGGAAGGCTCAGCTCTCCACATTGTTATCTGGGAGAGCAGCAGTTTGTGCTATCTCTGGCCATCTGCCATTTCTCCAGCAGGCTCAGGAACTGCTCCGATCTGGAGATATTTCTGCGCTTCTTCCTGCAGCCCTTGCAGAGCAAAATTACTGATCTTTGTTCGGACAAATCTCTGTTTGAAATCTTCAGGGGAGAGAAAGAGTAACAGGACTGAGGAGAGCCTTGTTGCCCCACTGTCCTGTAGAGAATGGATAAATGATGTTTTCACCAGAGAGATTTCTTTCAGGCTTTGCTCCTGTGTGAATGATCACAGTATTTAAAGACAATTGGCAGGGGAGGCCATTACAGGTATTTGGCAAGCCAGGTCTCTCACAGCCTGACTCTTCCACAACAAAGACAGTCTTGTTGTGAGGTGGAATGCTCCATTTTGAGGCAGAATGGATCTTATCAGCCTCCACACAATCTATTTGTGGTGGCTTTCCTCTGGGCTACAAATTCTTTTCCCGTTTTACTCGCCCATGGCTGGGTTTTGATAATATTTCTGCACTTAGGAGACAGACTGGCACCTACCAGGCTTCCAAAACTAAATCAATTTTTATTGATTTCTTACCTTCACCTGTAGGCACTGCTGTGCTGTTCAAAAGTCAGTCCCCTCTACTTCTTTAGTCTTGCAATGTGAAACTGAGCTGTGCGCACTCACCTGGTGCTCACCTGTGAAAAGGTCCTTCCTCCTCCAGGGTGACACCAGCTGCAGGTGATGCAGGAGGCACTCTAGGAAAGCCCAGGTCTACTATTATTGAGTTGTCTTCTTAAGAACCATTGATAAAATCGTCTGTTCCATCTTAATGAGTGAGAATGGTCTGCTGGGTTTATTGGGAAAAGTAGGGAGGACTGCACAGTGTAAACCAACAGAGCACCACCAGGAGAAGCCTGATCCAGGATTTCTGGAGATCTCATTCAAGACTTTCCACCCTCTCATAGCCTTGTTTTATATAGGCAATGTGTCTCTGCTTCCGGTGGTGCCAGCAACAGTCTCGGGACACACTGGGAACACGACTCTGTCAGAGGAATAGTACAGTTATCCAGGGAATGGGCACGGCACCAAGGCTGCCAGAGCTGCAGGAGCCTCTGGACAATGCTCTCAGGGAGGCACAGGGTGGGATTGTCGGGGTGTCTGTGCAGGGCCAGGAGCTGGACTGGATGATCCCTGTGGGTCCCTTCCAGCTCAGGATATTCTGTGATTCCATAATCTGTCAGCTCTTTGTGGAAAGGAGACAAGTGACAGTGTCAAACGTGGAGGATTGCAAAGGTCACAGGTGGAGAACACCCATGTTCCTTTGCTGAGCAGCTTTGGTGGTGCAGTGCCTGAAAAGCCCCCGTGTGCACGCCCGGGGCCCAGCGAGCAGCAGCCCCTGCGAGCGGCGCGGGGGACACGGCTCCGTCCAGCTGCTCCCGCTGCACAAACCGCAGCCAGGGATGCCACGGGCCCTGCAGCCAGAGGCTTTTCCCCCCTGTTCGAGGACAGGGCTCTGGCTCTGTTTCTGCCTGGGTGACAAACCACCAGGACTCACTGCCGCAGCACACAGGCACAGCCTCCAAGCTCTGGGGCTGCTGGAAGGGAAGGGGCAGAGCTCCGAGCAGGGGTCACACACACCCTACAAAACTGGCCCGAGCAGCCCCGGGAGCCTCACCTCATTTGTCAAACCTCCTGGACAGCAGCGATTTCTGACCTCCTGGAGCAGAGTTTAGGGTGTCTTTCCTCTCTGAATTAGTATTTCCTGAAATGCTGATTCACTGCAGGAAGGAGCAAACAGTACAGTGAGAACAGGAGGAGAATTCATAACAGCTGGGTCAGAAAAGAGAGATAAAGCTTCAATTAATTTAAAGGCATAATCCTTATTTGCCCTGCCAACTTCCATGTGAGGGGGTATAATTGCAAGACTGAATTGTCTGTTAGCAAATTTGTCTTTTCAAATATAAAGTTAATTGAATTACTGTAAGTAACAAAATAATGTATGTCTGAGAGATATTTATGCTGCAGGAAATAAAAAATGTTATTCTCCGAATTATCCTGCTAAAAAATAGCGAAGTAGATCCTGAAAGGCTCTACATATTGTGGCTGTAAACATTTCATTCTGACAGCATGGCAAGGTACATGACCAGACTGCTCTCTCCTCTCCTTTTCCCTGTGACATTGAAATTCCACGAATGGCATCTTGCATCAGCGTTACATCATATTAAGTATAAAGCAATATTATGAGTCATTGTTATAAATCATGGCCACAGGCTGCATTAGAAGGCTTTTGCAATTCAAGAGCACACCAAGGTGGATTTTTGTTCAGCATTTCTCTTTGGAGGCAGGAGTAGGTGCACTAACTTTGCAATGTCTCTTCAGCCTCTGAATCAGTAGCATTTCAGATTTTCCCTTCAGCTCTGAGGCTCCCAGGGGATGTGGAGGACGTGCCCAACAGAGCTGCTGCCAACAGCAAGCAGAGCTGGGAGCACCCAGGAGGTGTCTCTGAAATGGGTCATGCAATGACCGTAACAGACTGACGTGTTTAGGATTTTATCCTGTAAAACACTGCAGCAATGCTGAAGTGACACACTGGCCTTTGGGAAGCACGGGGGTCAGGAGTTCTCCCAAGCTGTCCTGGAAAGCCCACACTTGTGGCACTCTTTCCTTGCCGCCTCTCTGACCTCAGGAGGACATTTCTGCCAGGAGACTTTCCTGAACATTTTCCTCTTCTTCCACGGCGTGCAATCACCACTGCAAGAATTAACTCTCTCTAGAGGAGACAGCTATTTCTACCTCATTCGAAATACCTTTTTCTTTACCTACCCTGTTCACCTGACTACCAGCAGCAGCACAGAGCCCCAGCTCTTGCAGATGTACCACTTGAAAAGTTGTGAGCATCATGTTAGAAAAGGGACAGGGCTAATAAAAGAGGCTGCCAAACAATTTATATTTATGTTTTTCTGAATATAGGCCTGAAATTCTGGAGATTTAGGAGTTCTGCCTGAGCTAAATCTTAAAGCAGATGGAAACACGCAGCTGCCTGCAGTGGAAGGGAGGTGCAGCTTGTGGGCTTGCAGCCCTGCTGGGGTGGCCCTGCCCAGGGAAGACCAGACTTCCAGAGGGACCCCGGCATTCCAGCAGCTCCTGGCAGGAGCTCTGCTTCCAAAAGGTGACCAAGGATGCTGGTCTGCTTGGCAGGCCCAGTGCTAGCCGGGTACAGCTGGGTGCCAGGAGGACATGGAGCCATGGTGGAGCCAGGATATTCCTTCCCGCGTGGATGTACCTGCTGTACCCTGCCCTGAGCAGGGCCTGCACACAGCCCAGCCGGCTGGGAGCAACCACAGCGTGCCCTGCTGCTCCCTCACACACACCAGAATAAAGCTCCAGTGTCTGGGGCTGCTCGAAATTGCCAGAGACTCCAGAGAGTCTCGGAAGCAGCTTCCAGCCAGACAGGGCTGGGAGAGGCTGCCCTGATCCTCTGGCACCAGCAATCAAGGGATATTACAGGACCAGCAGCACAGCCACCTTTCTTGGAGCTCAGGACTTAGCAGTGCCCTTGCAATTGAACTTCACATTTTCCAGCATTTTTGTTGTTGTTGTTGTTGTTGTCGTCATGGGTTTTTTGCTTGTTGTTTTTAATTTGATTTCCTTTGGTTTGGTTTGTTGGCATGGGCACAGAAATGTTCCTGATTTTTCTATTCAGAAACTTCTACTTCCTAATGTTGGGGATGCTCCTTAAGCACTCAGCTGATGAATGGTTTCCCTCTTCACTGGTAGATACAACCCCTTGTGAAATGCTCACAACTGTGGTGCATCCCTGATTTAGAGCAGCTGGAAGTCAGAAATCTTTTTTCAGGAATAACTGTCCACAAGTTCCTGTGAGGGCTCCTGAGGGGGTTAACATGCACAGGAGCAGTTGTGATGCCCATTTGCCCTAGAGCTTGTTCATTTACATCCATCTCCCCTTCCTCCTCCCTCCTGGGCCTCCATCACCAGCAGAGGTGTTGAGTGTGACGGAGCAAGGAGCACCCGTGGCACGGAGCTGGCTGAGCCCCTCCCCGGCTGGTGAAGGACCAGGGCAAGGCCTCCTCTATGTGCATTCCCGTGGGAAGGTGGGGAGCCACCTGTGGGCGGGAGAATGCCCCTTGTTGATGGTGGCAGTGACAATTCTGGCAGACCCCGGCCGCTGCTGTCAGAGCTCAGACAGGTGAGGCTGGCAGATGTGCTGATGTGCAGCCTGGCAGTGGTACTCCAATGCCCAAAACATCCTGCAAACCCTCCTCAGCCTAAACAACACACAGCACTGCCACTCACAAAGCAGTAGTAGTAGTTTTAACAAATAAAAATTGTGGCTCCACTGCTAAAATGTCACATAACACTCAGAAAGTCTGGGGTTAGGTGCAGCAGACATGCCCATGTAGGATGTCCTAGGAGATGTCCTGGTACAATGTTTTGCCTGGATTAAAACCAGGAAGATGGAGAAGGTTTAGGAGAAGGTTTTTACACAGGGGTTGTGCCTCACTGTGACCAGACAGAATCTGTAAAATTATCTTCTGGCAAATCTCACTGATGTGACTGTACAGGCAAAGAGGAGTGTCCATGCACAGACCTGGGTCCAGTTACAGTTTTCCAAGGTAAAGCCAGCCCTGCCGAGTCCCTGCCTTCTCTCCAAGCCCTCCAGCCCCAAGGCCTGGCACCCCAGCTGTAGCTCAGTGCAATTAGAAAAGGAGCCTTAAAAATCCTTCCTGGCAGCTTCGTCACCGCACGCTGGCTGGGGGCAGCAGGATTCCCAGAAAGGCTGAGCACTGAGTTTGGAGCAAATCCAGTGCACTGAATGGAAAAGCTCCCATTGAGGTTGGTGGGACCACAGGACACAGCTGAATGCTTCCCAAAATCCCATCCAACTCGGTGTTTGCAAGGCTCTGCTGGGCAATCTCCTAGGTGTGAAAAAAAAAACCGTAGATCCCTTGCATTCTCACAGCATTTTGTTTGTGTTTGAAAGGATCAAAGTACTTATTTATGACTTTCCTACTTTTTTAGATAATAGTCTTAAAACAAGTCCAAGCTTGACAGACAAGCTCTGCATCTTCTCAACAGCCCAGAGGAAAGATAAAGGGGGCATTAATGTTGGTCTAAATTATGAGAGGGAATTGGACTGCACGAGAACTGTAATCCACAAGAATGAATTTTCATTCCACTTGTCCTCCACTTTCAGCTAATCAGAAATGGTGATACATGGTCCTGCTTGTGTTTTGGCTTTCAGCTCCCTCCTATATCTCATGTGGTTGAAAACTGAATTCGTGATTTACGTTGGAGATTAGGGAATGATAAATGCCATCCCTTACCTGCAGTCCCAGTTTTAGAGGGTTCTGGCACTGTGAGCAGAACATGCATTTCATGTGTGTGATTGCTGGGGCTGACAGTCTGTCATGCTGCTGACAGAGGGAGCTGGGACTGAGGGCCAGGCTCTCTTCATAAATAACAAAGATCTCAAATTCCAGATTTAATATCATGCACCTCTTACAACTGCAATAATCAGATGCTTGCTCGAATGATTAATTTGCTCAGCAAAGCCACTGGCTGGGTCACACATTTCTGGACAATTTCTGATTTAATTTGGCCTTTCTCTCTGGACAGTGAGCAACACCTCCCACAGGCACACACTTGTTCAGTGCTCAGAGGGGAGCATCAGGATATAAAGGTTTCAGGGAGTTGCAGAGAGGATGCTTGGCTCTCATGCCCGGTTAATGCTGGAAGGCACCGGTATAAATTTGAATTAGAACTGGTTAATTGAAATCACCCTGAGCCTCCTGGTCCTTACAAGTGGGCAGCACCTAAAGGGTGTCCCCTGTGCCAGAGGGGACAGCAGGAATGTGCCGTGGCATGGATTCCAGCCCAGGGCTGAGCCAACAGCCCCTGCTGGTGCTCCAGCCACGGGGTCCCTCGGGACCGGGCTGGTGGCCTGCATTGAGGGAACGAGCCTTGCCCAAAGCATCCCAGATCCGGTACCAAATGTGGGACCACACACAGCCAGGGCACAGCCACGCGTGCTCTGACAGAGCTGCTCCCACGGGAGACGCTCATGCAGTCCCAGCACACTCTGTTATCTTTGGGTGCGTAAATCCTGCAGCGGCAAAACAATTAACAATGGAGAGGGCACAATGGCCTGTAAATAAACGAGTCCCATAAGGAGTCGAGAATATGTGCCCAGAAGACTCCGATCAAGACTTCACAGAAGTTTCTTCAAAATGTCTACACTTTGTCATATTTAGTTGAAATTATTTCGAAATTTCCAGTAGGAAATGAGGAGGCAGAAGGGAGCCAGACACAAGATGAGTATTTAGGCTTTGTTCTCCCAGGCAATCAACCTGAGAGGTCTGCCTTGCTGTACTTAGAGCAAATTTAGACTGAAAGGTGTAATCAAAGTCCTAAAACAATTTCCAGAAAATTGTGGAATTAAATAACTATGCTAAGGAATGCCTTAGCATTAAGATATTTATTTAATTCAATTCAACAGAGTTATGCTTTATATTAAGGTACCCCCTAATGACAGATTTGTAAAATTAATATCAGATGAATACACTAAATGTGCACTACAGACATGCATGGTTTCTTTAGCTGGTGGGTTCCTGTACTGGTGGAACTGGTGTTTAGCTGTTACAGGCATCCTATGGCCTTCTGAACTGAAGACCTGGAGCAATTGGTTAACCCTTTGTTAAAAACATCAGTCTTGATATCCAGACTCACTCATGCATGGCTTATAAAGAGGAACTGTTGATGGCTTTGTCAGATGCTGCTGCTGAACTCACACAGAAGCAGTGGACAGGCAGATCTGTGAACAAAAAGCAACAGCGCTGTGGGGAGTGAGGGTGAGCTGCCCCAGGGGAACCTCATCCAGCAACACAGTAAACCTCAAAAGTGAATTTCTGTTAGAACATGATTGCTTTGTAAGACAAAAAATTCAACTTTTGCTTAAAATTATGGAATCATAGAATCACAGGATGGTTGAGATTGGAAGGAATGTTAAAGCCCATCCAGTCCCACCCTCTGCCATGGGCAGGGACACCTTCCACTATCCCAGGTTGCTCCAAGCCCCGTCCAACCTGGCCTTGGACACTCCCAGGGATGGGGGAGCCACAGCTTCTCTGGGCAACCTGTGCTTAGGCTGCTATAGGCATTACACATAAATTTAGGAAATTCCACGTTCTTCTGCATAGGAGCAAATTTTCATTGAGAACAGGCCAGAAGATCCTTGTTAAAATTCTTGGCCTGGATCCGGGCGTGCTGCTCTTGGCAGCTGTGGGGCTGCACAGAGAGGCTCTGCTGGTAGGATCTTATCTCTGATAAGTGGGAGCTATTTGAAAACATGGAAGTGTGGATCTATTGTCCCAGCTGCAACTGGAGGGGGAAAACACTTCTGCATTAAACTGAATTTGAGCGGCATCTCCGTGGAATAGTTATTCTCACAAGAATATTACAATTAACACCAAAATCGTGTTACTTTGTGATAACATGAATATTTTGAATTGTAAGCACAAGGTGTGTGTGAGTCTGCTCACAGCACACAGAGTGTCGTTGTGATCCAGCCTTACAGTACCTGACATGGTTACATGGCTGGAGGAGTAATGGGACATTTCTCTTAAAATGACAAGAATAGCTCTCACTTCCCTGAGCCGCTGCTGCTTGATGTGCCAGCTTGGGGAGATCCCACCCAGGGCTCAACCAGCCTTGGGAATGGGCTTGGGGCTTGTGCCCCAGCCCAGGCCATGTTATCTCTGGTGGGACTGAAGGGAATGGGAGTGGCTGTGAGGTGGCTCAAATGTTCTTCCCAGCTCAATAAACGGTGGGGAGGCAAAGCAGGCCATGGGTGCCTCTCCAGTGTCATTTACTGAGCTATGAACAGTGTTGGGTGTTAGGACTGAAGCTTAAATATGTGTGTCTGTGAATCAATCTGAGCACACCTCATGCTTCTTTCTAGACCAAAGGAGTGAATGAAGACATTAAGCTAAGAAATATTGTGTTTTCATAAAGGCAGCACTGGAAAATTGATGTAGAATTGCTTTGAAGTCACCTGGAAAACTTGATAGAAAAGGATTAGTATTTTTTTACTAATACTACTGGCTTGGAGAACTAAAATTTACAGACAGCATGAGAAATATGCCTTTTGTAGTATGATCTGCTGAGTACCCAAGGGTTAACGCTCGTGGTTTGGTATGCAACTCAATGAACCTATAATTAACTGTGTGTGGCTATTGGTTGGAAGTGTTTGGAAGCAATGTGAAGTGATATTATTTTGCAGCTCATACTCCTGCCAGTACCAGGCTTTATTAGTTTAGCACAGGAGGTGTTTCCTGATTAGTTGTCTGGAACAAGCAAGGCTGTTCTCTTGGTTTCCATCACTCTTTGGAAACTTTTCTCTTGACAGTTTAAGCATTTGTCAAAATGCTCTACCTGGTGGCTCCCAGTTCTTTACCACACGATGCCAGCACCCCCTCCTGTGAGAGCCTCCCTGCCAGTGGGGAGAGCCGCAGGGAAGGTGAATTTCCGTGGGATGAGTCAGGCCTGTGTCATTCCTCCCCCTGTGCATCAGCTGTGACCAGGATGAATTCCCGTGGTGTCATTTCTTGTTTTCCCTGCATCTTTTTTATGTGAAGAATGACTCAGGCTCGGTGACAAAGCCCAAAGTGAGGGGCAGCAGTGACATCCCTGCCTGAATGACCCCAAGACTTTAACTCTTTGTGTTGCCAAAACGAGGAGCATAATTAAATTGAGTTCCTCTTAGCTGGGAATGTTTTCAGCTTCTTCAGAAATACCATGCTCAAATATAAACTGTAAGCACAATTACTTTCTTAATGACATCTTATTTAGAATCCCAGAGAATGGATGAAGGTCACTGTCCCAAGATCAGAACTAAAACCAGATGCTCTGGACACAGGATGCTGGCAGAGTTATATTGGCTTTGAAGAGGTCAAGGTCAGCAAACATTGCTCAGTTTAGATTTCGTTGACTTCATTACTCTGATCCATACATTGACTGCAGGAATGAGCTCGTAGGCTGGAGCAGGGATTAAGGAAAATGATATTTTTAACAAAGAACATTCATGATATTTTAATAAGGAGCAAAATCCCACACAGATCACTATTTTAGAGAGTCCTGATTGGAAGTATCAGTGTTTTAGAGTGAATTTTAATTAGTGACCAGAATGCCAGGAAGGTAGATATGATCTAAGAAGAAATGCTATGTGGGTAATGTGTCAAAAGCAGAAAAATTGCTGTCTCATTTTCTTTCTAAACTGTCTTAGTGTCAGTGAACACCATGCTGTTTCTTCATTTCCAAAACTCCTCAATCATCATCTTTTATTCACTTCTGGCATGAACATTCTACCCAGTATCTTTTTGGAAAGGAAGATATGTACTGTGGAAAACTTATGTAGTGATAGGAAGGTAAACTAGATAATATAACCAACAACTCTATCTGTAATTCTGTACCACCACCCCCCCTCCCAGGCTGTTTTAGTTTCATCCTACAAAGTGCCCAGGTAGGCCAGACAACGAGACTGTTCAGTATTTCACAAGCTAAAATCCATCATGTCCACAGTGTCAGTTTTTCTTGGACAGCAGCAAATAATGATCCTAGATAAATTTTCCCTTAATCTCACAATCTCATTTCAGTAAGGGGCTAGGAAATCACACTTTCATTTAAATATAGAATATAAAATCACCTGTTGAATGTCCTTAAGACAATTCAACTATATTCTAATAATAACAAGTGAAAGCACATTAAAAGAAACCATATTTTTTCAGAACTATTTTTTCTGAGTTCCTTTCGATGACTGATCTTTAAACTTCCTACATGATGACACTTACTTGGCACTGCATTGATCCAGTCTAATCTGGGTGATAATGCATCTCACAAGAGTTATTTTTCAAAAACAAGTAGTTTATCAAACCCATTGACAGTTCTGTTTTCAAATTATTTCCATTTTTTTCTGTTAAAATATTTGCCTGGCTTTGAAATAGAAAAACCCACAGAACCAAAAGGCAAGCCAGGCAGGAGTTGCAGGCAGCTGTACCCAGGAGCCATCACAGCAGCAACCCCTCAATAAACTGTCAAACCAACCTTCAGATGCTGAGCTTTTGTCATCAGCAACTGAGAAAACAAAAGTCCCACGGCAGGACCCCCCATTTCCCAGCGACTTCCAAGAGATAGTGGGAAAATGCTGCTTCCAGTCTCTTTCTTGATGTAAACCTTACCTAAGCATTGGTTTGGAAATACAGTTGAGAAAAGCTTTTCTAACAGGACTTCCTGCGAAAGGGTGGGCAGGGAGGTTTTGCACTGAATATTACACAGAAAACTTTGTCACAGCCACGTCCCTGGAAAGTGCAGGAAACCCAACCTGGGGCTGCGGCTCCACCTCAGGAATTGATGGTTTTGAACTGTGTTTTGATGACCAAAGAGAGAGATGAGAGTGCAGGTCCTGTCTGTCTGGGGAAAGCTGGAATGTGCTCGGGAGAGACGTAAGGAGGGGGAACCCCAGGGTCCTGCAGCTGCTGCCAGGTACGATGGGAAAGGGAGAGGGCGAGGGAGGAGAGGAGAGGAGACAGCACCTGGAGAGACCCTGGGCAGGAGGGCCCAGCCCGGGGGGCAGGGGGGATTTCTGGGGGTGCCACTGCTCTGCAGCACCTTCTGATCCTGAGCTATCCACAGCAGGGGCTGCCACTGCGTGGCCACTGTCTCTGCAAGGACCTGGATGGAGACAAACAACAACTTCAGATGCTCATTTGGCTTTCACGAGCCCTGAGTAGATTTGCAGAGAGAGCTACTGGGGACTGAGCAAGCTCCATACAGACTCTGGGCCTCCTGCATGGAATCCACTTTCACAGTTACTTTTGCAAAACCACGAGGCTTTGGGCAGAACTTTGTCCAAAGAGCAGCTACAGTGTCATATAAGGTGTTCTAGAAGGATCCCTCGGTGACAGAAACCTGAGGAAGAATTCTCAGGAGGAATTTCTCCATGGAAAGGGTGGTCAGGCACTGGAAGGGACTGCCCAGGGAGGTGTTGGAGTCCCCATCCCTGGAGGTGTCCAAGGAAGGCCTGGACGTGGCACTCGGTGCTCTGGGCTGGGGACAAGGTGAGGGTCAGTCCCAGGCTGGACTTGATGGTCTGGGAGATCTTTTCCACCCCAAATGTTTCTGAGGTTCTGAGCTATTATGACACCTTGTTTTATTTCACCGAGCAGTTCCTGCAGCTTGAAAAAAGGCCAGGTCCATGGGTTGTGTGAGAACCCATCACATTAAATCTCACCTTTTAAAACCAGTTATGTCCTTTTCATCCTAAGTTCAGCTATTCTTCAAAAATAACAATTATAAAAGCATTCTGTGAAATTTATTTTCTACTGTTCCTTTGCTTTTGGACCCTGAAGTGGTGATAAATTGATTTAGTATATGGCAAGTCAGGAAGGTTATCAGAAGTATAAGAAAAATATGCAGGAGAAAATATTTTTTGCTGCATTCCTCTCAGCTTTTACTGGCCTTGCTCTTGTTCATTTGCAATTCTGCAGTGTTAGTCAGTGAATGAAAGGTACCAGCTCTGTGATTTAAACAACTCAAGTTACCCAGGGAAAGAGGAGAACATCTCATTCTGTTTCCATGTGCTGACAGCAGTGCATGAGCACTGTGACCATGCAGAAAGGCTAACTAATATTTTTTCTTTACTTGTTTGATGCATTGTGGAAATAGAAACTGCATTTCAAAAGTAATTGCTGCATATGATCAATTTTTTATAAACATGAAGTAAAGGCAACTAATATTCCAGGCAGAAAGTACAAAAATAAATACGAAACTTTATAAAAGGCATATAAGAAATGAAAGGAACCTCTTGCTTTTTGGTGGCATAGAAAAAGGTCAGAAATAGGACACAAAAGGCTGAACTTATGAGACAGTAAAATTTCTGAAGTCTTAATTTTTAAGGGTATAATGATTTCAAATCTGGAAAAAGTGTTTCTGCTCTTATATCCCTTAGTGAAGGTAGATGGTGGTGTTGGGAAATCCCACCCATCTCTGGTGCTAGCAGCAGTGTGCCATTTATCAGAATACTCTTGGCTGTCTTCATAATTAGTCCTCAGACCAACATGTTGCTTGATTCTCTTCAGACACCTCTTCCAAGGAAAGTGCAAGGGTGGTTTGATTGATGTGGGTCACGTGCTGTGGTGATTCCCCAGTCATTTTTTATTTAAACACAAAAATTCTTGTAATGAGAAAAGTGGTTCAGGCTGCCTGGGGTAGCAGCACTTCTGGGGCAGTCACAGCTCACGGTGTTCAGTAGCAAAGTTGTTTGATACTGACTTCAGATCTTATTCTTTTGCACAGATTTACTTATCAAAAACATGAGAAAAAAAAATCTTTTGGCTGTGCTGAATAAGATCTTCATAATATGTTCAGCTGAGGGATGAAAGACTGTCTGGAATGAGGCACTCAATGTGACTCAATCGTTTCCAAGCTCTTCCCAGTTTGCCAGGGGATATCAATGCAAAATGTGCTTCTACAGAACCCATTTGACAACAGCTCTGTGAATAAAGTCAGTGGCCATCCACTGAGGGGAATATTTTCCATCTTTGCTGTCTAAGTACACCTTCACTAATTTTAAACTTGTATTTGAGTGCTTTTTTATTACACTGTTTCTCACATTTCTTAAAGATTTCATGGGATTTGTCTCTGACAGCAGTGTTTCCTTTTTTATGCTCTCTCATGTTCTTTTTTTCCACTCAAAAAGCACCGAGTGTTACTTGTACTGCCCTCAAATTTCAGAGCTTTGGTGTTAGAACAGTCCTACAAGCTACTTCAACAGTAGCATCCTTTTGAGATTACTCTCACACTCAGATAAAACAAGTGTCAGAGACATTTCCGAGTCATTTCAAGGAGACAAGGTCCTTTTGCTGTCTCTCCAGTCAGTGCTACATATCCATGCACTGCCCTTTTCAATGCCCAGTCTCACTCTACACCTCACTGCCAGTTGCTCTGCGTGTGATTTGGTTCTCAAGTTATTTTGCTGAAAGACTAAATAAGAAATGGCTTTATTGCATTAGATTAAAATGTTATTTTTATTCAATGAATCCTTTCCAAAAGCAAAAAAAAAAAAAAAAAAAATCTATCTCAACATCATTCCAGAAGTTTGAGGAGCTTTGTCTTAGTTAAGGAGCTACAATTGCCTCTGTGATACTCTAAATCACAAATCCTCAGCTGGAAGGGGCAGGTTGGCATGTGTCCATCGCCCTCCCCGGCCCACAGGGATGCTGTCACCTCTCTCCAAGCCCTGCCGTGTCCCTCTCTGCAGTGAACATTCCGCTCTTGTTTTGCCAATAGTTGTGTTCTGTGTGACCTTCAGCAAAGGCGTGTGTGTGGACACTCTGAGGAGACAGGGGTGTCCTGACCCGGGTGATCTGGTGTCACGCAGGATGATGGCCCCGTGGGGTGGGACTCAGGCTCGGTTGTGTCACCGATGGCACGGGCTGCTCACGGGGCTGGGGCCGGAGCTATTCCGGGAGCAGCAGTGCAGGTCCCTGGCCTCAGGCACTGTGGTGGTGGCGGTTTATGGATTTTGTTTCCGTGGGAATCCTGGTGGAGGTGAGATGATCTGGGGGAGTGATGATCCTGGGATTTGATGCTGTAGCTCCTTCAGAACAGCTTTGGCATCCAGGGCTGTAAGTTCTGGTGACCGAGCCAGGGCTGGGCAATCCCTGAGTGGGATCCTTTGGAAAGTCAGCTGCCTGTGGATGCTGGCAAGCCGGGACACAGCACTGGCTAACTCGTGTGACAGGGTCACTGAGCTGAGAGACCCCTGCATGGGTGTGACCGGCGATCCTGAGCACCCCGGGCCCAGAGCCACCTCTCGGTGTGCCCGAGCACCCACAGCAGGGTGGGACACCCCTCAAACCTCCCACAGGGCACCATTCCCACGTGGCTGTGGGTGGCATCAGCCTCCCTTGTGAGCCAGAGCCACTCCAGTGCCTCCAGCACTGTCTGCTGGTTCACTGGAGGCAGGAGCCGTGGCCGAGCCAGCCCCAGCCAGGGTTCCGGGCTCCAGGACCACGGGGCTGGAATCAGCCCCCACGGCTCCTGGGCCAGCAGAGCTTCGGCTGCCACCCCCACATGGCCAACCCTGCACATTCCCTGCAGAACTAAAGGGGGAGGAAAAACATGTTGAGTTCCTAATGGCAGTGCCCAAAGGTGCTGTGTGTGCAGATAACATCAGCGGAGAGAGCCAGCGCGAGCTCTCTCCACACAAACTATTTCCCAGAGGCAAATGGCAAAGGGAGAGAGAGGGAGAAACAAGTACTGACAGTTTGCTGTAGGAGCTCAAAGGAAAAGTGGACAAAGCTAAAAGAACTCCAGCTCTTTGTCTGCCTTTAATCCAGTTCAGAGCATTCACTGGTGCATACAGATTTACTTCCCATGGCTGATGGAGCTGGATGTGGTCATTTGGTAAGAAACAGAGGATCTAGGATTTAGATTTTGTGTCCTTCAGGCTCTTACATTTTAGAAAAAGTCAATCTGTAACATACCTAAAGTTTTAATCTAATGTAGAAAGTATGAGCTGCTGGATAATTCCTTCAAAGAAACAAATCCTGGTCTTAGAAGATGAAGAACATTTTCTGTTCTTAACACAGACCAAGTTTTTAGGGGGTAGGGCCCTGCTTTTGGCTCATGAAAACCAAGGAGAAGACCATGGCCTGCTGTCCCTACCCAAAGAATCCCCTATTTTATCTTCTTCCTTCTCTTTGCAACTCTCATCTTGAATTTACAAAAGCACTGATCCATCAGAGGATACTGGAACAATATAACAGTATTAAAATACCACCATCCACATGTTTTAATCCAAAACAAATAGTCCAAGCACCTGCTATCAGAGTACAACAAAACTGTCAAATCACCACTGCAGGCTTTGGCTTTTGCTTTTGCTGAGGACAAGCGGTTCAAGTTCACCGTAGCCTCTTTTCCAAAGGCTGGGAAGTCGATTCATGCCTTGCTGAATTTGCAGAACACAGCCTGGAAAGCCAGCACCAGCAAGGAGGGTGGACATGTGGGCAAGAACAGAACCAACAAAAGGGGTTGTGAGCCTCAGGTAGAGGGGCTGGGTTAGGGAAAGCTCGGTGCAGGGGACCTAAAGGAGGCAGATGTGTCAGAGATCTCAGCACAGGGTACTGGAAAGGAACCTCTGACAGTGCAGAGAGAAGGGAGAGACAGCCAGTAAATCTTAGGAAAATACAAAAATAATAACTGAAAAAGGGAACAATAAATGCAGCACTCTTTCTCAACCCTCTGCTCCTTCCCATCCCCCTCCAAGTGCTTTTGGACCTCTAGGAATCACCCCTGGCCCTTGGGCTCAATGGGTGTTGCTCAAACCGCTCCTGTTCGGGCAAACCCAGCCGTTTTTATCCCGGGAGCTGTGCCCAGGCTCAGGTGAGCCCTGCAGAGCAGGGACTGGCTGTGCCTGGCCTGGTGTGACCGCAGCAGGAGCCCAGCCCGTGGTCGAGGCCGCCCCGGCCGCAGGCTCAGCCCCTGCCCCTGGGGCTGCTCACCCCTCCAGGCTGCTGGCTGTGAATGGGAGGGTCGTGAAATGAACCAACAGGCGATTTAGGCTGCTTAACCACACTCCAGGAAAAACCCCTGCCTGGATGGATGGCACACGACGTGTTTTGTGTCAGTGTCTGGATTTGGTGGATCCCCGTGGCGGGCGAGTTAGAAGCGCTTGGTTGCAGGTTGGAACATCGAACCAGGATGTAAGGCCAGCCACTTCTGTGAGAGCAGTGGCTGAATTAGGGCTGAGAAATGTATCCCTGGCTAGTTGCAATTTAAAAAAAAGAGAGCTTTTAAAAAGGTACAAATGAGGCTAAAGGAATTTATGTTATTTTTCCGGTTTCTGTGCTAGAACTCCTTTTCCATCTCCTCATCTATCTTCGGAGTGTCCTGCCTTATGAATGAGTGAGCAATAAAAGAAGTATGCAGTGGCTGAGAGAGAAACTCAAGATAACAAGATAAAGCCAAAGCTTGAGCAGAAGTGCTAGTTGAGATGTAGATCTGAATTTAGAGGTTCCCCACATCTGAGTTTTGGGGCAGTCATTAGAGAGTTTGCATGAGAAACTAATTTAAAACCAGTAGCACAAAACATGACCCAGCATGTGCAAAGTTCACTTGTGTCACAGTTGGACCTCTGCTTTCTAGGGTTGTAATCCTGCCTTCAGACCACACGTGCTGACTATTTGCTCGTAGGCTAAAATAAACATAAAGCTATTTTGTAGAATCAAAAAATCATAGAATCACAGAATGGTTTGGATTGGAAGAGATCTTAAAGTCCATCTGGTTCTAACCCTTGTTCCATGGGTAGGGACTCCTTCCACTAGATCAGAGCCTAATCCAGCTCAGCTTTACACATTTCCAGGGATGGGGCAGCCACAGCTTCTCTGGGCACGCTGTGCCAGGGCCTCACCACCCTCAGAGAGAAGAATTTCTTCCTAATATCCAGTCTAAACCTACTCTCTTTCAGGTTAAAGCCATTCCTCGATGTCCTATCACTACATGCCCCTGTAAAAATTCCCTCTCCAGCCTTCTTGTAGGCCCCCTTTAGATATTAGAAGGCTGCTCTGAGATCATTCTGGAGCCTCGTCTTCTCCAGGTTGAACAGCCCCAGCCCTCCCAGCCTGTCATTTTAATGCCCTGAAATCTCTGTCTTCATGGAAAATGGGCAGAGAAGGACAGGGAGCAGAGAGGCAGCTCCAAACTATCCTAAGGTCAGGCAACAGCAGTGACTGTGCCAATGTGACACAGGAACAGCCTCAAGACCGAAATGTGAGAGAATAATCATCTGCTCTGTGCAGTGTTTGGATTGCTGGTTCCGGGCTGCCAGGCGGGGCCAGAGCTGTGCGGGGCAGTGCCCGTGCCCTGCTCGTGGCCTGGGCTGGGCTCTCTCCCTGCCACCCCAGCTCACGCTGAGCTCTGGGCTCAAGGCCCCCCCCGCTTGTCCAGCCTTGGAGCTCCTCGAGGGCAGGCTGCTGCTTTCTGCTGGAAATGGCCAGTGACAGTGTGTGCTCTGTGAGTTTTCCAAAAACTGAAGGGGGAGGCTGCAATGAAGGGTTAATTCAAATTTCCGTACCACTGACCTCTCTCCAGCCTTCCCAGGGCTGCCCAGGGCTGGAGCTGCACAGATCAGCTGGGTTCGCTCAGGGGAAAAATTATGTGGCCACTCCCTGAACCCTGATAATCCCTCTGGCTGGGCTTTCCAGTGCTGGTCCCTGCCAGGTTAGGCAGAATTTCATCATCAAAATTATTACGGTCTCTTTCAAGTAAAGGCCAGTGGGAAGTTAATTGCTGGAATTAGGTGTGTTAATTAGGTGTGTTTGCTTGCGTTACCCCAATGTCACTGCTGAGTGGGGTCAGTTGTAGGGCTCAGGACCCAGAGCTGGTCTTCAGTCTTGTTTGGCAGAGACTGGGCTGGTAAA
The DNA here is from genome assembly GCA_013397565.1 of Ptilonorhynchus violaceus. Classification (NCBI taxonomy): domain Eukaryota; kingdom Metazoa; phylum Chordata; class Aves; order Passeriformes; family Ptilonorhynchidae; genus Ptilonorhynchus; species Ptilonorhynchus violaceus. The sequence continues at coordinate 316,725 of VZRJ01004869.1, read as the reverse complement.
CAGCAGGAGAAGATACGGGGACCGTTTCAAGGGGTGTGAAGGCGGAAGGAAAGATGAAGCTTGTTGTCTTCGAAAGGAAAGTAGTGACAACTCAGGCATAAGCATGAGAGACCCTACAAAGAAGAGAACATGAGACAGGGTGGAGCAAGCCATGACGTTGAGGTGTTTGAAATGCTTTTATAGTATTGAAGAGGTAGAAATTTGTAACAAGAATTGATTTCAAAACATGAAACTGATTCCTCATCTTTACTCTTACCCTTTAAACTCTAAGACAGACCTGGGTGTTTTTTTGCAAAGTAGCTGTGGTGTTTGCATGGTCCAAGGAGGCAAATTACTTCAAACCTTCCAGAAGTGTGTTTGACTATGGTTTATCAAAAATAATACTTAGATTTCCAAACTGGAGCATTAACTTGCAACATTTAGAACAGATGGTGCCTGTATGACTGAATAATCACCTATTCTGTACTGTTGTTTAATGTAATATCTACAGGGGGATAAGCGTTGGTGGAATTTATCTGCCTGTTCCCCTCTTGCCCCAGCTTATGTCATTTTCAGGTGTAAGAACTGAGGTACAGTTTATTTTTGAACCTCTGTTCACAAAAATAAAGCTCTGGCCCCTGTTGTTGAACTCTGCAAGCATCCTGCATGTGGCATTTCACGTAAAGGCGGGATTTTCCGCCAGTTCCCAATTTCACTGCCATATGCCAAACATTGCAAGACCAGACCAAATTGCGAGGCCAAATCTGAAGCGCTGCACAATCATGTTGAAGGAAAGCTGTGGCTGAGGAGGGTCCCATTCTAGCTATGGTCCCTTGGCTGTGAAATTAGCCAAAGTTATCTTCCCTGCTTGATTCAAAGTACAAAAGGGGAATCAGCTTCACAGGCAGAACTTGGTTGATACTGATGAGCATTTGCTCCCTGGGACAACAGTGTGGCCTGTGTCTGGTGGCAGCTCCTACTGGAGAACAACCCCACCCCTGAGTGCCACCCAATGTCCATCAGAAGCCATGGTATTTTGAGGAGAGTCTAGCTTGTATTAACGCATCCTTCTTTGTTCTTCTAAACGCAGATTCTGGAAGAAAACATGAAATTGGAGTGCAAGTGCCACGGGGTCTCGGGGTCCTGCACCACTAAAACGTGCTGGACAACCCTGCCCAAGTTCCGGGAGCTGGGCTACATCCTCAAGGACAAGTACAACGAGGCCGTGCAGGTGGAGCCCGTCAGGGCCAGCCGCAACAAGCGCCCCACCTTCCTCAAAATCAAGAAGCCCCTTTCCTACCGCAAACCCATGGATACGGACTTGGTGTACATAGAGAAATCCCCCAACTACTGCGAGGAGGACCCCGTGACGGGCAGCGTGGGGACGCAGGGCAGGATGTGCAACAAGACGGCCCAGCAGTCCAACGGCTGCGACCTGATGTGCTGCGGCCGCGGCTACAACACGCACCAGTACTCGCGCGTGTGGCAGTGCAACTGCAAGTTCCACTGGTGCTGCTACGTGAAGTGCAACACGTGCAGCGAGAGGACGGAGGTGTACACCTGTAAGTGAGCGAGAGCACGGGGGTGCACACCTGTGAGTGAGCAAGAGGACAGGGGTGCACACCTGTGAGTGAGCGAGAGGACAGGGGGGCACACCTGTGAGTGNACGTGAAGTGCAACACGTGCAGCGAGAGGACGGAGGTGTACACCTGTAAGTGAGCGAGAGCACGGGGGTGCACACCTGTGAGTGAGCAAGAGGACAGGGGTGCACACCTGTGAGTGAGCGAGAGGACAGGGGTGCACACCTGTGAGTGAGTGAGAGGACGGAGGTGCACACCTGTGAGTCAGCGAGAACACAGGGGTGTACACCTGTGAGTGAGCGAGAGGACGGAGGTGCACACCCGTGAGTGAGCGAGAACACAGGGGTGTACACCTGTGAGTGAGTGAGAGCATGGGGGTGTACACCTGTGAGTGAGCAAGAGGACGGAGGTGCACACCCGTGAGTGAGCGCGGGCCGGGACGGCTATATGGGATAAATGGGATACATTTGCACATGCACTCGGCGCCCGGAGCGGAACCGTGGGGCAGACCCGCGCTGCCCGCAGAGATGCTGAGGAGCGGAGCCCTCTCTTTCCTTCTCACCTTTCGTTGCTCGTGTGGATACACATTTCAGACTCTTATAAAGTCAGCCGAGAAACAAAAAGAAAGCAACCCCGCCCCGGGCCACCTGACACACAAAAGAGAGAGAAGAGGACCATCTCAGTGACCCTGCACCTCGAAAGCAAGAGGCGTTGACTGCCCTGTGGGGAGACACCAGCCGGGGAGACATCTCTGAGCGTGGCAACTGACTCTTGGTTTGGGAAAGAGATTGTCAAACACTGCTGTGTTCAAGGAGCAGGGAGGGGTAGGGGAGAAATCCCTGAGCAAGGGCTTTGCACAGGATGGGATGGACAGAGCCTCCCGTGCACTGCCCGTGTGAGCGTGCGGGTGACACAGATTTAGGCTTCTACACTCGTGAAAAGCTTCTGCTGGTCTTGCCCATCTTTCCACTTCAGAGCATTTGCTGCAGCAAGAGGAACTGTGGAAGGTTTCTGTAGACACTGCTTTATCTGCCTTTTTTGTGTGTGTGTGTGTGTGCTGCAGATTTTAGCACAGGGATTTGGGACACTTGGGCATAATAATAGCAATATTTAACAATTTATTCAGATAAAACTAATATTAATTTATTTAATTAAAAAAAGAACTTTACCAACCTTTTTGGAACTATTCTGCAGTTAAAGTAGATAGCTGGCTTTCTCTGTGGAATAATTTTGTAGGATCAGCAAGGAAAAACTGGAGCTGTATATATTATTCTTGACTAGGATATTTCTATTAGTTGGACTTGCAGGATATGTTCTACAGTACTGGATGTTTGAGTACAAAAGCTGGCGTCTTTATATATATGTACATACACAAACACACTGTTGTTTTTGGGGTTTTTGTTTGTTTGTTTTCTCCTGTTTGCTGCTAGTTGTCTGGAACAAAAGTCGAGTGGTAGGGGTTACAAATCTTTACCAGTTTTTGTGGTTATTATTTTTTTTTCTTCGATTAAAGAAAGAAGCATTAATAAAATCCTGTTTGGAATATGTCTAAAAATAAGAAAATCCAGACAAAATTCCATCTTTTGGAAAAATCAACCATAGGATAAGAGAGTATATTTTGTAAGAGACTATTTTTATATAAATATTTTATTTATACTACGTCTGCTTGTTCAACCTGTACTTTTTCTCAAAACAGGCATACAATTTGTAATTCTTAGGCTATTTAACAGAGAAAGGGTAATTAGTTTGTGAACACAACAGCAGCAAGCTGGATACATTCAGCTGCAAGCGGTGGATGTGTCAGAAAGCAGAATGAACTTTCTCTCCGGATGTGTGTACAAACTGGCTCTTCTCCTGCAGCTCAATTTGCAGAATATGCAAAACAAGAACAGGGTATGTAGCATCAATTTTGTCACATGGCTTGAATTCATGATTGGTATTAACTGGATGCTCATTTATCCCATTCAAGAAAAAAAAATCCGAATTAGCTTCCCACATGCGTCAGTCATTAAACGGTGGCGTTATGACTCGCAAATGTGCTGTGTGTGCTGTCAGTTAAACCTCTGCTTTGTGCTGCTGTCAAATCTGATTTTAGTCAGGGCAAGGCTGTAGACTATGACTGTAATAACTAGCATGACACACATCGTCTGATTCTCATAGATAGGATACAAAGCTTGCTGTTTGTCCAACTCTTTGGGGCATTTACATTATTCTTTCCCCCCACAAGGCCAGAGCTCAAAAATCCAGAAAAACATTCAGACGAGTTTGAAGAGGCAAATTTAAAGACTACTCACGTGTTTGTCAGAGCCCAACTAAGCCATTTTGCATTCCCTTTGTGGTGTTTCTTTTTTTCCCCACTGCTAATTTCTTCAGACGTTCGAGTGGTAAATAATTCTCTGCATTTAGAACCATTCTGTTCCTCCTCCTTAATTAATTTGTGACTGATAAAAAAATAAATCTAAATTTAACGTTGTTTTTCACTGGGTAAGAAACGTGGCCCAGCGTTACTGGGGATATTGCACATTGTCTGGGACAGATCAGATTCTTTCCTATTTCCAGACTACAGGAGCTCACCAATTAATGAGGCATCAGGAAAGGGAACGTGTTGCTGACTCCCTGCGTGGCAGCAAGGGCTACGAGGAGCAGATGAGACAGGTCTGCCTTGTGTCCACTGATCCTTCTCAGGCAAAACTCCCACCTTAGGCTGCGAAAACAGAGAATTTCTGAGAAGGGAAACAGAAGCATCACAAAAGATGCAGCAAAGTTTGACAATCTACCCTTTAGGACTTGTTTTTTAACTCACTTCTTGTATATATGTTATTTAAGAACACAAGCCCATGCAGTACCCAACCCTAGCAATCTATCATCAGGGTTAATACACAGTTTCTTTGCAGACCTGCCACTTGACACAGAATAGAATTTTTAGTCGATTCAGACACCAGAGCGGGATATCAAAATAAAGTTATTAACATAATTTACTTACAAACTTATGACTTGTCAATATAAAAGCAAATTTTTATTGGTCATTGAGTCATTGCTCTTAGTCCTTCTAAATTCCACACACCAGGATATAAAATACAACCACATACAGTAGGGATGTTCATTACAACACTGTATTATGGTAAAATAATGCAGATTTAATGTTTAATATTGGTATCTCCCCCCAGTTTGTGTTGGTTTTTGATTTAGTGGATACCATACCATAGTCAAAGGTGTGTTTTCCTCACTGATTAGAGTTACTTTACAAATTATTACTTTTGCAGCATGTTTTTACCATAGAAAAGGAATGTGTAAAACTCCTGCTTCCTGTATATTTCCGTATGCAGTGATGTGTCATGTACAGCTGGCACTGAAGGACAAATATCTTCAAACAGTTTTGCTCACAATAATAAAAACCTGGATGCACAATGAATTTAATTTGGTACACATTTTCCCTATATTTTACAATATTGCTGGTGAGAAAATGGAGAGAAAAAAAAGAAAAAAATGTCAATTTGTTTAATAACTGGAATAAGAGTTTGGGAACTATGAATTAAAGAGCAAGAAAACCCAAATGCTGCATTCAACTACCAAATATTTGGAAATTTGGCTGTGTCATCTTAGGAGAAATCTGGCCCATGAGAATGTGCCGTGAGTCTGGAGTTCATTGGTCACTCACTCAGTGGGCTCGAATGGCACGAGGGATAAACAGGAGAAGGGAGAAGATTTACGGGTGTGGGGATGTTCCTCCCCCCGACAACAGCTTGCTCTTTGTGCTGGGGGATAGAAGAGCTCTGTTTTTACTTGGGGAAGAACCACACAATGGCCCTGAAATGCACACAACTGCAGGACAATGCGGCCCTCCAAGGAAAATCCATCTTTTCAGGAGTGCCGGGAGGGCAGCGCGGCTCTGCCGGGCACTGGGGAACCCCGGCTGAGCCTGGGAGGAGACACGGCCCAGGAGCTGGGGCAGCGAGAGGAGTGGGAAACACAAGGGGAAAAGCGTGGCACAAGCTGGGAAGCTGTTAGTAGGAAATCTCCCTTCCTCATCCCGGAGTGGAATGCAGTCCCCATTCCTGGGACTGGAGCTGTGCTGCCTCTGGATTCCTGAGCAAGTTTTAAGAATTTTACCTCTCGGCCTTTCTGAAAGGACAACTAACCTGGATGCAATTAGGTTGGTACTGGAAGCACTTACATAAAACGTGGATCAGTCAATGATTAAGTTTTCTTTGCCATGTATGCACAAAGCTAATGGAGATATGTCTTTCAACAGTGATAATTAAACTGAAAACATCCTTAAAATGTACTCTTAAGTGGCTCATTTGGTAAAGTTATTGTAAGGGGACATAGAGAAGGAAAATAATGGACGTATACCTTATTGCACAAGGCTCTTAATGAACTCTCCTGTGGGTTACAAAACTGTTTTTAACTGACCACACTTTAAAACCCATTTGTTAAATAGAGAAATGTCACAGACTGCAGTCAGGGTGCACAAATTCCACTTAAGATGCTGCATAAGTATTTCTGGCAATATTTTCACATTTGTCACTATTACAGACATGAGGAAATACCCACTGTGGATGCCCCAAATGTGCATATCAACCAGCACAGTCCCTTGCCCCCAGCCTGTAACCCCAAGGAGCTGGGGGCTGAACAAGAAGGTCTCCAAGCCTGTTGTTGGTAGAAGGACTGAACTGCAGGCTCAGCACCTGAGCCCAGCCCAAACCTGGCACACGCTTCTGCTGCCAACCAGCAGTGGCACCGTCTGAGTCAGACTGGAACGTTCCAAAACTGTAGAAAATTAAACCAAGTACAGAGGTTTTATCACACAGCAGAACTTCAGGTGGTGAAGCTCATCCAGATTCTAAAACATTCTCCCTTGATTCCCAGCTCTCTCAGTGGTCACTGTGACAGGTGACCTGACTTGCTAACCCAACTCATGTTCTTTTCTGCTCAAAATAATACGAATGATTTCTCAAAGGTGGATGATTAATCTTGAAAAATAGTTAAGGGCATTTTTTCTTGGGAAACAAACAATTAATACACATGATTTAATCAAAATGATGAAGAGATATACGTGGATCTAAAGGACTCCAGGTGTTTGAAGAAGGATAACAGAACTTTGCAATTCTCCTGTCCAGAGGTGATGCTGTAAAGCCCTAAAGGCATCTTTTCATGCTTTTGTGAAATTACTGGTTTTTCTGTTTTGTTGTTGTTACATACTCAGATATATCAATAGCACATATGTAATGTGCCATTGGGAGCTCTGAAAAAAGTCCCAGAGAAATCTCATTTCTAAGTGTAGCACAATATATTTACTACTGGTATTAGGAAAGATGCCTCCCCTTATCACCAGCCTCCAGTCTCTATCTGTTGCTTTATTTTCACCCAGAACTTGAGTTTCAGCTCTCTGTAGAGCATTTATAAGTCTCTGATCCATTCCCAGTCGCAGAGGGCTTGTGTGTTTTGATTTTTGGTCTGCATGAGGAGCTACAACACAATAGAGGACACTCAACATGAAAAAACACTGATCCCCCCCACGGTGTACCTTTAATTTTTCAGACCAGTAGGAGAAATATGGAATTACTCCATCATCCATTAGGTGGACATCACCATGTCCACCTAACTCACCTTTCCAGTATTACCAAGAAAGCTGCACTGATGTTTTTTTAAAACAAAGTTGAAGAGAGTGGGCTGGAAGAGGTGTTCTCTACTCAGATAAACTTGCAAAAGAAATTGTAGCAAAAACCTGTGAAGAGGCAGTGCTGAGTTTTGTTCTTCATCAATTTAGATGGGACTTCTCATGGACTGTAGGTAGCATAGGCAGGACTATAGGTACCATAGACAGTGCTTAATATCAATGGAAGAAATATTTTACTCATGGAAGAAATCCTTCCCTGTGAGGGTGGTGAGGCCCTGGCACAGGTTGCCGAGAGAAGCTGTGGCTGCCCCATCCCTGGAAGTGTCCAAGGCCAGGTTGGACGGGGCTTGGAGCAGCCTGGGATAGTGGAAGATGTCCCTGCTCATGGCAGGGGGTGGGACTGGCTGAGCTTTGAGGTCCCTTCCACCCCAAACCATTCTGGAATTCTATGATTATCACTTAATCACATTTACTCATTGTCCACAATATTTTCCTGTTGCTAATTTTTCTCATTCTCTGAATGCTGTTCAGCATTCTTCACTCACATGATGTCAGCAAACACTGCTTAAACTATTAATATTTTAAAATTCATTTGGCAGATTCCCTCCTGGATTCTTTATGCCTTTTGTCCTTTTATCCTGAAATCCTTTTATTATTTACACAATAAGAGGTAATAAATACCGTAACACCCTTAGCATTCTGATTAAAAAAAACCCCAACAACTCATTTTTTGGTCCCATAGAGCATGCAAAAGAGATTAAATCAAAATCTGTTAGTCAAGTTTCTGGTATTGTCCCAAGGGTCACATTTTACTTTCACACACTTTGACTCATTCTCAGCTGTGGAGCACAGAGATTCTCCAAGTGGTGGTAACAATGTCTGAAAGAAAAGTAATTTCTACCCGGCTCCATCAGACTGCTTTCCAGTATGGGCAGGGAAAGCTGTTCATTAGACCAGATCTGGGCAAACTGGAGGGCTGGGCAATCACCAACCACATGAAGTTCAAGAAGGGAAAGTCCCAGGTTCTGCACCTGGGATGGGGAAACCCTGGGTGTACGGACAGGCTGGGGAACGAGATGCTGGGAAGCAGTGTTGTGCAAAGAGACCTGCAAATCCTGGTGGACAGAAGGTGGGATATGAGTCAGCAGTGCCCTGGCAGCCAGGGGGGACAGCCATGTCCTGGGGGACACCCAGCCCAGCACGGCCAGCCGGGCCAGGGAGGGGATTGTCCTGCTCTGCTCTGCACTGGGGCGGCCTCACCTTTAGTGCTGGGGGCAGTTTTGGGCACCACGATATAAGAAAGATCTAAAGGGGTTGGAGAGTGTCCAAAGGAGGGACATGAGGATGGTGAAGGGTCTACAGGAGGGACCACAGAGGAGCACCTGAGGTCAGTTTGACTGTTCATTCTGGAGAAGGGAAGACTGAGGTCAGAGCTCATTGGGATCTGCAGCTCCTCCCGACAGGCAGCTCCGATCTCTGCTCCCTGTGATCAGGGACAGGACCCAGGGAACAGCTGGAGCTGTGTCAGGAAGGGTTAGATTGGATATCAGGAAAAGGTTCTTTCCCCAGAGGGTGCTGGGCACTGACCAGGCTCCCCAGGGAATGGTCCCAGCCCCAAGGCTGCCAGAGCTCCAGGAGCGTTTGGACAACGCTCCCAGGGATGCACAGGGTGGGATTGTTGGGGTGTCTGTGCAGGGCCAGGGGCTGGACTCCATGATCCTTGTGGGTCCCTTCCAATTTAGGATATTCTATGATTCTAACTAAGAGACAGATAAAGACATTTGAAAGATAAAGAAATTAATGGCCTGTAACAGATAGGGTGCAACCCAGGAACGCTTTGGAATACAGAGGAAAAAGCATAAGAAGGAAAACCGCTGGACAACTCAATGCATGGAAGGCACACACTGAGCCCAGCAGGGAACACAGAAAGGGCTTGGCAAAATGGACAGATTCCATTTTGCCAAGCTCCAGCCAAAGCTGAGCCTGCCCCACTGCTACACAGCCCATAGTGCAATTCCATTTGGATCAAGCCAAATCCAAGTATCCATTCCCTTGAATCAGCAAGAAACCTGTTTGGTGAGTTGTTTCTCACACTTAATTTCTTACCTAGCAACTTTTCTTTTGCACATGGGCCCATGGAAATATGCACTATGGACATCACATACAGCCTATCCTTGAAACAATTTGAATCCTACAGAGGATGTTAAATATCCATCACCTTGAGAAAGAAGTTAATGGAGAAGGACAGAGAAGATCCAGTACAGGCAGCAGTGTTAGACCATAATGCCATCATGCAGGACTGAAAGAGATGTCCTTTATTTAAATAAAAATAGGTGTTTTCCATATATTAAAAAAAAAAATCAGGGTAATTCCTCTTAGCCTTCTCTAATGATGTGATGTCAAGTTGTACAAATGTTCTGCACTGAGCCTGGCCTCAGCCAGCCACTATTCTCCCTACAAACAGACAGGAAATCAGGAGACACCGAGCCCAAGAGGGTTGGCCAGTGGGCACAAAGGCAGCCTGTGAGAGAATTAGGACTATAGCCCAGATTTCTCAGCTTTTGCCATCCTGTTTTAAGGAACTCCATCAATGACTGATTTTCCTCCTTGCATAAAGTACATACCCAGATTTGAGAGCTCTGGAAATGTATTCACTGCATGTAGTGATCTCCCTGCCTGTTCTGTGGAGCTGAAGAGAGGAGACTCCTTCCCAGGCTCATTAAATGCTGAGCACACAGTAATTAATATAACCTCCACATTAAGTATGAGTCATGCACCAGGGAAATGGTAGAAACCTGGTCTGGTGTTTTGTCTCTCAAAGTCAAGTGCTCAGCAAAGCTGTGAGGCACAGGAGATAGCAGAGCAGGCGGTGTGAGTGGGGAGATGGGAACAGCAGTTCCACAGAGGGGGCAAACAGCCTCTGGCAAGCTGAAACTCAGCTCCAAGTCTCCACAAAGCAGGGGCAAATCGCTGTGATGCCTCAGCACTGGAAGCACTTTAAAAAGTTAGGGAATATCCTAATGGAAAGCGTTTAATAGGACAGTGTTAAACCACATCGCGTTTGCTGCCACTGAAAGAGGGGGATGTGAGGTGACTCACTGGGGTCAATGGGTTGTACCAACTGAGTACAAATTGTGAGAATTAGAACAGAAGCTAAAAAAATACTAAACGGAGTGAAGCCTTTCTGAGAAGTTAGAAAGGCAATTTATCTGCTTCTGTCTCTCCTTTGTGCTCAGCTTGGGCACCTGTCAGAATATTTTGACGCTTGCCCATCTTTAGCTGCGAGCCACATGAGCTGAATTCAGATTAAACAGTAAAGAAGAAAAGCATCCCAGAATATATATTGTGTTTATTTAGGCCAGAGCAGCTTGGATGAAAGTGAGAGATCAATCAGAGCCTCAAAGGAAGCTGGCAAAGCTTCAGTGCCTCGGCACATCCAGGCTGCACTTCCTCCAGACAGACAACGGGCAGGGGCTGGGAAACTCGGGGTGTTGGTACCATACCCTTGGTTGATATAATAACGAGATGAGATAAGGGCATACACAGACCTGAATCAATGGCTGCACACCAAAGTTGTCATTTTGATGACTTGTTTGGGCAGGAGTGGCAGTGGCCGGGTGATAGATTATTCTCCCTTTATCCTGCCACAATGACATCTGCTTTATTCACAGATCAGCCACCAGTTGCTACAACAACGCCAGTGTGCTTTAGAAAATGTTGTTGAGCTGCTGAGAGAATCTTGGCTACCCATTAGCAAAATGTTAACTATGCAAAACCAAAGAGCGTTTGGTTTTGTTGTAGGAAAGAAGTCAATGCTCTGCAATAACTAAGAATGTCAAAAAGAATTTACATTCAAAAGGTAGAGAAGGGGTTTAACCCATGATATCACCATGATTCAAAAATCCCCCTGGAATTCATTAGAGAGACATTAGGTCTGAAGAATAGAGAAAATAAATAATGAGTTTTAAAAAGAAAGAACAAATACACTTTCCTCTGAGCAGGTTGTTGTCTGCAGCATTTTAACACATCCATTGCCCTTCACTTTTTCCTGTTCATTGTCTTAGATTTTTACACAGTAATCCTTCACTAATAGGGGATTATTTATTTTTATTTATTTCTTTTCTTCCCGCTTAGCACTTGGAGGAGACAGTAGGTGCTGGCAAACCGTGCCAGGAAACCGAGCTGGCTGCAGGCAAAGTCCTCTGCTCCCGCTTTGGTATAAGGTGAGAGAACCTCACCCTCCCACCTGTCCCTTAGCAAGCCAATTGCAGGAAAGCATTTGCAGGAGGAACGGCTTTGTCCTGCAGCCGAAGAAGGCAGCCCCGTGTTTGGGGCCGAGCAGGGCCGTGCCGGGGGCGGGAGCCCCGCTGGGAGCAGGGGAGCATCCCCCTGGCGAGGGACCCGGGGGAGAACAGTGAGCATCCCCCTGCCGAGGGACCCGGGGGGGAACAGTGAGCATCCCCCTGGCGAGGGACCCGGGGGGAACAGTGAGCATCCCCCTGGCGAGGGACCCGGGAGGGAACAGTGAGCACGCGTGGCCAAAAGCGCAGAAACCTCGGGCTGCCGGGGCGGCCGATCTGCGGCAGAGGCGCCCGGGCTGCAACAGGCAGAGCGAAATTCCTCCCGTTTCTGGGAGAGCGCTGCCTGTCATCCCGCCGTGACTGACGGGGGCCGCCTGCCCCGGGTGCCGGTGGTGTGTGTCACACGGCAGCTCGCACCGAGAGGCTGCCCCGCGCCCGCCCCGCCGGCCTCGCCGCTACAATGGCTCTGTCCGTCTCGGCCATCATTTTTCATCCACTTCAAAGTTAAGTGAACGTAATTCTTAATTTGTTTTCCAAATGACTCCAACAATTTTCTTCCCTTTGTCTCCCCAACAAGATCAGATCGATTTTACAATGTGTTGTACTTCAAATTTAACTTCATTAAATGTTTATAACATTAAGAGGCTAATGACATAAGCCCTGTCTGTGGTATTTATAGGCTTTATGAAGAGGCTGAAGACCCGAGAGGGCTGAAGTTCGGGTTAATTCTTTGAGAACTAATTTTGACACCTAGCTGGAGCTGTAATACACAAACTACTAGTGGTATTTCAGGGCTATCACGTCAATTTAACTGCAAGTTTATCAACCATACTCACTGTTGAAGTTGGAAATCTCAACCCAGCCCACAATAGATCACAGGTGTATTGTTTTTCTGTCACAGTAAATAGGCCCCAAATGCTGATCTGATGATCTCATTACATAACCAAGCTCAAGAAATGTTAAAGCTGGAAGAATATATGTAAAAAATTGTCAGTAGCCTTTTTTGCTACATTCCAAACATCCCTCCCCACAGTGCTTTACTGGGTTCCATCTGCCCCAGTTTCACATTATAATTGCAAAGCCACATTGCTTAATGAAGAATTCAGCTACATTTTGCTGCTCACCACCACCCTGTCCAACTACCATAAGTCTTGTTTTCCTCCTGGGTCCTGAGCTTCTTCCAGAGATCCTTTCTAGAGCTGGAAATTAAAGCAGTTAAAGGGACATCACAAATACAAATGCTAATGCTGAAGTAGCATCAGTTGAATGATATTCCAATAATTTTCAAGGAAGTACAGGTGAGGAGTGGTTTAGGGTTTTTTTGGCATTTTTGGTAGGGTTTTTTCCTTTGTTGTAGTTCACAGTAAAATCAAAGCTTCAGAGCTGCCAGCAGAAAGCTGTTCAGAAAGTGATGGCTGCACTCGGACATACCTGGTGCCCATTCCATCACATGTGCTCATGAGGTTGGGTTGGAACTGGATGGTCTGTAAGCTCTCGAAGCCAGTCTGAGATTCTGTGTTCACATGAGGCACACACAAGCAGGCTCAGAGCCTGTGCCCATGGCCCAGGGAAGGCACTGAGGAAGAACAAGAGGTGATATAACCTCCAGCACTGCTGCTCCCAGCTCTCAGGGGAGTAGGGAACAGGGAAACAGGTGTGGAACAGGTGACTCATGGGTTGCTTGAAGCTTTTTAATATGGTGGATCATATAATTTTACCCCAGAATAGCAGCACACATTTTTGTGTAACAGCTTAAACTCGGATTTCAGCTGGTCCCAGATATATCTGGAACGAGCATATGGGACTCGGTGCTGTTCTTTGAGATTTAGTGCAGCTCAAGGCCAAGCTCAGAGCTCAGCACACCCACCTGGTGCTCCCGGGGTTTCAGCCCTTCAGGGGCTAAAGTTCACTCTCAACTTTAAAGGACGAGCACGGCACAAAAGGTAATTTTTAAAAGGACTCTTGTATCACAGGTACAGCAAGCAGAGGGAAGCAGCATTCGCCAGCATCGTTGTCATGGCTACAAATTGAAATCTCTATCTTCACATGCAAGGTATGTAATCTGGGAAGAGTCCAAAGAGCATCCTTAAAAAGCCACTACCACGTGCTGGCAGCCCGGAGTGAGAAGCGGCTGCGGTCCCGGAGCCCTGGAGCCCCCCCGGGCCCCCAGCAGCCCCCA
>VZRJ01004869.1:287406-303052 GCA_013397565.1 Ptilonorhynchus violaceus | reverse complement strand
GCAGCACCCCCCTGCCAGCTGTGCCCCCTGTGTCTGTGCAGCACTGGCACAGGGAAGTTTCTTTCCCAGCTATCCAGCTGAAACCCACCCCGTGTCCCTGCTGCCCTACAGTCGGCCAATTTGAGCTAATTATACACTAGGAACTTTATTTCCTGAAAATGGATATTGCCCTACCAAGAGGTATGGATAACATCTTCATCTGCCAGAAACAGGATTAGTTTTGACAGAGTTATGTTTACAAACATAAAATTTATCACTTTTTTTTGTTTTAAATAGCACCTGTGTACACCTGGAAGCAGACAGTAGCTAATGATTTATGCCGGACGGTAACAACGGCTGCTCTTGCTGGAACTCTGCCATAACTTAGTGTCTGTTACTCTGCCCTGGTGGGTCAAGACAACACATCAGTCAAGTAAATCACTTAAGTAAATTATTGAGGACTTAAATTGACTTTTTCTACATAATATGTAATTACTTCCTTGAACCAACATTCCCTTACATCACCGATCTAAAAAGCTTTCTATTTATTTTTTAACTGAATATTGATCGAATTTAAATTACAGCCAGCATGTACTATTTATCTGAAGTTCAGATTCTAAGGAACAAACTTTCCAGCAGCCCTGTCGGCCCCGCAGGTCCTCGCCACCCCCGCGCCCACGTCACGGAGCTGCAGCCTTGCCCCCCACGCTCCCAGGAGCCAGCCTGGTGCATCTGCCGAGCCCTGGGTGCCAAGGAACTCGGGATGGAAGGGCTGGGGGGCCTGGAGGTGCTGAAGTGCAGCAGCTCAGGGAAAGATGAAAGGCAACTTTAGAGCATCAAGCTCTCCCCACGCCGTGGCGAAGCAATGGGGATTTCTGCTGCAGCCAGAAAACTTTTAACAGAAAAGTGTTAAAGCCAGAACTGAGAACTACCAGTGCAAAATCTCCATGGGGACTACAGGGATTTAGAGCCCCACAAGGCTGGATCTGCTGCTGACTGTGCCTGTGCTCCTGTCACAAGCCTGGAAGAAAAGCCAAATATGCAGAGATTCCTCATGTCATCCCAGAGAGACAGCAAGGAGATTTTGGCAGGTCTCGCTCTGCCTCTGAGCTCCCTCCCTCCCTTCACACACGGGCTGCTCGTCTGTGGCACTGCAGGGCTGCCAGAGCTCAGCAGCCCTGACACAGGGGAACCTGCCCAGGTCAGCTGCTCCACACTGAGTTTTCACCCATAATCTGGGTTCAGTGCATAGGATGTGGGCCTGGATCTCTGGAATCATCTCAGATGTCAGGAAAAAAATCCTCTGTGTGTAAATATCCTTCCTGTCAGACAGTGGCTGTGTCCTGTCCTCAATCATCCTCCCCAAACCACCCTTCTAGAACCTATTAAAAAACCCTGAGTCTGTAAAGTAATTTTCCCCCTTTAGGAGACAATCAAGTAGAAGCAAATACCAATCATTTTCAAAAGTGTCTGCATGCAGGTTTGGTGGAGGGCAGGAGAGGCAGGAAGGAGACTCTGGGCTCAAAGAAGGAAGTTTTCAAGTTGGAGGAGTCTTCCAATAAAATCTCTCACACAGACAGAGATCACATATCCCCTGCTGCTTTGGCCGTAAATAAAAAACCCTTTAAATTTGAGTTTGAAATTGGTCAAGTGACCCTGGGCTGCAAAGTGTGTCTGGCTTTGAGAAAAGGCCAAGGAGGCGGCTGCTGACCCCAGGAACGATGAGCAGAGATCAGATTTGTCAATGTGCAATGTTTAATATTCCTTAGTCAGAATCGTTTCCGGTTAAAATTGGCAGAAGTGGTGAATATAATTCTCTGAGTGTTTTATTAGTGAGATTGGAAGTTAATGGGAAAGGGCAGCTAAAAGTAGTTTTGCTAAGGCTAGAAAATACATTAAAGTCAGCGTTGTCATGGATTACACCCAAGGTCACAGGATTCAGTCACAGGAATTGATTAGTGGTATTTACAACTCAACAAATTGCTTTGAGCAGGAGTGACATCATGGCCCACGCTATTTACCAGAGGAGCTACACACAGGGAGGCTGCAGAGCAGCACACCAGTCCGTGGGTGGGTTACTGCAGTCGGCGTGAGCTTCAGCTGCAGTCGGTGAATTCCACCCGCCAGTCTCGTGCTCCGTACGAAGCTGCACTCTGTGAGCCCAGGGAAGCAAGAATGTGCTGTTAGGTGAGCACCTGAGCACGGCTGACTGACATCCACAGCCACCCTTTGGATTCAAGTGGGAGATCAGAGAAAGCCACTTTCTACTTCGTGCAGTTACTTGCATTTTAATTAAGAAGAATTTCAGAAAGCGAGGTCCTGCTTGTGTCTGTTGCAAGAGCATGAAGTGATGCTCCCAGCACAGCAGCAGAGACAAGGGCAGGCTGTGGCCAAGCCTGTGCCCCGAGAACTGCTCCTCAGCACTCCCAGGCACTCAGACTCCCTGTTGCTCAGTTCTGTGCTGGGAGAGGTGAGCACGAGCTCTGAAGGTGTGTGTGACAGGAGCTGGGCTCAGTGATCCCTGTGGGTCCCTTCCCACCCAGGACAGTCCTGGTTCTGCAATTCCACGCCAGTGCAGACAGAGACCAGGGAATCCCAAACTAGGACTCGTTCCACAGGTCTGTGAAGAATTAGAGCTAGAGGAGAAAGTTCTCCACCTGCCCCGGGGAGGGTGTGTAGTGACAGAGCTCCTCTCCACATGCCCCAGAACAAGTGTGGAGGTAGGAGTGCCACCAAACCTGGGGACAACAGGGACACGGGGCTGGCTTTGGCTCAGGGCACCAGTGGCCAAGGGACCTGCTCCCCTCGTGACATGTGTGACCCACCCCACGCTCCAGCATCCCCAAGCCCCAAAGCACCTCTTCCTGCCCTCCCTTCCTCACTCAGCAGGGCACAGTTTTCACTAGAAAGGGCATCCTTTCCCATTGCCAAAGGAGGCAAATCCCCTTTCATGTAATTGCATGTGCTGCAAGGTGCTTGTGGACTTTGACCAACTGGTTTGTACAACCAGACTTTTCCCCTCCCTGCTGGAATCTGTCATTCCCCAATGCATTACTTTACACAGCAAATTGAATGTGGGTTTGTGGGTATTTTGCTAACCTTTATGAATCCTCTTGAGTGATCTGTGGATGGGATCAGCAAACAAATTTTGTTCTAGCTCTCCAAATCCTGACACATGAATTGATTTCAGCAGGACACATTAAGTGAATGATGGATCTCTGCCAAAAGGGCATGTAGGATTTTGCAAGGGGGAGGGGGAAAGAAGAAGACTTTGCTTTCTCCCTTTTTTCTCCTTCTTAGCCAGTCTTGTTAAGAAAGGGCAAAAGCACTTAAATTCATTGCTCTCAAAGTAAATTGGTTTTCTTTTCCACCCTCTCAGAAGGCTTTTTTCTCCCAGGCTTCCCCCGTTGTCGCCTTCCTCGAAGCTCAAAGAGGCGAGGGGTGTGCTCAGCCCCGTCCGCCCCACGGGCGCAGCCGGACGGGCGCTTCCCGTGGGCTTCCCCGGCCCCCTTGGCACTGCCACCCCTCCTGCTCGCTCTCTGAGGCTCCACTGACACTTTCTCAAGCACATTAAGGCTGCAGCAGGAGCAGGGCTGTTTTGATAAATGACAGCGGATCAGGAGCTGGAGGGAGCGCGCTGCTCTCGCTCGCAGCTCCCGGGCGGTTCTCAGGGGCTGCTCTGTATGCCGAGCCAGGGCTGGGGATGCTAATTTGTTGGCACTGCAAACTCCCACTGCAAACCAGAGATCCCATGACCTTCTCCAGTTACAGATAACACAAACTACAGTTATATTTAAGTGGCGTATTGGTTAACCTCAGTGGCTTGCAGTACGCTCCTTTGACTCCATTTCTGTCATTAATAAGGGGTTACGTTACAAAGGCACCTTGGAGTTTCTCACAGGGAAACCTGGCCAACAAGCCCTTTCTTGTGAGCAGTTTTGTGCACCGAGCTCCTGTCTGAGGCAGGCTGTGCATTCCAAATGCTCTGAAACACCGGCAGCGATGAGGACACCGACACTGCTTCAGGACAGGTGTTGTGGCAAAATGCTTTCCAAACGAGCTGCGCTCTGTGGTAACTCATCGCTGCTGCAATTTCCAAATCCTCCAAAAGGATTTGTGGACAGAATCAACGCATAAAATCTCACCTGGCTCACCACATGCAGTGGCACTGTTGGTTAAATAAAGAGAATTAACAAGAAAATGGGACTAGGGGCATGATTTTTGTCTCCAAGAATGTGAGACACAGCTACCACGCTAAGAAAAATCTGAAACTCAGTTCCACCTCCTCAAATATTTTATGGGAGCTGACCCTGTTTGCATTTTGTAGCCAGAATCCAGTTTCAGTTTTCTCACACACAGACACATGCATTGAAACACCCAGTGCCTGACACCAAGAAAGCTCTGCCACAGCCCTCGAGAACTCACTGCTCCCAGCCCTTGGCAGGAACAGGCTGGCTGCTCCGAGCTGCCACGGCACAGCTCGCAGCTCTCTGGGATAACCCCTCAGGAACCCACTTCAGGGAGCAGGAACATGGCTCAGGGAGCTCACTCTGTGTGCATCCCTTCTGTGCTGGGTGGAGGGGACAATGAATGCCAGGTGGTGACAAAGCCTCCCTGAAACCCGTCCCAAGGGGACACTCAGCATTCCAGCTCCTGGGCAAAGCTACAGAAAAACTGCCCCAGTGTAGAACCAGCAGTGGAGCCAACAGGGAGCTAAAACTCCTCATCTGTCTGGAAAGAGCTGGACAGGGACTTTTGGTAGCTCTTCCACTCTTAGAGCCAACTTCCTTCCATCGAGGAATGTAATTTTCTTATTGATTTAAACCCGACCTTTCTATATTAATCTAATCAAATAATTAGAAAGCAACAAGGCTGCAGAGTTTGGCTTACCAGAAAGAAAGCTCTGTCCTGTTGACGTATTTTAATAAGCTGCAGAACCAAACATACCACACTTTGCTCTGGATGATGGACACGTGGATGACCAACCCAGAACCTGTAGTGCTTTCCACCACAAAAGCCCAGAATACACCATTTCAGTACTACTTCCAGAAGCCTCTTTCCTATTATTCCAGGCAGATCTATAATACAGACTTTTCTCAAGGGAAAACAAATCATAATTTCTCCATCTCCTGTCCTTCCCAACCACAGCACAATGACTTTCTTACCAATGGAGCAAGGCAGAACCAGGGGCTGCATGTCCTGCTTCTGCTTCAGCCCGAGGCGTGAAACTGGGTGGAGGGGTTAATCCACAAGAGTTCTTGCTGCCTTTGACACTTCAGTTAACTTTTTGCATGGATATTTGCTCAAAAATGATACTATGAAGCACAAAACTGGTGGTGTCCACCAAGTGTGCTCCTGACCAGAGCTTTATGTTGCATGGACTGTTAGTCACACCTGGCGGAGGGCTGGTTTCAACCGACACAAAAAGTCAAAATAGACTTAGACAGATTTTTCTGCTTCTCAGAAGGACATTCAATACCTAAACAAAATACTCAGTAACTCTTACATTTTACTTGATATGGCTGTATCATATCTATAGTTACTCTTACCTGTAACTGTCTAAAACTCTACCCAGGATTTCAGTGGACAAGGCAATTTTTGTCTTATTAGGAGTGGTGATGTGCAGCCATAGTAAATTGAGCCCTGTATGTTGCACACCCTTTACTTTGTGCATTAAGAATGGCATCACCTTCATCACAGAAACCCCATTCCACACCAGAGATGAATCCATGGCTCCAGGTCTCAGGAAGTCACTGCTTTTCTGTGACACAGCCCAGCAGGACCTGCAGTGGTAAAGTTTCCATCGAATGCACCCACAGCTCTCAGGCTCCAGCAGAGTCTCAGGACGCCGTCTGTCTGTGTGAGCACAAAGCGGTGGTGACAGAGCCTAGAAACGGAAAAACTACTCAGTTCCACGCTTTGACAAGGTTTTTTTGAGCAAGGTTGTTCCTGTGCAGTTCAGTCATAACATGGACCATAATTTAGAGCTGCCCTTCATTCACCCCAGTGCTGCCTCAGAAGGGAAGGAAGGTGCAAACAGCTGCTCAAATAAACAAGTTCTAGATCATTCACCTGGTTTAAGGACACACAGGGGGGTCTAATGCTTGATTATACAGAACCAGGTAACTTCAATCCAGCAAGGCAAATCTGCTCCTTATTGCCAATCTATCACTGCTGGGTCAATTGTGTGCCAGAACTGCCTCAGACCTTCTGAAAGCTGATGTAGTTACACAAACAGAAAGTCATTATGGAGTTGGCTCCAGATCTGCTCATTCATCTAACTCCTCAATAGCTGGTTCAAGAATGCTAATTAATAGTAGTTTATCATTAACAAGCTGGCTTTATTTACCAAGATTTGCCTTGGGTTTGCCAGAGACAAGACTGCTGAAATTTTGTTCTGTCGTCTGACTTGCATCTTGTTGAACATTATAAACTGGATTTATATGGTATGAAATGATGACTGAGGATTGAGTCATTTCATATATTGGCATTTCATACTGCCAGAAATGAGACAATTAATTAAGATAATTCCTACAACACGTGTAATTGTTCCTATACATCTCAGGTGAGGAAATACTACAGCTTCACTATGTCATAGTAAGCGTGAGCATCCAAATATCTTTTAAAGCATTCAGTGAGATTTATGATCATCTTCTCCTCATTACTAAAATGGGGCTCTATGATGGAGATGCCAGCTCCTGACAGATCTAGAACAACACTTACACTCACCCAGCAATGCACCCACTGCAGCATGTGCACTCTCAGACAAGTGATCCTTCCAGAAACTATTTTTCTCCTTTTTGTAGTTCCTGGAAATATTTATCACCAACTCAATATAGTTAAGGAAAGCATCCTGCTTTTACACACGTGGGTCAGATTCTGGTGCCAGCAAACAGGGGGCACTCAGGGCCAGGGAGACCCAGGCGAGCCAAAGCCTGTGTGTGCTCCTCTGCCACAGGACAGGGCAAGGGCAGAACGGGGGCACTTTGTGAGTGCAGGAACCAAGCACCGGGAATGAGTTATGCAACTCACTTTCCCTTTCTCCCAGGGGATAGAGGTGATGAGCAGGATACAGCAGCCAGGGAGATAGAGAGGTATTAGAATCTGACAACAGAAAATCAGAGGGTCTTCCCAAACGCTCAGTGCCAAGAGCCACTCCATTCCCAGCCTACGGCACACAGGGATATCCTCTGGCTCCCAGGAACTGCACCCAGTGCCAGACCCACTCCATGGCCCTGCTCAGCTCTGGGGTGATGGCACCAGCCTCAGGCAGAATTACAACCACTGCTGCTCTGGAGCAATCCTTGAGCTGCAGCCCCTTGCTTGGCATTCCCAATCCCTGCCACGCCCCAACAGCTCCCTTACTGTGCACACACTGCTTCCCTTCTCCACCTTCTCCACCAAAGCTCCTCGAACTCCTGACTAGCTCCATTTCCTTCCCACAGTCTCAGGAGGAACGGTGCCTTCTTGGATTGATATTCTTAGCACAGTATTTTGAGGTAATTACTTTAGCTTGGTGCCCTCCTTCCTCAGTTATTGCTTTGGCAATTAAAAGCATTAACTAACAAAGTCAGAGATCGGCAGGTTTACTGAATGACTGAATATTTACAAGTATATTGTACTTGGAATTATTCCTCAGCTTTCAAGAGAAACTATTATAATGTACATTAATGTATTCCACTGAGCACTTCCTCCTATTAGATTCTGATGTAATGAGATAATTTTCTTCCTTCAGGAGTAGAATTCCTATCAACAGAGGAGAGAAGAACATTTATTGCTTTCTTCTGTGGGTTATTTGGGATAACTCTGTAGTTCATTTGTACAATTGGTTATTAAAGCAGTTGGTAGTTCAACCCAGCTAAGAGGACTGAAATCACACAAGTTTGAACAACCTCAGTCAAGTGATGCTCTGCTACATATAATGATGCAACAAAGGAGAAATAAATAAATAAATAAATAAATAAATAAAATAAACCCCCAGACCCCAAATCCCTACAAAATGCATGGTATGAACAACTACATTAGAATGTGAGATTTCAAAGCATATGTTATTCAGGACAGCTGAATTCACCCAGCCAAATGCCATTACATGGTAATTATATTATTACTTAGATTTGCATTTTGTGGGGGGCCCATTAATTCCTGATTTAGAACACATTGTCTCCTTCTCTAAGCTATAGGACATTGCAAAT
Source organism: Ptilonorhynchus violaceus (assembly GCA_013397565.1). Classification (NCBI taxonomy): domain Eukaryota; kingdom Metazoa; phylum Chordata; class Aves; order Passeriformes; family Ptilonorhynchidae; genus Ptilonorhynchus; species Ptilonorhynchus violaceus. The sequence continues at coordinate 294,881 of VZRJ01004869.1, read as the reverse complement.
AAGATTTGCAGGGTGGGTGTTTGAGTTTTTAAATCAAAACTTTGCTCTAAGGCAAGTAAAATAAGAACTGTACATCTATGGGGAAAGAGCAGCAGCAAGAACAGAGTAACCATGACCAGCTGACTCCTACCAGGTTTCTTCTTCAGGTTACAGAATTCTTTAGTAGAAAGGCACTCCTTGAAAGAAAACAAAAAGCCCCTCCTCAGTGAAATGGAGCTCTGATGCAAGACTGCATGGGAAAATTATCAATATTCTCTGCACTGGCTGAGGTAATGCCTGGAGAGCACTGGAGAGCCTTGACTACATCAGGACCAAGGGCAGGACTCCCATTCTGCAAGATACTGGTGTGCATGGTTTAGTAACTGCTGGTAAGAGACTTGTACTAGACCACTTCATTCTGGTGTGTCCTGTCACACAGATGGGCCACAGTCTCATTTCCCAGTTTCTGAACTGTGCTCTGGGATGATGCCTATTAGAGATTGTCCCACACCAAAACCTAAAAAAACTTCATTAACTCTCCCTTCTGGGCTTGTGAGCTTGGGTATAGCAGCCAAAATAGTCAAATATAAGAAGCTCTTTGAATTTTCCAAGCCCATTTTTGCAGACCAAATTGGCACAAATAGTCATGTCACAGCCATCATTTGTCCTGAAACTGAATTTTCTGAGCCATTTCAGCACCAATTCTGAGGCTGTGCTTTCAAACACGGATAAAGTCCTTGACTAATGCTGTTGTGAACGGAAGTAAATTCAGGTTCTGTCAGGGGGTTTTGAAATGCAGGATTTGGCTCAGAACAGATTATCTTCCAATGCTTAAACATTTCAGTCTTTTCTTGGATTTCATTGTCTTTCCTTTGGTGTGGTTTAATCCAGGAACAGGGAATGCCTGCTTTGGAACTGCCCCTTCCGAGGGCTTCTTTGCCACATCACTCCCCATTCACTCTGTCACTTGTGAGACCCTTAAAAACATCTTTTGATCTTGGTGACCTCAGCATGTCAGTAACAGGGACCTCCTTCTCCTTGTTCCCCATATTCCATCATCCCACACCCGGTTTGCAGTTCAGAGGATTGTTGAGATGATCCAGGAGGAATGGACACATTCCAGCTTCACACATCACACTGACAATTCTGAGTTCCAGCAGAGAGAAAGAAAACATTAGAGTTTGTGACAAAACAGAGTAGTCTTTCCTAAATTTCATGCTTTGTATGGGTTGTTACCTTTTTTTCCAAATCCCTTAGTTGTGTCCCAGTTTTCCCCACAGCACATCCGTACTGGTTTCTCTGAAATCTTACACCAGTAATCAAAACAGCAGCTGAGAAATGTCCAAGGTGCCAAGTATATACTCTCCATGGAATTACTCTGTTGCCTTGTTGCTGTGTCTCGTCACTGTTTAACACTAATTGGTTTTGGATACCAAGGCACTCTAATTACAAATAGATACAATTTTAGGAATTGTGCCACTTCTCTTTCCCATGGGACAGACAATGTGGTTCAGGAAAGGGTCTGGCAGGTCAGTCAATCACAGCATCCCTGGCGCAGGGTTGTGGGTCACCTCAAGCTCTCCCTGTTCTCCTGGTGCTGGAAAGATCACCCCACACCGCAGGGTGAGATGTTGGGGTCCCCTCAGAGTACCTCGGGCTCTCCCTCCTTTCTGTCTCCCCCCTGAAACTGCACTTCTGGCATCTTTGGCCCCCCAGAGTCTTTCCCAAATTCCCTGCTTAGAGGATTTGGCAGAGAATCCCTCTTTGGACACGGATCCACTCGCCCTGCTCTGTTCCAAGCTGCTGTTGCTGTCGCTGGTGTTCACAGGTGCTGGGTCAGAACAATTCTGAGCTGTTTGATTTCCTTGAGCATAGAAACACTAACCAAGGTTCATTCTGTTTGGGACAAGGGTTTGGTCGTATTTTGTATATGTTCATTAAAACATCCATATAAGATGGATATGTTTATTTTGTCAAAGTATATATGTGTGTATATTTATATATATATAACTCTTCTAAAGTGAGTGATGTATGAAGCCTCAGCTTTAAGTTCCACTTTTGCTGAAACCTACAGGAATATTAATTTAGCACTTGAGGACCAAATGCTGATTGCTAGAAGAAGGGAAGTGCTCACACCAGGCAAAGTAGAAGTCCTACAGAAAATACATTCATGCTGTTTGCAAAGTCCCACATGTCAACGTTTTGTGGAGGTTTGTTACAAATCATGGCTGGAGTCAAAATTAATCTGCTGAGCTACTTTTCACTTGTATTTCCAATCTGTGCACCAGTGATATCAAACTGTTCAGAGCTCTTCATGTGAGCAGTTGTTAACTGACTCGGATTTGTAAACACTTGAAAAAATTCTTGCAACTTAAGGAAATCTTATTATGATTGGGGAAAATTCCTGTCCTTTCTCCTCGTGCTAGGCAGTCAGAAAACAAGGATGTTTTAAATTCCTTCAATTTAAAGGAGTTTGAGATATTCTTTGAAATGAGAAATGTATTAACTCTTCCTGCATAAATTTCCATTTACTCTCAATGGCTGAAGTTACTCTAAAACTGTTTTATATTTAACAGAAAAATGAACAACAAACAGAACCAACACAGGAGTTTCAGAACTCAGAGTCTGTTTGTTTCTTCCCTCCCCAGCTGCTTCCACACCAGTTATAAGACACAAGTGGGGCCACTGTTTTATGAACAAAGTCCAAACCCCAGCAATGTCACAGGTCTGTGTGTACGGGGAAGGAGAAGGAACAGGTGAGAGGAAACACGGTTCTCATTCCTTCTGGGAGTAACCCCAAGGATTTTCCCTCTCCCAAGTGTGACAGCACACAGCCTTGCTGCACACAGGGAGTCTCCCATGACCCTGGTCCTTCCACTGCCCCTCTGTTTTCCTGACCACATCCACACTCGGAGGTAAACAGACCTGGAAAATCTTTTGGCACTTCAGTTTAAATCAGTTTTCTGAACAATTTACAGTCAAGTGACATAAAGCACAGGTACACCTGAGCTCTCCAGAGCACCCAGAAGCCTCCCAGCACGGCGGGAGCTGGAGCACAGCACTCTCTGCCCGGGCACGGCCGTGCCCTCGCTCCCACCGGAGCTCCTCGCCGCGCCAGGATCGCCGTGCCCAGAGGAGCTCTCATTCCTTGCATTTTTAAGGGAAGCAGTTCCGACACTTCACAGAAGCAGAACCAACACTTGCTTGTTTTTGCTCTTCTACCAACAGGTGACTTTGAGCTGAATTAAAATGGGACTTGTAATGAAAAATAGCCACTTTTGCTCTGCAGGCTCTAATTACTCAGAGCCATTAAGAAGCTCTTGTAGAATGGAAAAGCTGCAGTGTTACTTTCATTTCTCTTTTCCATTTCCCCACACAGCATCCAAGGCCCTGTCTTTGTGCACGCTGGGCTGGAGCTGTAAAACAAAGTCTTATGTACCACAGTCCATCCAACAGAGCTGTTTGAGGCAAACAGCCCCCTGACACCCTTTGAGATTTCCCCTCCTCTTATTTCTCCTCCTTTTTAATTCCATCTCAGCAATCACCAGAGCTCTGGCTGAATGCAAGGCCCTTCCTCTTCAGAAGCTGATTGTAGCAAGACTCAGATTCTACCCCTTTGGAAGAAAAATGCCTCTTGACAGCTCTTTGGAAAGAAGGGGGAGTTCCGTGCAGGGGTGACACTGGCAGAAAGAGTTGGCTCTCACCGTTCCTTGAGGCTGCATAATGAATGAAATGTTTAACAGAAGAGAGGATGTAGGGCTGGCAAAACGTATTAGTTAAAGGGCTTTCTGAAGCCATCTGTCCACCAGCTTTAGCCACTACTGAATGAAAATTCGTTTTGAAAGCAAAAGGGGACAGACACTCTTAATCTTCCAGCTCTTCATCCTCCACTGCCAGCCAGCCAAAGGCTCTTGCAGTGCTTGGGGAAGGAACGAGTTCCTCAGCTCAGGGAGGGGTGCTTTGCCCTCTTTCAAATGGTTGTGCTGACAGCACTTATATCAGTTAACAGTATTTACAAATGCAAAGTTCCAATAAGCACTGAAACAATGAAAGCCAGCTGTATAAAAATAACCTACCCCTTACATGCACGTCAGAGGGCAAATTAACAGAATTTTAGACAAAGCAAGAGAGCTGCAGTCTCTTTTCCAAAAAGTAAAGCTGTGGTTTAGCGCACCAGTCAGAAGTCCTGACTTTTGACTCCTCTCTTTTATCACTGAACCAAAACTTCTGTACTAAGACTGGCCCTGCTGATGCTCATTTTGGAGGTGCCTTTCATAATGGCTTATAGTCACCTCTATTTCTGCCCAGATTGAAGGACAGAACAATTCCTGTAATGTGGGGACAATTGGTATTTACTCTTCATAGAGCTTGGACCACATCAAAAGCTGTTAGTTGTTCCGTGGAAAACTGGAATTTCCTAAGAGCATAAGGGCAGTTTATTTAAAAGTTTATGAAAATACGAAATAAAAGTGTAAACTGCAGATTTTAGAACTCTCTGCCGTCATATTTGTAAGCACAGAGTAAGAAGCAGAGATGGTTTCACACACAACACAAGGAAGACACAGCTACTCCGGTGAAACCCATCCTGCTTGAGACCTGCTGCTGATCCAATACAAGTGCAGAAGAGAAGGAATCCATGTGGAACCATAAACCCTCTACTGCCAAATGTGGGAACATGACGTGTTAATTTATGCAGCAGGATCTGGAGAGCGATGTAAAAGGAAAGAAAACCACCCCAGCAAATGCCTTGGGTGCGCCCTGGCCTACTGGATCCGTGCACCTGGCAAATCAGCAAACTAAAGCAAACAAATGTGGGAAGTAAGTTCATGTTTCTGAAGAAAAGAAAATAAGACAATTTCCCTCGCCCCCATTCCAAGTTTGCATTATTGTACTTTCCCAGGGCTATTCCATGTTAGTTGTTACCATCCTTCAGAGCCGTTGTTTAGACAGCTTGAGCAGTGGCTGCAGAAGTGCAGTAGATATTTATGCAGTTGAAACTATAGCATACAAGTGCATCTTTGGTCCTAATTTCAGCAGGAAGAGATTATACAGAGAGAGTTAAAACGGATATAAAGTTGAAGGAAAAATAAGTCCTTGAAAGGCTTGTCCCCAAATGTTAAAGAGTAGCATTTGAACAGGGTGTTCTCTTAGTGGTACCTCTCTGTTCAGGTTGCAGGGTTTGCTCTCTGGAGCCCAAATAGCTCACACAAAACTACAGCCTGGAGAAGAGACTGTGGAGCTCCAGGCCTGCTGACAGGATATTTTGCAATCAGCTTGCCAAGGGCCTATTTGTTAATGACAAAGTGTATGTGTGAAGTGTGTGTGTGCGTGGCAAGAACAAATAAGGTACATTTGGAAATGTGTGGACTCTTGGCAAAGCAGGGAGTCTGTGCATGACTCACATACCTGAGGGACAGCCCTGGGACTGGGGACTCACCACCAGCAGGGATCATCAGCGTGTTCTCTCTCGGGTGCTGCACAAGCCAGAGGCAAAGCTGGAAGGAGTCCCAAGGAACTCAAAATTAAGACCCTGTGGTGAACGATCAGCTTATTTCATAGGGGCCTGGAAAGCTGAGCTTAGGGCTCTGGCAAACCCAAACCCAGGCTTGGCTGGAAGAGCAGGAACAGGGAGAACCACCTGTAGAGCTGGGATTGATCAGTCAGGAGAAGAGAAGGTTCTGGGGAGGTTTCTTTGTAGCCTTCCAGCACCTGAAAGGGGGCTTATAAAAAGGAGGAAGAGGAGCTTTTTATACAGGCAGACAGTGCCAGGACAAGGGGGAATGGTTTTAAACTGCCAGAGGCAGGGTTGGATGGGATACTGGGAAGGAATTCTTCCATGTGAGGCTGGGGAGGCCCTGGCACAGGTTGCCCAGAGAAGCTGTGGCTGCCCCATCCCTGGCAGTGTCCAAGGCCAGGTTGGACGGGGCTTGGAGCACCCTGGGATAGTGGAAGGTGTCCCTGCCCATGGCAGGGGGTGGCACTGGATGGGCTTTAAGGTCCCTTCCACCCCAAACTATTCTGGGATTCTGGGATTCAGTGATCTTTAAAGACATGGAGGAGTGGGTTTCGGGGGGAAGCTGGAGAGGTGCAGCACCCAGGAACAGCTCCCAGACACAGCAGTTTGCTGCTTATTACCATCTATCAAAATATTTATCTGCAAAGCACAAATTTATTGAAGAGCTTAGTGCTTTGCTGTACCCAGAGTACCTAATAATTACCAGCCTTTTCAAAACAGGACATTGTAGAAAAATAAAGGAAAAAACCCGGAGGTAAAAGGTACCATCTACCAATTCAACACCAGCGTGAGTAGTGTGGGTGTAGTAGACTGTAATTCACTGCTGGGAAAAAAAGGTCACTGACTTGTGTGCTGCTTTCTCCCCTTTATTTAATTTCAGCAGGGCTGGACAGAACAGATTAAAGCATAATATAACAAAATACAGAGAATGTGCTCTGTCCAAATGGAAATGGGGTTTGAATGAACGGTCGTATAAAGCAGAATGTGTATTCTTGTTTATGTGAAACAAGTATCTGCAGACTAAAATGACTGAAAAGTATCTATATAGGTCTACTTAAAACTGGAAAGAGAGAGGCAATTTGAAAAATAACTATTTTATCTGCTAGCGAGCTGATAAGGGAAGTGATGTGACTGAATGTCGCTTTTGTCTGAGAGCAGCCACAAAGATAAGGACCAGAGTCCTCGCAGGGATGTGTGGCCGGGCTACATTACCCGCTGGACACCACTTAAGAAACCCACCCCTGACTAAAATGGCAAATTACCGACTTGGCAAATGGAGCAGCGGAGCCCCGTTCGGTGCCAGCCCCAGCCCCGGCCCGGCGAGGCTCCCGAACAAAGGCCCCTCAGAGCGCTGTAATCCAGGCCGGAGAGCGCCGGGATGCTCAGGTGGATGCGGGGCCTCCCGGAGCGCCAGACAGAGACAAATTCACAGGCAGTAAGCGAAGCACTTGGCCGGCATAGGGACGTGGGTTCCGGGGGCCATTCCCAGCACAGAAGACAATCCCTGGCAGGTAATAAAGGAGGCATTTATGCGATATGTCAGCGGTTAGCGCAGAGCTTAAAAGAAATGAGATCATGTGGCGAGATAGCGCTCGGTGCCCTCCCCCGGGGGCAGCGGCAGCGCTGTTATTACTGTGAGCCATTGTTACCGCTACTTCTTTGAAATAAAGCGTGGCCCGGCAGCGTCAGGCGATACTTGTGCGATCGCCGCGATCGGGACCGCGCCCCCGCCGGCTCTGGTTACGCGGGGCCAGCGCCCACCCCGCGGGAGGGAGAGGGCAGGGAATGGGATGGGAGACAGGCAGGGAATGGGACGGGAGAGGGGCAGGGAATGGGGCGGGAGACAGGCAGGGAATGGGATGGGAGGCAGGGAATGGGATGGGAGGCAGGGAATAGGATGGGAGGCAGGGAATGGGATGGGAGACAGGTAGGGAATGGGGCGGGAGAGGGCAGGGAATGGAGCTGGAGACAGGCAGGGAAT
>VZRJ01004869.1:46125-287079 GCA_013397565.1 Ptilonorhynchus violaceus | reverse complement strand
GGCAGCCCTGGGACGGGGCTGCCATCCCCCAGGCACTGCTCCGCTCCGGCCTCCCCAGAGTTCCAAATAAAAAGGACAAGCCAAAGGGAGGACAGGTTCATACCACAAGTTCCACCTGCTCTCTTGGCATGGGGAGCGTGGCTGGAGTGTTTCAGCCCAAGAATGCCCATTGTCCCATTCTCCACGCCCCACTTGCTAGGGTTTAACAGGCTGATTTTCCATTTATTTTCTCTATTTTATATAGAAAAATTACTCTAAAATAATCTCTAATATGGAATGCAAATCTAATTGCTTGTTGTAATGGATATGACAGGTACAATATGGCTCCTGATAAGACAGAACATCTTGAGCAAATCTGCTTCAAATTTTTTAAGTACATGGAGAAAATATTTAATGAAATGATGTAAACACTGAAATGTCTGAATTTATCTGAAATTTTAAAATAATTTTAATGGTCATTAAAACATCAGTTTTTCTTTAGAAAAGTGATGGGAATTCTATTCTTTATTTTTCAAATTTTAGATGAAGCCTATGTATTGCAGCTGTACTCTAAAACATGAACAGATAATTGAAGAACAGAGGAGCACATTCCAAGACTGAACTGTTGTAAAAACTTCTGTTAAAGCACTAAACACGGGCCGTTAAAAGCTAATCCTGTCAGCACATTCTGTAATAGGTCACTTCAGCTGTGGTTTAGTTACGTCCAGCTAATGGTGGAATCCCAAAATCACAGAATGGTTTGGGTTTGAGGGACCTTAAAGCCCATCTTGTGCCAAGCCCCAGCCATGGGCAGGGACACTTCCACTGGACCACATTGCTCCAAACCCGGAGCCTGTCCAGCCCGGCCTTAGCAGGTAAGAAGGTTTAACTATGCCCAAAGGTAGGAAGGCAATGAAAAAACAAACAAACAAACACTACACAGTGTGAATGTTTGTATTTACCCCTCTGTGACCTGCACCTAAGTTTTCATCGAAAGACTTTGCATCCGACTTGCATAAATTTTTTTGTGACTGCCATTTTTCTGATCATAGTTAAATTACATCATTCATTGAATGGAAAAAATTTTAGCTCATCCGTTCCAGGCCATGAATCAATGATGTAAGGGTAAGGAGTACTAGACGGAAGTAAATTTCCAAACTGTGGGAAAAGCATGCTGCTTATTTCCAACACAAACATACAGAGTAGCATTGAGTATGTAACAGCATCAGGGTTATATAATAACCAGACAATAAAATTCATTAAAAAAAGTTTCCCACAAGGACCCCTGGCTAGTTTAGTAAAGAGTTTATGTTCAGTTTCTCAAATATTTTTGCAAAGATATTTCTGAAATACTTCTTGATGACCACTTAACACCAGCCAGGACTGGTCCAGTGCAATATTTGTCACTAATAATACCCAGCTCAGCCCAACTTCCTCCTTTCATCTGGAAACCCAGCGTGGAAAAAAGGCAATGTTCACAGTCACAGTTTCATTCCCTTGTTTCCCCAAATTTTCCAGTTAGGAGAGAGATGAGCAAAGAACAAGTTACAGTCCAGCAGCTACTGAGTTCACTTCATTACTCTCTGGGGAACAATTATTGCACGTGTAGGGAACGCTTCATTTAGTAAGAGATCCTACAGCTGACAGCTTGCACAGTGCCCCAAACTGAACTAAAGCTAAAGGTAAAATGCACTAAAGCATCTATTTCCATCAGCTTATATGTTGTGAAATATTTCACACGATAAAACTCCACAGAACAAACCAGCAGGCTTTTATGGATATTAGAATCAGCCCCATTTTTCTAATCACACGTGGCCATAGTTTTCTCTCAGGACAGTTTAAAACCTCACAGTCGGGTGTAAGTGCACGGGGTGGGGGGTGAAGTGAATAGCTAGACAGGTTTATGCCACATTTGTGATTAACACTGTCAGTGTCCTTGCTCAGCTGCCTGCCAATGTATTCCAACTGGCACTTTATTCCAGGCCTCACCGAGGGTCCCAGGAGAAGATGTGTGGTGCTTGTGCATGGAATGTGTGCCCCGGACCAAGAGCAGGCAGGTGCACAGGGCCCTACTGAAGAATCAGTCAGGCTCTGGATGGAAATCAGCACTGATGCTGGGCCAGGAAAGGCAGTTTTGTTGACCACTTCAGTTCTTTCATTACTGACTTGAAATAAAGCTTTGGAGAAAGCTCTGGGAGTGCTTCACAGCAAGAGGAAGCCAGAGGTAGATTGCTTTACAATGACAGAGAAAAGGGTATTCCTGCTGTGACAAGGAGAGAGGGAACAGGGAAAATGTACAACACAAACTGTGCAAGAGTGGGCAGGAAGAGGCAGAATTAGCTGATCCGTTTGGAGTTATGTGGAACATGAAATAGGAAGTGCAGACAGTAAAAAGTGAGAGCTAATAGATAAGGCAATAATGCTGAAATGTTGGATCCCGGTGGGGGAGAATCAGTAAGAGCAGCTGGGCAGTGAGGGACAGGATTGGAGCGCTGGGGGTGGCACCCTGAGGTTTGCTCGAGTAGTCAGAGCCTGGTGTGAGTAACACCAAGGGCACAGGTTCCACTCCCACGTGGGACATTCCCTTCAGAGCTGGACTCAGAGATCCTTGTGGGTCCCTTCCCACTCGGGATATCCTGGGGCTGTCTCAGCAGACAACTGGGAAAGTCGAAGGAGGAAGATAATCTGCCTACCTTGGACAGAGGAAAAGGAGCAATGAGGGAAGCAGATCGCTCACCCTCTCTGGCTGGTGCAGCAGTGAGGGAGGGACACGCTGGAGATCAAGCAGGATCAGTGACACAGGCTGTGAGAGAGGAAAAGACAAGGGCATAAAGCCCAGAGCAGAGCAATCCTATAACAGGAAGAGAAGTGTAACCACGAGCCAAGCCACTGCCTGTGTTCCCCTTCTGCTGGGAAGGAAGAAAGTTGAGAATGAAGTAACAGGCACAGTAGTGAGGTCTGTAATCCAAACTAAACTCTTTCTTTTACTCTTATCCTGCCCTAATTTACAGTTCTATTCTATTCTATTCCTTAGCTCACTTTATCACTTTCAGGCTGCTTCACTTTGCTCATAGTATCTTTAACAGTGGTACAAGCAAACAAGATCTATGACAGGAGAGATTTTGACTCCATATTCCCTTGGGTGCCACCCACCACAGCCCTCACTGAGTCTGTACACAAGGATTGGTGACCCAGGGGATGTGGCTTTTGCCACCATCCACATGCACTCCATCTCCACTCTGGAGAGCAGTTTCCACCAGTGACTTCAAGAGCATCAAGGACCTCCAGGTACGCAGAGAAAATGACACCACAGACCAAGGTTTATATTGAAAAGCAACACATTCCAGTGCACAGAAACCTCACATGTCATTTTACTGAAAGCCTGCTCTCCCCTGCAGGCTGCTCATAAAACAAAGAAAGCAAGTGGGGTTTTATTTCTAGCTTGTACTTAGAAACCAAATTGCTGAGCAGGCTTGAGCAGGAGGTGCAGGTTTTGCCTCATCCACAGAGGGCGGTGGGTGGGAAGAGGGGAGCAGCACGAGCTCAGCTGGGGCAGAGCTCCTCGCCAAGTGTGATGGACAGAGCCACGAGCAACCAGAGACTCAGAGTGCAGGCTGCCTTCAGCAGGGCAGCAGCTGCTGACAGCTCCATGAACAAGGGCTCTCACCACGAGTTTGATTGACTCCTTCAGCAGTAACTGCTGTAAATCGTGTGTTTCAGATAAGGAGTCTCTTGGGTTGGTGACTGGTCCCAAACAGGACAAGCCCTGCAGTTCAGTTCTTTTGAGAGGACTCCCTTAGAACTGCAGCCTCTGGAGAGAGGTGCCCAAAATGTCGACTTTTCTTGGGTGCTCCTCTGCAGCCATGGCCAATGAAGGCAAAGCACACCTCAGTCCTGAGAGTTGATCTGTTTGTTGGCAGCACTGCAGGGGTTTTTCAAGAACCAGTGTTGCCACAGTCCTTCAAGTCCTCCAACCTGTCCATGTTGCACTTTGGAACTGTTTTTTGTTGAAACAGCAGTGGATGACACAGCCTTTTCTGTCAGGACCTTATGACAATCTTCTTCTACCCTCAGAAGACGAGTTTTAATCGATTGCAATTGCCCAGGGGATGCCACTGAGAGAGTATTTTGGCCTCTAAACAAAACATTAATTTTGCCCAGATTTTGCCCAGATAATTTTCTCTGGTATTTCAGTGGGAGCTTTAGATCCCATCCCTTGTCTTTATGAATATAATGACCTGAGCTATAGACAGGACTAGCAATCTGAAAAATGATGTGTTCCTATGTATTAGATTGTAACTCTGTGGCTATTTTTTTCCCTTTGTTAATATTAAATCAATGAAATCTAAAACATAATCCCTAACAAAACACAAATAAAAAGATTATGACTTCTAATTAAATGGATTTTTTTTTGTTGATACAACACATACAGATACTTCTCTTATCTGATCTACCTCAAACCCCAAGTATCATTGGACATGACTTTTGTTATCCTGCTTTTGGCCAAAACCCGCAGCCTGACCTACAAGAAATCAAAGAAAAACCCTCTAGAATAGCAGCTCTGGCACTGCCCAAAGATTTAGTCCCTCAAGGCTCATTGCCATAAATGATGAGATTTGCCAAAAATTCCCTCTACATGTCTAGAATTCTGTGATTAAGTCCCAGTTGCTGGAATACTGTTGAATAATGAATTAGAAGGAGTTTCTTTTTCATTTTCTGCAATCCAACTTTGGTGGGCTCTAAGTAATTTTTAAAAAACTAGTGGATTAAAAATCAGCATGAAGCCCACTCATTACTTCCTGATAACAGATTTTAAACATTATTTTTCAAGATATAATTCTATTAAGCATTAAAAACTGCAGTCTTAAAGAGAGTGGGAAGCCTAATATGGACTCCCACCCAGAAGCCTCCTTCTAGTCTCCTACAACAGTGTATCTGACCTTGATTTTCATTATGTTCTCAGCCTGGGACATATAACTCACTTTGTGGTTAATTATCTTGCCCGGGGTCCATGACAGTGGTTGGAGTGTAGAGCTCTTGTGGGCACAACCAGATCCATTAGAGCCTCACTGAGCACAGGAGCAGACCCAGGCTGAAGAATTTACCAACTCCCTCAACATAATTACTGCCAGCATGAGACAGGCAGGTATGGCAGGAGGAAGAAAAGGATCTTTTTTTCTTTCCTTGCCTGCAAAGTGCCTGGTTATAAATGGATGGCAGTGCTGAGGTGAGAACAACCTGAAATTCCTGTACAGGCAGACAGGGTTCTGTAGGGTCCTGGTCTTCAATTTCTCCTTCATGTTTGTAATTTAATAAATACCTGAGCAAACCTCCAAGTAATTAGTGGACAGTTTAGGCAGGGATCCTTTTTGGAAGAGGTGGAGAGTTAAGGATGTGTGGTGTCAGAAAGGCAATGAACAAATAATAGGGAAAGGGGTCAGAAGACGCAAAGAATCCAATGGAAAGAGTTGAAAGGTATTTTTGAAGCAGCAGTTGCAACACTGCGGACAAGTCTTGGCACAGGAGCCATAACAATTAGAGAGAATCCTAACTGCATTTCAAATACATCAAAAACAGCCTTGCAGTCTAACACACTTATTAAGTGGGGCTGCAGAGCATGCAATTCCCCGCAGAAAAGAGGCAACCCCTGCGGGATGCCAGGTTCCTGCGGCAAACCCCCGAGCAAAGCTCACCCGAGCAAAGCTCAGCAGCCCCGGGCAGCAGGGGCACAATCCCCGCGCAGAGCTGTGCTGCAAGGGTGCCGTGGATGGCCCTGGTCAGCCAGGCTGCGGCCAGGCTGGCGGTGACACGAAGGTGTCCCTCGGGAGGCCCTGCTCCCTCCGCAGGCGCCCTCGCTGCGGGAGAGGCTCTGCCCCTGCGCGGGGGGCGTTTGGGAGGGCAGATGTGGCCGGAGCCCGCTGAGGAGCTGTCCGGGGCGGCAGCTGAGGGCCCAGCTCCTGTCCCAGCCACACCACCGTGCTCCCCCAGCCCCAGATAAACCCCACAGGCTGGGTTAAAAAGGACTGCTGGGTTTCACTCCCTAGTTCCCAGTGGGAACTGGAGCTGCCCTCCAAGGTCTGCCTCTTGTGCATCCCAGAATGGCTGTGAAAGCAACCAGGATAATCATGGTGCTGTCAAGTGCTGCTGTTATCAAAAACTATGAAAGTTCAAAACACATATTCACTTACAAACAAATTTTTAAAAATCACCTTTTCTCGGTGAAATATTTGCCAGCCACTACATAACCTGCGGATTCTCTGTAAAGAAAAGTGGCAGAATCTGGCAGGTATTTAAATTCCAGCAGATGTGGTCACCCAAGCCAGCATGGGCAGGTGCCACCCTCTCAGTCTGACAGCAGAATGCCCCAAATTACTTTTGGGTTTTGGTACCACCACTGTCCACCAAGATTTGCAATCTCAGCAACCAGAGGTGGGAGGGAGGAGAGAAAAGACTGAACAAATAAGATAATTCAGTCATTTTTCCTCACCAAGTGCTGAGCTGTCGTGGGGACAGTGGATATTTTGGTCCTTCCTCTCCTCTCTCCTTGCCTGTGCTGGCATTAAGGGGGAGGTACAACCCAACTCTGTATTTCTCCACAGCATCCCCAATGCTCTTTTATCCGTGAGGAGTCAGTATAAGGCACATACAATTATCTTGCTAATATTTGTACCCAAATGGTATTTCAATATGTGTATAAAACATTTCACACAACGAGCTGCAGTTGTGCAGGACAGAGTTAATTTAGTATTTTCCAGCAGGATAGACGGGTTTGGGAGTCCTGGGAGAGGCCCTGCTTGCTGCTGCAGTAGGAGACTCACATTGTGAGCTGCTTTGCCAGTTCAGCTCACAGCTATGGGATAGCAGACTCAGCCAGCCAAGCAGCTCCAGCTTCCCTGAGCCCTCTGAGCCCAGTTTGCTGTCTCCTAGGAGATCGAATCCCTGATTTTCCGGGTACCTCACTCTGCAGCCTCAAGAAGGATTCGCTCAACGCTGTCCTGCAAATACTTTGAATATTCAGTTTGCAGCAGCTTTATCGAAGGCTATGATAAAGCTTTTCAGCATTTCACTACTTGTTCAGCTTCACTTGGAATTTACTTGAAGTATTAAAAAGAAATTAATGCAAACATGACCTGGGCCTAGATAAATATTTGCCCATATTTGGTAAGTGTTTATATATGTAATTTCTGAAAAGCACCTCTTACTATGGCAATTTCCAGGTTTTAAAAAGAAAAAAAGGATCTTTCCTCCCTGTTTTATTCGCACTGTTACAGGAAATTAGTGGTTAAGCAAACTTTTTAAGAAAGGCTTAACAAAGCACGTTTTGCAAGTTCGTTTAGTTTTGAATGAACTTGACAAATTTTGAAAGCAAACATCACTGGAGGCTGACTAATTTCAGAGGACCGGGGAAAACCTCCTTTGCTATTTGAATTTTAAAGATTGGCCAAAGTCTTATGTCAGCTGCCTTGTTCTGCAGCCTGTCTTTGAATCCTCTTAGGAAAGTCAGGGATACCCACAAACAATAGAATTAAAATCTGTCTTTAGGACTGGCAAACCATTCAGAGCTGTCTGGCTGCTTAGCATAGGCTGTGCTAGGCCTCAAGAGGAGAATAGGCCCCTAAAGAAGCAATAATTTTCAGATTGTTGTGTACAATGCAGTGATAAAGCTCCCTGTCACATTTTTCTTCCCAGCTACTGAAGTTCCCATTCAGACGAATTGTCACAGCTTCTTCAATCCAAACAAGCACCCTTCCGGCCTTGTTTGCATTAAAATGTGATAAAACCAAAGGTGACTTTAGCACAGCTGTGCAGAAAAGTGGATTAGGTCAAAGTGACAGCGTTTGTTAGGCCCTGCCACAAAGGTGGCTCGAGATTTGTCCGGAGCGCTAATGTGGGAGAAGCAGGAGCTCCCGAAACCCAGACATTTGTAAGAAGGCCACAAACAACAAATAGTATTTCTTTCATCCCCACGTAGGCTCCCAGTGGCACTAGGCCAGCCTGCCGACCTGTTGTCACAGGGAAGTTGGGAATGGCACCACAAAGGGAAGTGTCTTCCCATCCCGTCGTTCCCGCGGTGCCGTGCGGCGTCCGGGCGCTGTCGGAACCAGAGCACGGAGCTGGCAGGGCCTGGCATGGCTCCGGATCCCCCACGGCCCCTGCGGGCTCCAGAGCCTGCCATGCCATGCCATGCCATGCCATCCCATCCCATCCCATCGCACCCCATCCATCCCACCCCATCCCATCCCAAAGCACTCCTGCAGTGCTCCTCTGGAGGCAGGAGAAGGAAGGCTGATCCTCAGGGTGGAGCAGCAGCCACCAGCCTTGGAGCCAACGGGGCGCCTCTCACTGCACCACCTTCTAAACTCCTATTTAATTTTATTCTTACAGAAAAACCCCACCAGAGCAAAAAGCCCTGGGAACTCGCACCCTTTGCATGCCACCTGCTGGCAATTTTTTGTATTTGTCTAAAATGGGGGCAGAGCCCCCATTTTAAAATGTCATTTTCTGCGTGACAAAAAACACTTCTTAAGTCAAAGGCTGGCAGAATAATCCCTGCAAGTCCCATAGGAGCACCTTGGGGTATCTGTGTGGAACAGGGAGAGGCCACCAAAGCCCACCTCCTCTGCATCACTCTGCTCTTTATTTCTTCTGCTGATTTATGGTTTCTAATCCAGAAGACAGAGATGTGCCTTTAACCTTCACAGTGCACGAAACCTCTGTAGAAATGCACTAGACTATTTTATGGAAACAAGGTTTATGCCTCAGGTTCTCCCCGATGTACTTTTGTTAGTCAAAGGTAATAGAAAGCTTCCACATTTATGGGACTAATTTTCAACCCGGATTATACAGATAGCTGACATTATTTCCACGCCCCGGGCTAGTGGAAATGTGCACCAAGAAATGTGGCCCTTCAGCAGGGATGTCCTGTGCCACAGGATGCTGCTGCATCCCATGGGACCAAGAATAATTGCTGGGTGAAGAAGCTCTGAGAGGCTGAACAGAAGAAAAAATAATAGGGAGCACTTTAAAGACTTGGATATGTTATAAAAGTAAGAAATGTCTGAAAGAGAAATCTCTGCATCAGGTAGTTCTTATCAGCAGAAGAAAACATTAATTTTATACCTTTATTGGAGCACATTAAAGGCAATGATCTGCTCCTTTGATGTGCATCACTCATCACAGTCCAGTCCCAGTGAAGGCAAAGCAGCAGCACATTTTCATTTCTACGTGTCTGACCAAAGGGAATTGCACACAGCTCTCCTCAAAGGTTTCCTTCAGCTGGGAAGAGCAAGAGCCAAGCACATCCTACTGAAACTGTCCCAGCTCTGCACAGCAGAGAAGGACACAGCAGCACTGGTCAGGGAGCTGCAGCACCAGTGCTGAGCCTCAGGAAAGGTCAGGATTTGGGGCAGGTACAGTGGTTTACCAGAAATGGACTCCTAGAGTGGTCAGACGTCTTCCAAAGACAATATTTAGTATAAACTGAGACCATCCATTGCACCTGCAGAAAAATGAGTGTCTCCTGTCTGCTGAACGAGTTCCTGCAGTGACAGCAACTCTGGCTGCGCTGGTGAGACAGGCCAGGAATGCCCCACAGAGCTGGGTGTCAGCAGCACAGCCTCACTGCAGAGTGCAGGGGAAACGGGATCCACCCCTGCTCTGCACAGGCCTTCCCAACCCTTTGTGGAGAAAGGGCAGACCTACCTAGAAGATAGGTCTGTCTGGGGCGGGGCTGACATTTTTGGAAAGAGTTCAGGAATTCTAAAGGATAGAACCTCAAAACAGAGGGCAGAAATCTGACTTGAGAAATTAATATACCCTGGAAGCACGAGTGCCTGAAGCACAGCCAGATAAGAAGCCAGCTGACATTTGAAGAGCTCTGTAGCTTGGCAGATGCTCTCACAGCTCACTGCATCCAGCACTGATCCCAAAATGTAAACCCAACACTTCCTGCTGGAGCACGGGGAGAATGGAGCTCCACACACCATCCTGCAAGGCCAGCTGGACAAAAAGACAAAGATAGGTGAGACAGATTTTAACCACAAAGTTGTCCAGAGTATAATACATAAATGCATTTTCCATGGAAATGAACCACTGAACTACCTATCAGGTATTTTCTTCCCCAATCACTACTAGGGCACTGTACAGCTACTCTTGCATTTTTCTCTGAATAGAGACTTGTTTGCTATGAAGATTTCCTCTGCAGTGAATTTTTGAGGTCTCAAACTTCAGGGTCCTCCTTGTTTGTGATATTGTTCCCCACAGCAGATCCAAGACTTACTCCCTTTTCATCTCTTCAAATGTATTGCTAGGCTCGAGCTCATGCTAAATTACTGCTTATTAACCTCAGGTCACTTGTGCCTTAGCAAACACTGACTGGCCATCCACAAGTACAAATATTTATCAGCCACAGAATGAGTTGGGTTGGAAGGACCTCAAAGCCCATCCAGTGCCACCCCTGCCATGGGCAGGGACACCTTCCACTATCCCAGGTTGCTCCAAGCCCCATCCAACCTGGCCTTGGACACTTCCAGGGATGGGGCAGCCACAGCTGCTCTGGACAACCTGTGCCAGGGCCTCACCACCCTCACAGGGAGGAATTTCTTCCCAATATCCCATCTAACCCTGCCCTCCGGCAGTGGGAAGCCATTCCCTGTGTCCTGTCACTCCATCCTTGTAAACAATTCCTCTGCAGATTTCTTGTAGCCACCTTCAGGTACTGGAAGGCTGCAGTGAGGTCTCCCCAGAGCCTGTCTGTCCCCAGGCTGGACATCCCAGCTCTCCCAGCCTGGCTGCAGAGCAGAGGGGCTCCAGCCCTTGGAGCATCTTCATGGTCTCCTCTGGACTCGCTCCAGCTGCTCCATGTCCTTCCCATGCTGGGTCCCCAGAGCTGGGGTGTCAGAGAGTAGAACAGAGGGGGACAGTCCCCTCTCTCGCTGTGCTGCCCCTGCTGCTTTTGAAGCAGCTCAGGGTTTATAGAGCATCTAATTGGCATTTCTGTTCCCATCCTTGACAAGGAGCTGGGTGAAGTCCCTGGAGATGCCCAGGCCCATGGGCTGGCCCAGCCCAGCAAGGCACATCCCTGTGTTTGGCACAGGAGCCCCTGAGCCCGTGGGTGGGTTCTGTGCTGAGATGCCTCTGCACCCTGTTCTCCCACACCTCTGGAGCCAAGGGATGAGGAGCCTGCTGAGGAAGGACAGACAGACAGACAGCTCTCCCTTTGGCTCCCAGAAGGGAAGTATAACAAGACATTTTCCATGGAAATTCAGTAGGGCAATATTACTAAGGCAAGAGTACAATGGTTTAAAAAGGGTTTCAAGCCCCAAATGTTCACTTCTTATGGAAATTTTCAGTCAGGATTAGAAAGGATCAACATTATTGCTCTCATTTGTTGCACCTTGTGAAGCCTTCTGCTGAGCCATCCTTCCTGCACTCTCCAGGCTCCACTTTTATTGTTTCACTGTCCATTTTCCCCACACATAGAACAAGCTATGGAAGCATTTATTTTACAATAAAAAGCATTGGACGACCATCTTGACTGGCTTTACACAAATGTATTTGAAGGCTGACGTATTCCAATTTGCTGAAGGGTATGGCTGTACACCCTTGCACGGATTTCATAGACTCATAGAATATCCTGAGCTGGAAGAAACCCTTGGGGATCATGGAGTCCAGCTCCTGGCCCTGCACAGACACCCCAACAATCCCACCCTGTGCATCCCTGGGAGCGTTGTCCAAATGCTCCTGGAGCTCTGGCAGCCTTGGGGCCATGACCATTCACTGGGGAGCCTGTTCAGTGCCCACCCCCCTCTGGGGGAAGAACCTTTTCCTGATACCCAGCCTGACCCTGCTCTGACACAGCTCCAGCCATTCCCTGGGTCCTGTCCCTGGTCACAAAGAGCAGAGGTCAGAGCTGCTCCTCCTCTTCCCCTCACGAGGAAGCTGCAGACCCCAAGGAGGAGACCCCTCAGTCTCCTCTTCTCCAGGCTGAACAGACCACGTGCCCTCAGCTGCTTCTTGTACAGCTGCCCCTTATTTTTGACAAAAAATCCTTTGGGTTAGAAAGGCCAGCCTTTGGGTTCCTAAAGAGCAGATCAAATAAGTGATGTGCTTTCTTAACTGCAGAAATATTGATAAGACATCTTCAAATTGCATTTGAGGGAGCTTTGGAAGTTATAAACTGCATGTTCTCGTTTATTAAAAGACCAATTCCTAATCACTGAGCATAAAAACTTACATGCCTTGAGGGTACTGTAGAGCCCTCATCTCTCAGCGTATTTGTACCTGGAATCATGCAGTCATTCCTCAGTTGCAACTGTGAGAATTACATTCTTTCTGAATAGCACTTCTCAATCCCAAAACATGCTCTGAAAGTGTCTGGTATAACGACTTAAGGACTTTGTATCACTTCATGCCCTTGAGAGGAGCCCAAAGAGACCCAGCACCCTTTGCTAGGGCCGAGCCTCGCAGTGCCTGGCCAGAGGAGTCCAGCAGGGGACGGGGAGCTCCCTTCGGGGACCTGGTGGGTGACACCACTGCCGGGAGAGGCAGCCCCAGGCCCGGCAGGTGCGGGCCCTGAGAGCTGCCAAGCTCAGAGGAGCAGGAGCAGCCTCTGTCACCAAGACAAAAGGTCCTGCTGACCCCTCTGCCACCTCCCATTCCCCCCAGAGCTGGCTACAGAGGGACCACGGCCCTGCCGTGGGTTATCCAAGCTCTGCAATGGCTCTGAGTAGGGCACGGGGTCTGTGGGGTCCAGCAGTCCCTCTCTTCACTCCCCCCCTCCAAACCACAAAGATTCCTGGCCACTCCTGTGCCAGGGGCACTCTCCAGAAGCTTCTGTGGGCACAAGAGCATCTCACTGCAGGCTGCAGAGCAGATCTACACACACCTCGTGCACGTGGAGATGCCCCAACACTCCCACAGAAGCCAGGCACAGGGAACTCAGTGCAGTGCAGGATTTCTGTGGGAGCTCGTGGGACTGTGGAGCTGCTACAGGCAATATCTGTAAGGATCAAGGATCACTTTTGCCCTACCCAAAGGAAAGAGGTGCTTCTATCCACCTCCATCTGTTTGAATGGACATGGTTTAGTGGTGGGTTAATGGTTGGAACTGATGATCTTTTCCAATCTGGCTGATTCTGTGGTTCTATTCTGTGACTCAAATCACAGAATCCCAGAATGGTTTGGGTCAAAAAGCACCTTAAAACTCTTCCAGTTCCACCCCGTGCCATGGGCAGGGACACCTGCCACTATCCCAGGTTGCTCCAGGCCACATCCAACCTGGCCCTGGACACTTCCAGGGATGGGGAGTCCTTCTAGAAACTACTGGGAAGGAAAGAAAAGGGAGGGAACAGAAAAAGAATGAGTAGGACATCGATATGGAATCAGACCTAGAAATCGTTGCAAGGATTCAGTTTTACTCTGGAAATATCATGATGTTATTACTTTGCTAATTAGCCTGGCCAGGTAGAGGGCCAAGGTGTTAACACTACTGCCTGGATTTAATAATTGGTACCACTGCAGTTTAGAAGCCTGATTCTTCAGACTTACACTAATTGAAGTGAAAACTCTGCCAGCCTGTAAGCATGGTAAAATTCCCTTAAACTGAGCCTCATTCCTAAGACTGACCTTTAATTTTGTATCGATTAAAAATAATTTATTTCTACACCACCGCACACACCGCAGACTCTGAGCACTGTAAGCACTGCAACGACACTCCCAAACATTTCAATCCTTTGGTTTTTGAATAATGATGATCTTTATAATTCCTGTTGGAGGGATTTTCACGGTGTCAGAGCCGCGTTCTGCAGAGGCAGAGAGCGCCCTGGCCGTGTCCCCGCTGCTGCCTGTTGCTGCACGCCCCCGGGTCAGCGGCACATCCAGCTCCAACCCCGCCGAGCTGACGTGAGCCTCAATTTTTCCCAACCTGAAGGCAAATGCCTTCTTCATCACCAGAGTGTGCTTTCATTTCAGGGCTCGCAGAGGTAAACCTCCAGGCTTTGGATTCAAAGTAAATGCATTAAGCACATAAGAAACACTTTGGTGCAGCAGTTAGAGGACATACACTATTTAACCTGCAATCAAAGCTTTTCCTTCTGCTTTCTCCCAGGAAAGGAGAGAGAAATGTGATACACTTTCACAGACATGGTAAATGAAACCAGTTCAGTTTAGCTTTCTCTTTCAAGAAGTGCATTCTTACAGTCAAGTGAGGCAACACTTCACCGTAGAATAAATATGGGAATATTTTACATGCAATTTACTTAAACTTTTCCTTAAGTTGGAAGCTAACACTTCAAAATGTCTTTGGTGTTAATGATTCAAGAACCTAATGTATCCTCACTAAGTACACCTTTCTGTGGTTCTCTTCATGTACCCCCTTGCCTCAAACCAAACACGTGTGGAAACCCAAAGCCCAGGCAGAGATATTTTATAGCTACCCTTCCTGGCCTGTGTGCACTCTGAGAGAACTTTGTTTAGGCAGCAGATGTCACAGGGACAGGACCATTATTCATTCCAAAGCTTTCAATTCATGCAGTGATTGTTCTACACGATCCTTTCCCTTCTCCCTTCTCCATCCCTGCCTAGGCTGGAGGATATGGGATGGACTGACAGAAGACACTGGCAGTTGATAAAGCAGGGAAGAATTTGGGCAGATGTCCAGGGGGCAGAGTACCAGCCCCAAAACCAGCCGCTCCTACCCGATGGGGTTTTCTAGGAAGTCTGAAAAGACAACTCTATGTCCAGGACGGTGCCCAGGTGAACTGTGAAGTTAAGGTCACCCATCTCCTCCCTGTGCAACCCTTCAGCCCTGTAGAGCTCTCCACCGCCCTGCTGCTGCCTCACATAGTTGCTAAATCAGTACAAACACACTCCAGGGCTGCCCAGGCACATCTCGGGGAGGGCTGGTATTTCGAGAGCGGCCCCGCTGCCTTTGGCACGCTGCAGGGAGCACAAACTGCTGTGTTTCACAGAGCTGGGAGCCTGGAGCACAAACTGCGGTGTTTCACAGAGCTGGGAGCCTGGAGCACAACCCAGGAGCTCCATGGAACAGCCACACACCCCGGGCAGGCTCAGGGAGCTCTGCTCTGCCTTTGGAGGGGACTTCTCTCAGGATCCTTCCTGTTCAGCAAGAGCAGCTTCCAGGAATCGTTCAAAGTGATATTCCTATGCCTTCATTTCCATCTATTAAGTAAGAATCATTTGCATATGAAAGTCAATGAAATCTAACCAAGGGCTGAGAAACCTCCCCCAAGTCTGGACGTGGCTTTGTGTGTCAGAAGCATCGCTGCAGTTATGAACACACTGAGATATCCACCCTTGAATAACAACCCCACAAACAACAGCCCCAGAGCCTCCCTATCTGCTGATTTTAACAAAAAATCACCAGCTACAGGAACATCATCTCCATGAAAAGCTGTAGTGACATCCTGGCAATTCCAACAAAGCTCAAAGCACCTGAAACTCCACAGAACACATTCACAAGTTGCTGCCACAGCTGACCTACAACTCTGATCCAGACACTCTTAAGCTGATAACAAAGTCTCTCTGGTGCTGAGACCTTGCAAGCTTAGCCAGCTGAAACCTTTCTGCATTGTTTCATAATATCATTTCAGTATGAGTTTGTCTGCTATTTAATTGGAAAATAATTAAGCAATAAAACAGGCACAAACTAGCCCAAAACAGAGAAGATTGCTTATTTGTCTTGCATTCTGGCAACTAACTTAAATATTTGACTAGACCTTCTTTCAAGAACTGTATAAAAGCAGAAACAGGATAGCCACAATTTTACATGATTTTTCTGTATAATTTATTTTGTACTAATAATAGACCAAAGAAAAAAATCCCAAGCTAATAAAAAACCCCAAACACTCATACAGTGGCTACCTGGGAGACACAGAATGTCTCAGGAACCAGTTGTGTGCTATGACCTCCTTTTAAACAAGCAAGTGGACCAACAGCTTAAGAATTGGCTTTAAATTTAAAATTTCGCTTTGCTCTAAAGAGGGGTTTCCTTTCTGTTTTCATCCTGGCAGAGCAGGGGATGGTATCACCTCATGCTGCAATGCAGGAATTACCACAACCCCTCTGCCAGAGCCCCAAATTCTGTATCAAACACTGAAGTCATGCAAACACTTGGAGAAAAATGTACATGGAAGGTGAGTGACCCGAGAGAGTGGCAAATGAGAGGAATTCAGGGAATTTCAGTTCTGTTTTTAAGTCCGTTTGCTGCCTTCCTCAAGTACTGCTCAGAGATGTTTCAGGGGTCAATCAGACACCCTTCAAACCTCAACCACCATTTTTCCCCACTGCAGTGCCCCCAAAATTTAGTGGGAATGTAAGTGATGGTGGGGAAACCAAATCTTGACAGTGAAGCCCGTGCTAGAAGTTCGGTGTAGACATTTTGGTAGTAAACTGAGACATTGTCAAAATCCTAGTGGGATATAGAAAATTTGAAGCAGCCTCTTAATTCATGCACTAATGCTGTGAAGAAATCCCATGGGTACAGAGCATCTTCCTCTTAGTTTAATTTCCATTTCAAATTAAAACGACTTTGCTCTGCTCTTCCTTTATACTGAGTATGGCATAACGATTCCACCTCTGATCATAGATTTGCATAACTTATGTTAATAGTGGTTAGGTTGATGTTACATTCTTCCTCTTAAAATCTATAACTGATGGGAGAGAATCACTGTTATGAGCCTTATTGAAACATTCTCCCCCTTTTTACACTGAATTTTACTGCCACATACATTGTGTTATATAGTGCAGGCAAAGAACTCTAAAGGAAACCAGGGGTACATTCAATTTTCTGTATAAGGAGATCCCCTGTCTCTATTTCTCAGAGGTACAATATTTCTGTGAGGGATCCAACCCTTGAAATTGTCCAGAGTTCAGCAAAAGTGCTCAAGAGGTGCCTCAATCTACAGTTTTCCCTTCCCGTGAAGGGTGGGGGAAGGCTTCCAGTGGGACAAGGAACAGATGGGCTGAGCATCACTTCTTCAGTCTGCTCTGGCTGTTACAACATCTCTATTGTGTCACTGGAAACTACAAAAGAATCCGAAACAGAACAAACATCAGTTTAAAAAAAATCATATGTATGAATGTTGTTTTGTGGTTTTGGCTATTTTGGTTAAATTTTTATGTTTCATGACATAATCACAGAATCCCAGAATGGGATGGGTTGGAAGGGATCTTAAAGTCCATCTTGTTCCACCCCCTGCCATGGGCAGGGACACCTTCCCAGGGCCTCCCCACCCTCACAGAGAACAATTCCTTCCCAATATCCCATCTACCCCTGCCCTCTGGCAGTGGGAAGCCATTCCCTGTGTCCTGTCCCTCCATCCCTTGTCCCAAGTCCCTCTCCAGCTCTCCTGGAGCCCCTTTGGGCACTGGGAGGGGGTCTGAGGTCTCCCTGGAGCCTTCCCTTCTCCAGGTGAGCACCCCCAGCTCTCCCAGCCTGGATCAATAATTCATGGACCAGCTATTGAAGAGAACAAGCAGCGCAGGGAGGTGCAATGATTTTTGTTAAAACTTGCTTTTTCAGCTGGCCTGAAGCACAGGAACCCTCCTCCAGGTTGGAAGACGTAGAAGCCTCAATATTTGTATCTAAATAGATTTGAAAGCAATTACTGCGAAGGCAAGCAGCTCCAACCTGCTCAGTACTGGGGAGCAAACTCCATAATAATTGCTGAAAGACTTAGATAAAGGAAGTATTACTGGAGATCACTTGATTGGAAAACTAATCAGAAATTAAGATAAAATATGACAAATTTTATAACAGCACTCCTGCGTACATGTATTATTACAACTTTAGCAGCAGAGAAATATACACACAAAACCAACAAACCAAACCGAAACACCAAAATCTTTTTGTGTTTAGTCTGTAGCATTGCTGATATTTATTTAACAAAGTATTTTGCGTTTTTGAAAATTTGATTGCTTAGTGTGTGGTTTTGCTGGAGCCCTGTGTACAGACCCATCAGAGACACGTGAAGTGTCTAAACACAACACTGTCCAGCCAGACAAATGCTTACACCAAAATTTTTCTTCCCTTTCACTTCCAAAAATCTGCTCTTCCGAGCTCAGACCTACTGAAATGTCTCTATTTAAGATTTTCTCATGGGCAGAAGTATTCAATTCTTCCAAGACAAGACTGAGGCATTTGTATGAATCATGGAACCACAGCATATCCTGAGTTGGAAGGGACATACAAGTATGGAAATATTCTAGGAAGAAAAAATAATAAAATAAGTCCCTGAATCACACAAAAATAGCATAGTTATTTCCATCTTTGAGAATTTCTAGGTTTGGTCAGATTCTGACCAAGAACACAGTCTTCAGACAAAGGCTGTGCTATTCACTAGGGGTTATTCCTTGTCACCTCCACAGAGAACTCCCACTCACAGAGCTCACAGTGTTTCTTAAATTACTTATTTAACTTCACACCTTGCATCATTTGAAAATTAGTATTTAGGCCAGTGAATTTTTTCCGTTTCTTTTGTCTGATTTGAAAGACTCACCAAGGCTCAGTTTTCAGCTCCTGTTTGCAGATGGGGAGGGGAGCTGAGCCCCTTCCCATTGCACAGCCGGCCTGCACTCCCTCCTGCACCCAGGGGAAAACTTCCCTGCGACAAACAGGTACAGAAGACGACAAGGACTTCTATAAAAATGTAAACCAGTAGCTGTTATTTCGTGTGTTTGCAGGAGCTCACATGAGAATCTGTCGGGGCAGAGCTTGGCCCACTGGCTGTTGACTCTTGGTGAGTGAGGCATTCTGTCATTCTTTTGGCCTAACACAAAGTGACATCTACATTGTTGCTTTTACAGTTTGCTTTCTTACCATTAATGTGACCATTACACACTGGTAGATTTTACTACCCACTGATGATTCAGAGCAGAAAGCAAAGTTGTTTGCAATGGGGTGTCAAGAATTCCCTTTCAAAACACTGCTGAGACAAAGCCGCTCAGATACTGAAACACAATCGAAGTGCACCGAAATGTAATAATTTATTCCTATCTTATTTTGCTCTGTAAGTACAGCCCATGGTTACACCCTCCCAAAATCGGGGGCTGGGCTTTCAAAGGACCCGGTGGGGATTCAGCCACAGTTTCCATGAACATCGGGGACTCCCTCAGCACCACTTTGAAAGGTCACCCGGGGCGGTTTTCCTCCCTGACTGCTCAGGGTTTGTACCCCCAGCTCCTCCCAAGGTGAGGAAGAATTAAGTTTGTTTCTTTTCTGTTCCCTGATCGGAGAATAGTTTTTTGTAATTTCTGACTGATAATCTTCTAAATCCCAAACTTAGGTGGCTGTTTTGCTTTAGGGAAAGGAGGATCAACAGGCTCAAGGTTTTCCAGCCTTAATATCCCTGCTGTTAATGCTAAAGAGTGCAGTACATATATTTGCAATACTACTGTGCTAAAGGTTCATTTAATTAACTATATGTACATACACACAAACCAATTCTGTTTTACAGTCCTTAGCCAAAGCTGCATGTCAATCTAAAAATTAAATAATGGAAAACAGACATTTAGCTTAGTTTATATAACCTGACAGTGCTCCTATCCTTCCTCTGTTTCACCTAGTGTCATCTTTCAGTGTTCCTCTCTAATTTTATTTGGAACAAAATAAAAAGATTAAGATAAAATAATTCCCAAAAGATAATTGCAAAATGATTTATGTGCAGGTGTTAAATTATTTCTGGCATTGATGTCCCATAGAGTGCAACATTACAACATTATGGTATTCAACAGAGCATCCACGTTTGATAATCCTGCTAATCATCAAAAGACACTGGATCTGAATCCCGAAGGCAATGTTACATTTTGATTAAATTTTATCATCCGTGATTCTGTTTACGGTTCACCAAGGTATGAATTTCTTTCACATTCCATTGGGTTTACTGCTTATTGTGTTTGCCTTGGAACACAGTCAGCCGCAGCTCTCTGTAACCACCAGCTTTCCAGCTACTGCTTTTGCCCACTCCAGACACACCGGGCGATCCCGGCTGAAGCAATCCCACACCTCTCCGGCGTCCCCTGCTCCTGAGCTCCGTTACCACAATGATCCAAAGCTGGGCCCCCAGCACAGGCTGGCTCCTCTGAGCCTCCCGTGTGGTCTCTGCAGGCTCTCCAAGCCCCAGCTCAGGCAGCAGGAGGCATCTCCAAGCCCAGGTTGGCAGCAGCAGCAGCGCACCTTGCGGAGCAGGCTGTGGCACACATCAGTGCCCCGTGCTCTGCGGCGAGCGCTGCACTACTGATGGAGAGAGCTCCTTGCAATTAAACTCCACTCCTTCGGAATCTTCATCCCGAGGCTTCCCGAGTTGTGATTCCCACTCCACGGCTGCACAAGCAGTTTTCTGTCCCTCAGCCGCCGCAGCGCAGCCCCAGGCCGCGGGATCTTTGCACGCCGGGGTGCGCACCACAGTAGCTCCGCTTTAGAACCATCTGCCCGGCTGGAAGAGCCGTGGCTTCTGGAGGGCAGCTCCGTGCCTTCTTCACACTCATTCCACACCCAGTCACTGCAGTGTCACGGGTTTCACAGCCTTTATCCCCCCTCCTCCTCTTCCACGCTGCACTCAGCTTGATCCTACACCACCTCCCAGCGTGGGTTTCACTGCATCCCTGCTCCCTCTGCACACACAGGGACAATACACTTGGCAGCTCCGTACATAACACTCGGAGGCAGCTCTTCTCCAGGTAGCTCAGAGGGTTTGGGAGGCTAAAGGGAGGAAATTGTTGCCTTGGTAAGCAAGGATGCACAACCAGACACGCTGGGATACAGTTCCCATTAACAATCAGCCGCTACAGCAGCAATTTCTGTAAGCAGGACCACATGAAAAATACACCCCAAACCCCTCCTTGCCCTGGAGGGATTCTGCCATTATTTGTGTTAATAACAATAACACCACTACAAGGAACCCCCCAGACTCCTGAGCTGGCTGCCAGGTGCAGGTACCAGGCTGCTATCCCGATATCCCGACTGAGGTTGCACCACTGTCCCATCACGTCCCTGCTTTCAACTACTTCCAGTGCAGTTATGCCATGACAAGGAACCAGGCTGGCTCTGGCAATTTAAAGCTTGGCACAGGAGCTTATTTTTGATGTATCACAAGGCAGCAACAAAACCTCTGGCTGGGGGAAGGTGAGGGGAAAACAGGAAGATGGATGGTTCTTTATATTCTTCAGTTTACACACTTCTCACATTTAGAGGAATAGTTTCAAGTTGCTTTTTGATACATTATCAGGTTTTGTATCAAACAAAGAATAAAAAGAAAGGAAAATGCTTAGAGAACAAAGAGAAATGCCTTTAGCACTACAGGTTAAAAAAATGAAAATATGGCTATGAACGTTAACTTTATTTTCAACATTCCTCGCATTTTTTTTGGTGATAAATGACTTCACATGTAGTTGCCTTCGGGGTTATATCCACAACATCGTTTCATGTTATTCTGAATAAAATTTAAGGTGGACACCAGAACAGCCTTTGCTAAGACCCAACTGGTGCATGCACCCGATCCCTATTTGGTTCCCACAGGGGAGAAAACCAGGGAAAAGCAATTCATGAAACACTCGTGGCAAACAAAGCTGGTGTTTCCCCCTCACCTACGAGTGCATTATTGCACGAGGGGCCTTTCCTGCCGGGGTGAGACAAACTCCAGCCACACACACGGACAAGGTGAATGGGAACAGGGTCAGGCTACCATGGGAGGACCAGAATTTGTGAAGTAGCCCGGATTCTTTCCTGCACACAAATAAATAATGATTTCTTGTAATGGATAGGTGGCTTTAGTTACAAGAATAAGGCAGAGGGAATGGTAAGAAATTCTCATATTTCATTGCAAGTAATGAGAAATACCAACTTAACACCTGTAACTTTCTGCAAGTCAATCAATGGGGGCACACGGCCAAGCAGTGTGGGGGACATGTCATTAGTCTTTGTTTTATGAATTTACTCAGCTCCACTTAATTGTTTCAGGGGTTCAGTTTGAAATTCACACAAGTATTTCTTTATTTATTTTCTTTTTCCGTGTAAACAAAGAGCTTGGCATTGACAAAACTTCCGAGCTGGCCCTTGAGCACCGGCAGCACGGCAGCACGGAGTGTTTCACGTGGAGTTCCTCTGTTTGTAGCTGGATTTGGGTGGTGGCAGAGGGCCTAACATCACGTTCACTTTCTAGCAAATGCAACCTTTAGGAAATGTTGGGGCAGCAAGGGCAATAGGAGGCTTCTTATCTTTCTCCTCTGTGGGAGGGCTGAAGATTCCACAGAATCACAGAATCCCTGAGGTTGGAAAAGCCCTCTAAGACCATCGAGTCCAAGCTGTGCCCGATCCCCACCTTGTCGCCAGCCCAGAGCACTGAGTGCCACATCAAGGCCTTCCTTGGACACCTCCAGTGATGGGGACTCCAAACCTCCCTGGGCAGTTCCAATGCCTGACCACCCTTTCCATGCAGAAATTCCTCCTGGTGTCCAACCTGACCCTCCCCTGGCACAGCTTGAGGCCATTCCCTCTCATCCTGTCCCTCGTTCCCTGGGAGCAGAGCCCAACCCCCCCCCCCCCCAGCCAGAAGGTCCCCCTGAGCTTTCTNCTCTTACTGAAACCCCAATGCCCATTTTCTGACTCAATGGCAAAGTTGGTTCCTACCAAATGCATTTTACTTCGTGAGCCCACTCTGGCTGACAAAGAGTTAATGCCCACTGCACAGTGAGGGTTGTGATCTATGAATTCCAGTGGCCTGGAGTTCCCTGTGCTCGTGCATATTCCATCCTCACACGGAGGCAGCTGAAGGATCCCGTGGAGCAGCCCCATGAAGCACCCAGGCATCACCTTAACCTGACACGGTCTGCAGACAGGATTCTGGAGCTCAGGTGAAGTGGTGCTCTGAACCCAGGCCAGGTAACCCACTTTGGCAGGTGGTGCTGGTCTAAGCTCCAGGGCTGCCAGCACCTGATCCCCACAGAGGACTGATATCGCTGCTGATAACTCCAGTCCTGCCACACAGCTCCAGCCTTCTCTCCCAGGATGTGGCCCTTCCCACCCAGCTGGGTCTCACTACAGCATGAATCAGGCCAACCACAAAACTATGTGAGAAACTTCTCAATATTCTCGGATTTGTGTAACAGCAGCACTGATCTTTAGGGAAAACTGCCAGAAAAAACCCAGCAACGATGGAGGTGAGGAACGTGTAATGCACAATGTGCACAGACACGTCATTTCCCATGGAGGACTTTGAAAGAAGAAAATCAAAAGACTACCAGAGATGCACAGACTGACCTCAAGAATGTGCTAATTTAGAAACACACTGGAAATGTTAATCAAAGGGCTGGAGCAGAAGCGTGCAGAAGTAAAATAATCCCTGTCTCACTGACCTGCAGTGACCAAGACCAGGCTGAACTCGGGAGAGTGAGAAAGCTTTCAGGGGGGAAACAGCAGACAGGCATAAAACAAGAGCTCCAACTTGAGCTTATAATTACAACACGATCTAAGCAAGTTATTTCTTATTATAGCTTCTTTGCATATCCATGTTTATAAGGAATTATTCTTTCATGCCTAAAGGCCATGCACTGATAAAGCTGCCCTAAGTTGAGCAGGAACCCAAGCACTCATTAACACCCAGCAAGGTGCAATATAAAAAGTGTCTGGGTTTAAGCAGAGTCCAGCAGCTCAGTATATGTAAGATCTTGTTCCCTCAGGAGCTGCACAGCGTCATTTAAAAGATATTAATGAAGAGATCAGGAAGGAAGACAGCATCTTCTCGTGCCTATCAACAGCCAGGGAAAACCAGCAACAGCTCCAGGTCCTCTTTGGCGGAGAAGCAGCAGGGAGTACCCTGGTTCTATGCATGAGCAGTGCTACCCCACAACGACTGCAAGAGCAGTCACTCTGCAGCTCAGACAAGGCTGGGGCTGTTCCATAGGGCAGCAGCCATGCCTGGTGTGGCCTCCAGTGTGTGTGACACTCTGAAGTGCTACAAAAGTGCCTGAACTGTGCCACTTGCAGCCCAAAATCCTTCTCGATCTCAGAGGCTTTCTCTGTGGAGGGGTTTCTTGTTGTGCTGCAAGTCGATCCATACCCATGTTACTGCCACACACAAAAAGGACCAGGGTCCTCCCACACTTTGTCTTAGGATATCAACAGTAAAAATGTGTGAGTGGAAGTGGAAGGCCCTACATAAAAACAATAGGAAACCCCAAAGAGCCACCAAGATCACAGGCTTTTGGCAGCTCCTGTCTGCCTTGAGGCTCCCGGCAGTGCTTTGCATCACTTCTCTATCTGTAAAGGTGGCATTTTTCTCCTCTTTTGCTACCTAGAAAACTTCAGTGAACACAGTTTACAGCCCAAATAACTCAGCTGGACATGAAGTGTCTGATCCAGTGGGAACGTGATTTTCCTCATGCCATCCCGAGATTTGATGCATGCTCCATTTTACAGTCATAGAATTCCAGAATGTTTTGGGTTGGAAGGACCTGAAAGCTCATCCAGTGCCACCCCCTGCCATTGACAGGGACACCTCCCACTACCCCAGGGTGCTCCAAGCCCTGTCCAACCTGGCCTTGGACACTTCCAGGGGTGGGGAATCCACAGCCTCTCTGAGCAACATTGATATCAGCTCAGTTTGTGCTTGTACATCAGATGGGAAAACAGATTAAAAACACCTTCCTCCAACTGGGGCATTAAAAAGTGTTTCCCCAGTACTCCGAGATTATCTGTAGGTTTCTTAAAGATTTCTTTATTGTGTTACAATTAACCAAACATTAGGATGGTTTGTCAGAAGAGAACTTCACCAGAGCATGTTTTATTTGGAGCACTGCACTCGTAGGGCTTAAAAGCTGAAGGAAATGATGACATAAACTCCTGATTAGATTCTTATCAAAACGTCTTCCCTGTAAACACCTCGGCATTGTTTTCTGCATGTAATGTGGCTTTTATATCAAAACAGGGGAAAAAATATTAAAAGACAGTAGAGAGCAAATAGTAACCAGAAGCTGACGGAGAGTTGAGTGAGCTGTAATCAATTTATTCTTTCTTTGTGCTCAGCTGGATCTTTCAGCTCCCATTCATGCTGTGTGCATTGCCAAATGCTGCTCCCAGAATTTCATTGTCAAGCTGTAAGGAGACACAGTCAGTGCAAGACTCCCCAAGTCAGGAAGAACCACTGGAATTAACCTGCTACCTGTAATCCCAAAGTCAGAGGGCAGAATGGGCCAGTTTTTCCAAGAGTTAAATGTGCGGATGGACACAGCAGAGCAAGGATCAGGAGGTCATTAGGTGGGACTGAGGTTTCCAGCAGAATGACCACCTGATTGGCTATGTTAGATCACAAATAATTCGGGAGGCGAAAATCCTACAGCAAAGTGAACATGCTTGAGAGTGCAGCACCTTGAAACGAGGCCTTTCCCTGCTTGGAGGAACAAAGTCTGAATTGTGGAGAGGGATGGCAAAGTTTTTCCTCTCAGGCTGCGGAGGTGGGAGCCACTGCTGACAGTAGCAGAGCAAGTGGAGATTGGTATCTTGGTAGTAATGGAAGGAACTGCATTCAGAGCAAGAAGTTCGGGAATTCAGAAGAATAATATTCTTGGCTTACTTTTTTGTGAGTGACAAAAGAAAAAAAAGGCAGAAATAGCTCGAGGAACAAAGATCCTGGTTCTCTCCGAAAAGATTTGAGTCGGGCTGTGGCCATTTCGAGTCAGTTATCTAAGAACACCGGAGGGACTGAGATTGTGGGGATGAAAGGTACACTATTATACTGTTTATATCATCTGTCTTCTAATAATCTATATTGAATTCTGTAGGTAATTTTCTGAAAGATGATGCTGACTTATTTGAACAAATTTAGGGAGCCCTAAACTGCTTTCAGGCAGCAGAGATCACCGTGCTATTGGATATTAGGACACAGCTGAGCCTCCATTGCTGTGCTTATCTGGAATCGTATTTTTTAAGATGCCCAGCACAAGGATGTACTTCTCTGGGAAGGGAGCCCCATTCAAAGGAAAATCCTTGCTACTGGGTCATGTAACAGGAGGTCTAAACTCCCTCCTGGAAACAGCTGGCAGCTCCTTGCTGCGGACTCCTGACAGTCTGTTTGCTAATGTAAGGTAAGCAGAGAGAATCCAACTGCAAGTAATTTGTGAATAAAGATCCCCTCTCTCTGTTTTTGTCTGTCACTTTGTGTAACAAATACAATTTTTGTTAACTTTGTGTGATTTATTTCAGAAGCCACTGCAAAAATCTTGTATTAATAATAGATCTTGTCAAGAAAATGGTATGCATTTGGAAGTCTCTCTTGTTCTTTACATTTTTGGAAAGCTGATTTTTGTTTTAATGCTGCTACAGATCTTTTTTAGCAAGACCTTTTATACAAGCACTAGAAAACAGACTTGCTCATCTGCTTGTTCTGCAAAGTGAAAAATCCTTCCCGTGTTCACAGATGGCACTTCCAGTTAAAAGAACATACTGGGACAAACCCAAGTCAATGGTAAATGAGAAGATGAAAATATCTAATCTCTTTTATTACATATTGTTATTGCTCTTTTAAAAACGGGCAAGCAAGTCATAACTGGCCAATAAAATCCCTTAGATAAACCTGTATCTCTCAGAGCTGTTTACTGTGTGCAGAAGTGCATTGTCAGTGGTTACTCTTTAGTCCAAATTGCTCAGTAGATGAAAACCAGAGCAGTTGTTGTGAGTGAACACAGTGGGGAGCGCAGAGTCTCAGCCATCAGCGCTGCCCAGGGACTTCCACGGGAGCAGCAGGGACGTGGGATGTGGGTACAGCTCCCAACAGGAATCTCTTCCAGCCGCCAGCCTGGCAGAGCCCACGGCTACTGGAGCAGCCTTGGGCTCCAATCGCAGCAGAGCCTGCAGGAAACTGTGCTTGGTTTGTGCCTTTTGTGCAGGCAGGGTGCAAATGAAGCTCAGTCCTGCTCTGGCAGAAGAGGCTGGAGCTCTTGGCCGCCCGAGGAGCTTTGCTTCACCGCTTGTCTGTGGAGCTGCAAAGGTGAAAATTGACTTCTGCTCTAAATGTGACATTGCATGTGCGGTTTTTAAATTTATTTATTTATTTATTTATTTGTTTATTTGAAGACAGCTTCATTTTCATTTCATCCCCATAAAACAAAAGTGAAAGGTAATTTCTGGGAAAGGAACTGACTGTTATGAGTAGTACAAAGGGAGGGTCTTTCTTCCTCTCAAGCACCAAAGTCAGATTTTTAGTTTGCATTGCAAACAGCTGCAGAGTTCAGTTCCAACTTCCTGAGATTCAGTGTAAACCTGGCTCTGCCGAGGAAAGCTGCAGCGGTGCTATGGTGAAGGGTTTAGATGTAGCCAAGCCACAGCCACCCTCACACGGGTCTGCCAATACTCCAGTAGCAGCACCAGCAGATGGTGCTCAAGAATGAGCAGCACAACCCGGGTGATCTGGGGCACTGGTCCAACCTGTGCTCCATGAGGGGCTTCCTGTGACTCCTCTGTCCATGGATGCCACAAGTGCACAGAGGTTGTTTCACCAGCATTTATCGGGCGAGGGTTGGTCAGCAGCCCTCCCTCCCCATGGACACCACCCAGGGCAGCAGGATCACTCCTGGGAGCAGACCCAGGCCCTGGGGCTGCCCACCCGAGTTGTGCCTGGGTCTCAGCTGAGGACAGCTCACCATTGTTGAGACCAATGAAATGGGAACGCTTGCAAGCTGCTAAACCCAAGAGCCACCAGGAGAGCAGTTT
This sequence comes from Ptilonorhynchus violaceus, assembly GCA_013397565.1. Taxonomy (NCBI): domain Eukaryota; kingdom Metazoa; phylum Chordata; class Aves; order Passeriformes; family Ptilonorhynchidae; genus Ptilonorhynchus; species Ptilonorhynchus violaceus. The sequence goes on along the minus strand of VZRJ01004869.1, from coordinate 259,380 downwards.
GGGAGGGCTGGAGGTGGCAGGCAACGCGCACACGGAGGTGTCACCGAAGGAGTGCACAGCTCATCAGGACCTGCTGCACCTACCGATCCTGGATCAATCCTGGTGTGGAGCTGCTGCACTTCAGGCTCATCTCTCATGGGCAGCATCAGAAGAACTCATCCAGCAAGAAGCAGGAACCAGCACCGAGCTGGCACCAGGAGCTCTGACATGAGCAAGCAGTTTGTGTGCCTGCTTGAACCTGGTGCCGCTGAGGGCTCAGGCACTGGAGCGATTTCCTCAGAGGACAAGAGGTACTGCCAGGCTGTGTAACGTCTTTTTTTGGTTTTTTGGGAGGGGGGAATTTCTTTGTGGTAAGAAGACAAAAGTTTCCTCCTTACATAAAGTTTTCCAATAGTGTATCTGGCTGACCTCAGGAAAGAGCCAAGATGCTGTGCAGTTCATCCCTGCCATCAGATGTAGTGCAGCAAAATGGTGATTTGTCCTGGGAACAGCAGTCAAGGTCTTTGCCCAGGAATTGCTATCATCTTTTTGTGGTTTTTAATGGAGATTGAATTTTGAAATCCCATTACAGAGTTCTAGATACAATGCTCAAACTTTACTGGAGTCAACAACTTAAAAGACCCGCATAATTTTCCCCCAGCATTTAGAGGTTGCCACAAACAGACAAATTCAACTGCTAAAATTGTCATTTCTTATGACATCTAGCCCCTAAAAAGCACATACAGGGCTCCTTTTCACAGCAGGATTCAAGACACTTCTTGTATGTTCACTATCACCTGTCATTCAGGATTTATTTTTTTTAAGCAGTGGAATATCTGCCTTCATGTCATCAGTTTACAGGCAAATTAAAGAGCTTTTGGCTATGCATCAACTGGGTCCAGTGTTCTTCTACTTGAAATCCTGTTGTACTTTTGCAGAAGGAACATTTCACTGGTGGGATTGGAGCTTTAACCAAAGCATTCGAAACTTGCAAATTGAAACCTTACACTGTTCCCTGGTGACAAAAAAAGAAAAGGAAAGAAAATTAAAGGACAGCAAATAGGACTTTTAAAATTATCATATTTTTTCTTGGGGGTTTTTTGAGCTCAATCTGCTCAATCACACCTTACAAGGTAGGAACTTCTGCCCCTGAATTATGTGGCTAAGACTCTCTCACTCTCTTTTTTGGGTTTTCTTTTTTTGTTAACTCTTTGAATACCATCTGTAAACATCTTCACTGAATCAAACTAAAATATGGTGAGCCAAAAGCCAGGCGTGTTTAAGGAATCTGAAGAGGAGAAAAGCAGGATGGAAAGAAGTGAGACAGAGAGAAACCTGCAATTATCAATAGGATGGATTTTCTTCCCTTTTTGACAGGGTTAGAGTTACCCACCCTATTATTACGTGGTCCTAATTACATATCTCTGCAATAGATCACTCAGGTAGGGAGAAATATCTACTGACTGGGAAACATCACTAATTGTTCCTTTTTTGTTGGCATACTATCTGATTGGAGTAATTATAGAGCTGCCTCCCCATCCTCTTTTGCTCTGAAGATTTTGAAGACATATTTCTTCACAGATTCCATAAAATTAAGCACCTTGAACCTCTTAATTTTGGCTTTTTTGTTCCTTTTTCCTACCTTTTCTTCCCTTGGACAGAATATTGCCTATATTGCTGTGTGTGAAGAAACATAATGCAACAGCTTCAGCATCCCACCGTGCTATGCATTGAACATGCTACAAAAAGTCATTATTTCAATCACTATGAAGTTCTTCTGCTAATTTTAGAAAAGTTTTGACTTCCAAAATTATCACAAGTAGCAAAAAGGAAAAAAAAAAAGTTTAGCTCTATGAAGTGGCTTATCTCTAACATAAGCAGATAGCTAATTGGCTTTGATGTACTGAAATCAAGTTCTAACAGTCTGGGAGATCCCTATCTCTGGTGTGTCAGCGAGTTATTTATCAACAAGATGCTGCAAACACAGCCAGAGCTGCCACAGCACACACAGGTCACACAGCACTCCACAGCACGGGATCCAGACAGGAGAATCCGGGACTGTTACAGTACAGGATAATACAACAGGGCCCTTTAACAGGCAGGACTTGGAGATTGTTACTGATCCATCCACTCAGCTCAACCCTTGCATTCCTAGCAGAGCTCAGGCACGGCACCATGACTGGAAGAGCCAGCAGTGCTCAACACCCACAACCCCTTTTGTCAGGTCTTTCCCACCTAACCTGGGAGTTCTACATCCACCATTTATTGCTGTCTTGAATGAAGATCAATTAAATCTCCTGACCTATAAATATCTCCAGCTGCAGCACTTCTCACCCTGACTTGGACCCTGATAGTCCATTTTATTCCAGCTACAAACACTGATCTTTATTAATATTCTCAGATCAGATCTTCTGCTCTCCTGCCATGTTTTTGGCTTTTCTTTACCTTCTAAAACCATCAAAACAGCAATGAAAATACTTATGCCAAACTTCTAGGTTTTGCTGTAGAAATGAACCAGAGTTAAAATCTTCAGCACCTCCTGGAGGTTGCAATCCCCTGAACATGGATCTCATGGATCTCATTCCTCTATTCAGTGAGATGCTTCAAGGGTGACTCAAGTTCACTTTTACTGGCATGGGAGTTCACTCATTCCATGAAAAATCACCATGAGAAGCCCAAGTTCAGAAGTCCCTCTGCTTTCCTATAATCTTGTACCATGGGCTTTTAATGGATTAAAAGACAAATCTTCATTTTGTTCATTCTGCCCATCCCATGCCAAGTTTTCTCTTGCCTGGGGGCTTCTGCTCAGATATACATGAATGGAACAGGCAGAAAAGAAATTCAAGAGCTTGGTTTTATTAAGCAGATCTTAAAATTAGATCCAAACCCAGTCCAGGCAGGGGGAAGACTTCTTATACCACACACAGGTTGTGGCTGAGCCTTAAGTCTGGGACAATTTTGTTTATTTACTGGACCTATCTCCCAGCTAAGAAATGTAGTAAATTTTCCAAGCATCTACACAACCTGATGATATGAAGCTCCTTTATGAAGATGTGTATCTTTGGAGCAATTAATTTATCATGTGATGGAACTGTTGCCCAGGTTACTACAGAAATTATTCAATAACAGAGCAAATTGGTATGTAAACAGTAACAGTTATCTAACTTATTGGCACAAAAATAACTGCTGACAACCACATTCCACACACTCCAAAGGCTCTGTCCAGCTCAAATGCACTTCCTTTTCCAGACTCCTCCTTTATTCAGATCCTGTTCCTTATTTCAGTGAGGTACTCCTCAGCATCCTAAAGCCCCCTGAGAACACCACCATCGTTAGCATTGAGCTGCTCAAGGCCTCTTTTCCCTGGGCTGGGGCTGAATGCCAGGCAGACATCAAACACATGGAAGCAATGCCTGAGGACTGCACCATCTCTCAGAGTGATGTCAACAGCAGCCTACTCCTTATCAGATTAAGTGCTAAACTGAGACCAAGATTGCTCAGGAGGTCAAATAACCCAAGTGTGTTGCCCCTCCTGGCCGGCATTTTTAATAAAGGAGTCCTGGTGTTGAAAACAATGGTTAACAGGAACACAAATTCCTTCCCTCCCCCAGATGGGACTGGAAAGGTCTCCCCATTGCAGGTCAGACCTCGTGTCCCTATAAATTCGTGGGTCCCACCACTATGCTCAGGGGGGCAATAGTCACCAGAGGGAATAAACATGCTGTGAGTGCTTGAGAGCCACTTTCACAGAATAAATTACATAAAGAAGCAACCGCATAGTTGAAGACACACCTTTTTCTACAGCTCACTGTGCAAACACCACAGTGTGCTTCCAGCACTCTGCTCCCTGGGTTGCTGAGCAGCCATTCCCTTGGAATGCTGAAGGTATGAGCACCTTGATGACATTTCTTCTTCAATTGCATGGATTTCTTTAATTGTCTGCAAAAACATGACCAACTACTACCTTGATAAACTGCCACATGCATTACAGATTGCTTTTTACCTTCAAGATTGCCTGTCCTTTTGCTAGAATGTATTGGGTTTTTTTGAAGAAAATATCTCTAAAAACAATTCCAATTGTTTGGAAGCTTAGCACGTGCTAAGCTTCAAGAAAAGAATGAAGCCTCTCTCCAGTGCTCAAACGGTGCTACATTACAGAATACAGCACCCAAATGCTTTATTAACGGACTCTAAAACCCAACGTTTCCCCAAAAATATACCTATGTCAATGCCCTGTTACTCTCCAAATCAATCCCTTCTGGGAACTTCCCTTCTAGACTTCCTTCTAGGAAGGATTCTCTCTTTTTGTCATTTGTCTTTGAGGACGTCTCTGTGCAGAACGAGTTTATATGAAGATCCAGGGAAGACAACTCCTTATGGCCGTGTCCTGTTCCGTGCTGTGCTGCCCTGTGTGAGCAGATGGAGCCCTGCCCACGGATGAGGATGTTCAGACCTGGAATGGGAAGGGACTGTCTGGTCTCCTGAATGTTCCTGATGTACAACACCAGCCAAAGCTAAAGCCCATCTCAGCTGCTCTTCCACCCCCACTCCACTGAGAAATCTGCATTAGAGGTACCTAAAAACCCAGCTTGGCTGGAGGTTTGTTCTAAGGCACAACCCCAAAGACATGGTGGAATTTTCCAGTGCAGGCTCCACAGGAAAACAAAACACAACCCCCTGTGAAAATCCACCTGCTACAGATCCACGTGTATTCCCAGCAGGAATTTCCCTAAATGACTGACTGTATCAGCCATTTCTGTGCAGGGACACAGGAGCTGGCTGTGTCTGCAGCTGAGAATGTTATTTCTGCTTGTTGTGATTGACAAGACAAGACTAAAACCAATGTGTGGGCCCTGGCTGTGCTCTAACACCACCGTGCCCACCTGGCTGCTGCTCCTCTCTTAAAACGGGCCAGGAGGAAAGGTCCTGCCTTTTTAATGTGTTAGAGGATTTAAGAAACACTACAGCACAGCATGGCAGAGTTTTTAACTCTTATCTTGGGCACATAAAAGTAGCGCAGAGAATTTAAAGGTGAATCCCAAGTTCAGACAAACTAAGATGTTTATTTCAACTGGATAAATTTAGACTGATGGGGTAATGAAAGGGGCATTGACAACCACTTGTGAGCTCCTTTAACATATCTATTTTCAGGAAATGTAACATCTGGTGTATACCACATCCATTATCCTATCTGTCCAACTTAAGTGCACACAAATAATATATGTGCATGACTGATTTCCCTGCTGATGTCTTTATTATTACTTTGAGCAGTTGAAATCTAGACCAGTCTTTTACTGTTACATTTTGTTTTCTGCATTCCAATGTCAAATTGCTTAATTATGTGATATTTGGTCACACTCTGTAAAGGTTTCTTGCTGTCATTTTAGTGCCCAGTAGTTAGAACAACAGATAGAAAACCCAGACAAAGTGCAGAAACGAGAATTATTTCGACTCAAAACTGTAGCAGTTCATAGCCACATTACTTATAAAAACCAGAAGCAAAATCTTTAGTGATTTGTCAGAGACGCAGTAGGTAAAACTGGAACCTGCTTGCTGTGATTAGCAGGCTGGGAGCAGGGAAGGGGATCCTGTTCCGATCTCACATCCCGAGCCAGGTCCCACATCCCGACCCCGCACTCTCCCAGGCCCTGAACTCCACCCGTTGTGTCTGCCTGAGCCCTCAGCTTCTGCCTGCACCTTCCCAGCTCCTTTCAACGCCATCCAAACCTGACTAAGTCACTTCACTTGGCACAGACACAGACCCAGACAAGGGACAGCTCCAGCGGGGCAACGTCAGCGCCGGGAGCACAAGAGCAGACACTCCTGTGATCAGCAATGGAGAAAATAATCATCCTAACTGTGTCCTCACAGATATTTTCTGCCCTGGAGAGAAAACAGTTTTATGTTTCAGAACTGCTGTTTTCACAGAATCTTAGAATCTCCTGGGTTGGAAGGGACCCACAAGGACCATCAGGTCCAACTCCTGGCCCTGCACAGGACACCCCAGCAATCCCACCTGAAGGGAGCACCTGTTTGGTTTTACAGAACTTTACATTCAGAGTTCTAAACTTCCACAGGACAGTGTTTCATATGCAAATAGACCCCAACAGGAAAAAGAATCATCCCAGGCTCATCTTGCCTTCCCCAGCAGGTATGTGCTTATACTTTGAGAGGAAAACAGCCCTTAGAGGAAGCCACTTACAGATTTAGAAAACTACTTTTAAAGTGCCCTAAAGGCCACACACCAGCTTGGAAGCAGCACAATGCAAATGAAATTTGGGAGACGAAAGATTTGAACAAGCATTGGGAGCAGGGTAATTTTGCACCAGTCACACCAGCCATTTCTCGGCCGTGGCACTGAGTGCCAGAAAGGGAACCCAGAACCTGAATTCTGAACATCTGTTACAGCAACAGGGCTTGCAAATGAACCTCTGGGAGCAGAGCATGGGGAGCTGGGCTGGTAACAGCACTGGTGGAAGTGCAGGTGGACAGAAGGTGCTAAAAGGCTGCTGGATTTGAGTGCCGCCTTTGCCATCACTCCCTGGGCTGCTGCATCTCCAGAACTGAGGGAAGAATAAGGACAGAATGTATGGAGAGAAAGAATAAGCTGAGAAATGGTGGATGCAGAAGCTCTGCCCCTTTTATCTGAGCTTTTCCACATTCCCACGCCTGGGGACATCCCTCTCAGGGCCTCTGTCCAACTCTCAGCTTGCAGGAGTCCTCACTGATCCCTCCCCTTCTGCCAGTGGGAAAAGGGGACTTTCCCTGAAAGGAGCAGGGAAACCGGAGGCAGAAGGGATGCGAGCAGTGGCAGAACCCTGTGTGCTGAGGCTCTGCTTTGGCAGGACGGGCACTGCCACAGAACCAGGGGCAGCAGGAGGAGAAGACTGGACCACATGTACAGAGATGCTTTAAAATTAAGACAAAGCAAAAAGTCGATACCTGCACAATGTTCCAACGGGCTGACTAAAAATACCCTGTCTTCCAAGAGCTTCACACTTGGGAGTCAGGTTCAAGGCAAAGAAGGACCATGAACACCTGTCCTATTCTTCTGCAGACTTACTGAACATTGCTGATTCCGAAAATCCTTCTGCAACATTCCCTGCACTTGTCAGCTCTTGGGCTGAGAGTTACAGACTCTATTTTGCCTTTGGAATTCAGATTTTCAGGATGCCAGCCTCTGTCCTCAGCTCAGCCCTGCCTCACGAGCCATTATTTTGGCAATGCCCAAAGGGAACAAGTCCAACAGACTCTACCCTCAGGACTGGAAAGATTTAGCACCATGTTGCAAACTTGCCACGGATCTTTAATCTGTTCTTCTGGTTTCTCCAAAACACCGGGTCTGTGTTACCCTAACTCTTGATTTGAGGAATTTGGAAAATTCAGTAAAGATATATTGATGTTTAGGAATATCATAAGTCCTCTTTATGAACTCATACAGCAGAATCTTAACTTTATGGGTTGTTTTCATCATCTATTCAAACCACTAAAATGGCTGTTCTGTGTGTTCACAAATGTTCAGGCCACCTGGTATTCCTCAAAATGTCATTTTTCATTTTAAAATAATCTGAAAAGTACCTTTGAAACAGCATCATCTCTGCACAGGTGAAATGCTATTGAAAGGAGAAATGAGAAAAATCCACAATACAATGAATTTTGCAGGAAATCACGGAGAAAGAGGGGTTCAAAACAGAAATCACTGGCCAAATAAATAATCACTGGTATAAATAAATGTGCATGTTTGCCATTACAGAGGCTTCTAACACAGGTGCACAGCAAGTAAAAGTCAGCTGAGTCCAAGTGCCCCTCACCCCTCAATGACAGGCACCAACATCAGTTATCCTTTCCCAACAGGATGGAGGACAGAGAGCAGGGTCGCTGTTCTGGGAGCTCAGACACTTCAGGCTCTGCTTCCCAACTCCCAACCAAAGCATGACCTGTACTAAAGTGCACTCACAACTCCTGGACTTCCATGCTGATGCAACTTCCCCCATTTCCTCACTGGGTGCGGAAGCCAAAACAAACGAGGAGGGTGAGCATTAATATTTCAAGACCCAAACAGACACACAAACCCATCCCAAACGTGAGTGCTGCTCTCAAGGAACCATTCCACCCTGTCCCACCCCCAGTCACTCTTTCCATAGGAAGTTGCTATGGTGATGATAATTATTCTTGATCAGCAGGATACAGTAATTATTGCAATAAAAATCACATAAAGCTTGTCACTACATGTGTGAGACAGGGATTGTCTCTTCAATTATGCACCTTTCCTTGCCCTCCCCCTCCCTTTAAGGTAGGGTGTTGGGGAGGGGAGGGGTTGTTGCAATTATGTAGTAAAAGATAAGGAATTCAATTATTTCTTGCTAATATCAACTTTGCAAGAGATGATGGCAGTTGCCAGCAGCTGTTTGGATGATCCCAACCAGGCCGTTTCTGATTATTTCCACAACAAAGGAGGTAAACAGGATTTGAGAATTTACAGCAAAAATTAAACGGCTCGGTATTTCAAACCATACTCTGAGGAGTTTTGAACAGTGCTCTAAAGGTTTGCAACCAGTGAAGTCCCTCACTTCTCCTGTTTGATGTTCAGTTCATGGACCCCCAGCTGGCCAGAGGAGTGCCCACAGTTCCAGTTCACACTCCGGCTGCAGGGTCCTGCCGGAGGTGTCCTGGGGCAGGACGGGGCCGCCACAGCAGAGCCCTGGTTCCAGAGCAGCACAGAGGGTCCCAGCTCCGTGGCAGTGGCTCTCACCTGAGCAGCTCTAGGGCAACTTCCCCCAAGACTTGTGTACCCCCTGTTTGTCACTTTAGTTGGTAGACCTTCATTTTCCAAGCAGTTGCAAGCACGCTGTGACTGATGGGCAGAGTAACACGATACCGATATTCTGCAGACATCCGTCACGAACACTAATCTGAGATATAACCGCGTTCAAGCCTTTCTGGAAATCAATCTCCTCCTTTGTGTGCCTAAGTGCACACAAGAAGTTAACATACACATTTAGACAAAACCACTTTGCTTTGGGAAATCTGCTGTCTGTGGAGCTGGAGAACCACCTGAGTCATCCTTGACCGGCTTTTGGGCATTTGATGCCCTGGGTATTGCTTACAAACCATGCCAGACATGCTGCCCAAATGTTTCCATCTCCCCTGAGCCCGTAACAGCGTCCCTTTCATTACCCGTGGATCAGGCAGGATCCATCTAAATTGCATTTTACGATATCTTATTTCATCGCTACATTTTGTAACTACTTCAAAAGAAGCAGAGGGAAAACAATATCACACCATATTTTCAGCAGGTCGTAGGCTGGACAATAGCACAGCAGAAATCAATCAGCATTTCAGTAATGCAAATGTTTTAAAGAGCAGAAAAAGTTGTTTATGTGAGTTTAAGATCTGCTGAACCAACAGGTTTTGAAGCACTGCCTTAGGAAGGTAACTGGGGTTTTTTTAGTACCTGTATGACACAATCTTTTGTTATACTCCTCTATGACATAATGTTCTGCAGTCATTAATATGGGACTAATCTTACAGGCATCTCATCTGCCCTCAGTGGAATGGGAGTGGGGCCAGATCCTTCAGTATGCAAAAATCCAGAAAAAGGTTTATCTGTCTATCAGCATGTATTCATTACACTTAAATTATTATTTGCTCACTATCGGTGTAACCAGCACTGCACAATGGATAGAAATCAGAGGGCCTCTATCAAAAGGCACGGTGGGTTTAGGGGAAAACAAGAATTCTGCCTCCCTTCAACACTAAGCAAGACTGAGGAGCTGCAGACCAGGGTCTGTACAGGGAATATAACCAACTTTTTGCCATATTACAGGAGACAACAGAAAGGGAAGAGGGCAAAGTACCTCTAATGCTTTTGACAGGTCTGTTTGGTTCATGCATTCAGCCAGTTGTAATTTTAAATTATCATAATTACAAGTCCCAAAGCCACATAAACTGGCATTTTAGATGTGGATCCTGGAACCAGAATTCTTGTTCTATTGCTCACTGACCACAAGCTGTCTCTACGAACTTGACCATACCCCTCAGCCTTAAATTTAATGTCCAATAATTTGAAGGTTTTCAATTTCAGGAGGCTTTAATAAGACCGCAGATCTTAGTCCTGGCACCCATTGTCAAGTGAAACAATGGCTATGTCCTTCTTGCCACATCACACATCTTGCATATAAAAACCACCATAAAATCCTTCAGGAAATTCTTTGGAATCACTTAAGACAGAGGCTATCACAGCATGAGCTCAGCATCATGTGAGCCATTAGATGTTTGTCTTTTGGGCAGGCTGACCACCAGGAGCTTCTGCTGTGCCTTCAAAGGACAAATCACAGTTACTCACCTAAACCTAAAATTGTACATCCAGTGTGTTCATACACTAAAGCCGAGAGTCACCTCGAGCTGAAGCCTTTCCATCATTTTGCTGTTTGTTGCCATCTCAAATTACACTCTGAATGTTCTGTTTTCTGACAGCCTAAGTTCATGAAAACCAGTGTTTTCTTGCCAAAGAAATCTACATAACTTCTGCACCCTCACACGTGGGATACCCCACGCCCCATGCCCTGGGACTGCCTGCCCGATTAATTCACGGCTGTTTGGCCAACCTGTCGTTATTTCTCTCTTCCTAAAAATTCCCAATTTTCCGTCCAGCACAGCACACAGGAGGTGATCGGCATTTTCCTGTCTGTGTGAAGTATGCAGACCTCTCTGCCCCCACAAGACAAGGTTTCACTTGTTCCCCTTCCGAAGGGGATGGCTGGAAGATGCTCCGGCCTCGAGGAGATCAAAGAGCTGCCAGGACGTGCTGGTCAAGAATTTCCCTTTCATCTGGATATATTGTTTGTGACTCCGTGCCATTCCTGAAGGGTTCTAATCACTGCAGGAAGAGCACTGGGAGATGACAGACAGAGAAAAGGGAAGATTGAGGATTGCTTACAAACAGGTTACACCAGGTCACATATTCGGAGTAAACTGGATTTGTTGATTTTACTTAAACAGCAACGAAGAGTTAGAAATTCATGCAACATTAAAGAAATAATCACTAAGCATTGATACTTTCTAATGGGACAGGGGCTGCTGTATTTCCAGGATATGTATTATCTATAAGATATGCATTTTGCAAGATTTTGCATTTCCACTGCACTACAATAAACAGAATTTAAATTATTTTCATCACACTCAATAATTTTGCAGAGAATCACCAAATTCATAAAGCAAAGCAGTTCTGTGTTCTTATAAATCACCTGGAGAAACTGAAAACAAGACAGAGCTGTCTAAACTTCAGGAAAAAAGCAGACAGCAGAATTTTAAGTTTCTTCTAGTACAGCTTTTTCTTTTAGTTCAGCCATTCATTTTTAAAACAGTGAACTGAAATTTATTCAAATTTCACTTTGTTGTTGCCATCTCTCCCAGCAAAGCAGGCCAAACTCCATCTACAACCCTTGTGCTTTAAGGATGTGCCTTTTATCCCTAGAAGGGAGCTGATAAAGTTTCTGTCATTCAGTCATAGGAACAAAGATTTTTTTAAAATTATTTGTCATTTCTAATTTTCCCCACTGTGGCAGCACCGAAGGAACAACCAGTGAGGAGCAGACCCCAGGCAGGGCTTGGTAAAACTGCAAACAGCACCCTGAGACACGGCTGGAGTGAGAGCATCCAGGATCCAGGAGCCAAATCCCAGCCCTGCCGCTCCAGGTCCCATTCCTGACCCCCGGGTAAGCGACTGCACGGGGCTGTGACATCACAGGTTTTGGGGACTGAAATATGCCTGACAGCCAAGAATTCCAGCTCACCCAGATCCACCGAGTGGTTCAAGTGCTGAATGAGGGCCAAGGGCTGCTGGGCTTGGCCTCCCCAGGAAGGAAAGAGGCGAAATTCCTGAGGGTTCCCAGGTGCCCTGAGGCCTCTCCCAGAGCCCCTCTGTGCCAGCAGCCTCCAGCCACAGGCTCCTCTCCATCGCTGCTGCTGGTGGGGTTCTCCAGTGGGAAATCAGTGAAACGTGTTCAATCTCCAGAAGCAGATGGACCTGCTCTGTGCAGAGGATCTGCATCCTATTTCTGTCCTGCTCTATTTTAATAGTCATATTTTCACTAAAGCAAAATGAAAATAAGCAGCGTTAAGTGCAAGTATCTCCTGTATAAATATTTATCTAAGGAAGAAAAAGTGTCCTTCTGTGCAACCACAGGTGCACAGACAAACACTCAACACCAAATTCCATAAAATAGCCTTTGGACAAGTAGCTGAGCAGTGTTTGGACAGATGGCCAGTTTTTCTACAAATGCTTCATTTTACTTCCATTGTTTCATTCAGGGCAGGGTGTTGTCCTGGAAAAAATATTCTATAGCACCCTTTTCATTGAGTCGTTTCCATGAATTATACAAATAAAAGTTTACCACAGACCATGAATAAACTGCAGGGTCACTTGAACTTTGAATTTCCACAGAATTCAGAGAGTGCTGAGCACAAGCTGGGGGAGTCCTGCTTGCAAAGAAGCAACTGGGGAAGTTGAAAGCCTCAGGGATCCAAAACTGAAAGACTAAAGAGTCCCATAAAAACTGAGAGAGGCATATTAAAAAAAAAAAAAGCTTCAGTGAAAAGTGTCTGAAATCTGAAATAGAGGGAAAAATTCTTTCAACTCCTGCAGCTAGCTGAGGCAAGTTCCTTGGTATTTCTTAACTGGGAAGTTTCTTCCCTTTGGCTATACAGCAGCTCATGCCTACAAGAGAGGAGAAAGCTGATAACCAGGATTAGGTGAACTGGTCTAGATAAAGAACTGACTTGAACCTCTGCCCAAGGTTTGAACCCAAGGCTTGCTTTTAAAATCAGTGTTAGGAGGCTGTTTTCCTCCTTTCCTTTTTTCCTTGCTCCCCCTTGTCCAAAATCTGTTCTTTTCCATTCTGGGTGAAATCAGATGTGTTAGGCATCTCAGAGAACCTTTTTCTTCTGTTTGGCAGTCCTGTAAACCTTGTAGCTCCTTCCCAATCTCCTGATTTTCCAGGTTTGAAAGATTTGCCTGAGCTCAGTCACATTTGAAATCGCTGGTCCCAAATCACACTGCCACCTCTGCCCCACCTCCTGGAGCCAGCTTGGGATACTCCAGGAACATCACCAAGGAATCTTTGGATGAGACTACTACATAACAAAAAAAGAGGGGGAAGAAAAGAAAGGGTTTTGGAACACATTAAGGAGCAGATCTGGGCAATATCAGATAAAGCATCACTCTGACATCACCACACCCCCTCCCACCGCTCTTGCTCTCTGTAGGCAGCTCATTGTGACAAGTGACACCAGCTAAGGAATGAATTTCTCCGATTGCCACACAGTTGCCATTGCCAGCCATAAGCTTTTTTTATTTTTAACTCTCTCCTTCTAATGTTCTTACAACCTGCTCATCCTTTAAGAAGAAAAATATTTATACATCTGAAAATCCAACTACCAAGAATTTTGTGCTATTAAAGCACGTGCTTTTCGCCAAGTGGTAATGACATATTTGTCACTACTTAAACCACCATATCCCATTCATTGGGGTATTTCCCCCTATGGCTTTGAAAAGCATCACATTTCTGCTGCAAATCTACTCTCTCAGTCAGTGCAGAGCCACCAGCAGACACACTGGATCTATCTCCTCATGCTCCATCACTTTCTGACTGTGCTTTGCCACACCAGAACTCCTTGTAGCTCAATATTCAAGGTCTGAAAGAAGCCAGAAGCAGATGTTAAATAGTTTTGGGAGGGGATGTACTAGGAGCAAACAATTAATTTAAGATCTTTATCTAACAGACCCTCTGAACTCACGTTTCTGTGGTGCTCTGTGTCAAGAGTGTCATCTGTCCTGCCCTGCTTAGACTACCCAGAGAGGACACACCGTTCAGGGGTTTATTCACCAACTCTTTCTGCTCGCAGTCTTCCCAAGACACATCACCTGGCTGTGAGAAAAATATTCTCTTAAAATGTTTTTTTTTTTTACACAAAATCTGTTGTGTCTTGATCACCTCAGAGTTTGTACAGAGCAAGCCCACAGTCCAGGCTCCCCATCATTGTCCTGCCCTTCTGCCCCCGGGCACACAAGGCAGGGCACAGGCAGTGCCACTGAACCGGGGCTGGGGGGCAAGAAAAGCAGCTCTTGGGTTGATAAATGTGAAGGGAACTGTGAAAAGTCATCAGCAGGGATGTCACCAGGAATGATGATTTTCCCAGGAGAAAAGAAACAATAAGAGCCCATTAAATGGGAAAATGGTAATAGAGTGTGCTGAGTTTCTATCTCTGTTCTCCATCTTGGCTCAGAGTCATTATGGCAAAATGATGCTTTATGGTTTCTTGAAAGGTATTTGGTGAAATATTTCAAGCACTGGCAAAGACACAATACACTAACAGGCAAATTCACTGCCAACAGAATTTTGTCTGACGTCTGCAGGGAAACAGCAGCCACCTCACCCTAACATTGCTTTATTTGAAGAAAAGCACACTTGGCATGTAAAAATAAAATCACTACAGTTGGTGAAGCTGCCCTTCTAATTCCCCTGGTTTTCTTTGCCTACTTTAACATTAATATTATCAGCAAGACAGAGCTGCTTTTCCAAAAGTTTTCGGAGTACAAGTTCAGCACTAATGCAAGAAGAGCAAATCCTTAAACACATTTCTAGCACATGCATTAATTTTACAACGTGGAGCTTAAAGACGGTCATGTTAAAGAAATTTAGGCAGGAAAAAGTTGCCACTGGAAGCCCTCAGCATGGAGAAGCACATCCCTGGAAAATGGACTCTCTGCTGATCTCAGGAAGATTAAGGAACCAAACGGGAGTGGAACCTGTGTTGACAGGAGTATCTTTGGCCACCTGGAGTGTCCAAGCAGCTCAGATGCTGTGCAGAAGCACAGAGCAGGTCAGGAATCCGGGAGTATGGAATCTCTGAATCCCATGCCACACCCTCAGGCCAGCTTTGGGAGCCAGCAGCACCTCATGTGCTGCACTGTGGCACTCCCAGGGCTCTAAACCCTGAAACCTCTGGAGAAACTCTGCTGTTCAAAGATCCTTCCATCACGGGGTGGTGATGATACACTTCATCCAAAAATTTTAAGCAATCTGTCATTTTTAGGGGACTCTGTAGCCACAACATTCTCTGAGGTGCACAGAGAGGACACATCAATGTGATGCTCGAAGCCATGGCACATTGCAGAGCTTTCCTGGGAGCATTCCATCAGACACTCAGTCCAGGCTCCGCTGATGGCCACCAAAATCACGTGCTGAATGCAGGGTCAGGATATTCTCTTCTAAAGCTGCGCACTGTGGATCCTGAGAAGAAGTTTCTTAGTGCTTGAACACACACTTAGAAAGATCTATAAAGCTGCCAGTCAAGCATCAAATGTCTCTTTGCAGACAGTCTCTTTTCTAAAGCCAAGGGGATGGTATCAATAAGGGGGAAAAAAGAAATCCTTCAATGCAGTAGTCATTCCCGCTCCATTATTCTTTAAATATTTAGCCAATTTAGGAGAAAGGCAAGATCAAAATGCAGGATAATCGATGTAATCTAACACAAGGCTTAAATTTTATCTGCCTTGTCTTATTTCTCTTCCAAAATACCAGAAGATGATGAAATACGGTTTAAAAATGAGCATACTTAATATACCCTCAACTGAACAATAAACAGCTGAAACAAGCTCTTCAGCCCATTCTTTCTGAGTGGGACCGATGTGTAATCCCAGCAACACTTAACATTCATTTGAATATGAAAAGGCTTCAGGCTAGAGGTGCTAATAAGAACACCCCACACTTCAGCTTTAAACAGACATGGCAATTTGTATTTCAATAAGGAAAAAAAAAAAATCGCTGTTCAGTCTTGAGGAAAGAAATACCTCCACTCCTACACTGTATCCATTTACAGCACTTCCATGCACACGTTTCAGCATCGCTAATGCAAACCCAGCGTCAGGGAGACAATTTAAATTGCCCTTCAAACGGCAGAAAAAGGAACATATCATTAGCATGACATCTCTGCTCTCTGAAAGCATGAAGGGCTGGTTGTGTTGCACAGGTAGGTGTAAATGAAAAATGCATTCTTTGCTCGGCGATAAGGAAAATGTGGAAACAGAAATGCCGGGGTGACAGACTGGCTTCTGCTTTTTCTCACTCTGCAGATCTGACAGCTTCACATCGAAGAATTAGAATCCATTAGAATAAGGCTGGAATCCTTTACCTATTGGGAATGTGGGACACGTATTTGCTGGTGCTTTAACAAGATTAAAAAAACCCCACCACAACAAAACCCAACTCATCGCCAGCTCTGTATCTCGTTCTCTCATTTCTTGGGGCCCTCATCAACATTTTCTGTCTTGTCAAAATGAATTTTAATTGCTGTAGCGTGACATGTGTTTTAGGTGCTACCTTTTTTTTTTGAGCCAGGTCTAACTTCAGCTCCTGCACATAGAAGAAGGTTCTGTAAGAAACCCAGAATAAAGCTTGAAAGCAAAATCCTCTGGAAAATTTAGTTTTAACTGTCTTGATTTTTTTATGTGATTAAATAAACCTGAGCTTACCTAGAAATATTATAATAGGAGGAAATATTTTTTATGAACTGCATCTCTCATTTCTAACTCACCAAGTTGACTTTAAATGACAAAGAGTTACTTCTAAGAACATATCAGCAAAGCTGCCCCAGAAAAATCATGTGTCTGTGTATAGATGAATATATATATTAGACCTTTTATATTAGAAAATCTCGCTACAAGATCCTGGAAAGTTGGGGAAAAGATCAAAAGAATAATTTTTAACGAGCAAATCAGCGTTACTGGTGTTCTCATGACAGAGCAGAATTGATCTCTTTTAATTGTTTTAGATTTGATCGTTGTAGGTTCAGGGCACATTTCTGCTGAGGCTGTTTGTGGAAGTCACACATTCCATGGGTGTTCTTAGGGAAAGAGGATAACATTTGCTGTGTGAAAATCAGGCAGTTATGGGAACACCTTAAGCAATTCCATGGAAATCCTACCGAGCTGCCAAGCCAAGTTTTAGGCTACAAAGGGGAATGATAAAGATAAGTGGTTCTGAAAATACGTGGTGGAAATAAAAAGCTGCACAATAAACTCTGAACTTCTCCCTGTGAGCTAAAATAAGGAAAAATTAAAGCTTGTAAATTGTTTCTAATATTAGGTTTTCTGGTATAAATTTCCTAAAGTACACAAGTTGCTAAAATTTCCCCTCCCTTCCTCATGCATCCATAGTGATTTCATCAGCTCCACAAACCTGTCTGAGACATAACATTGCTGCTTCTTCTCTCTCTTTTTTTTTTTCCTGAGCTTTTTTTCCCCTGTGACTTTTATGCTTTTGCCACTGTTCAAAAATATCTTCTAAAATCTGATGTAATAAGGACAGAATTACATCCCTAGGCCCCCAGGAAGATCAATAAGTAAGTTAATTTCCTGAGTGGCCATAGAGCTCCTGGTTTGTAAGAGAGGAAAAAGGACTGAAGGACACAGAAATGTGGGCCCGGAGAGAGCAGCAGCAGCAAACCTGATTCCCTGCAAATTCCCACCCCGGTGATGGTCGTGCTTTTGTCTCCTCTCCCTTTGCACCAGGACGTATCCACAGCTCTCAGAAACAAGGAGCAATGCCCCATTCCCGGGCTAGCATCCTTTGGGACCTCCAGGGGGGCAGAGAGGGAGGAAAGGAGAAGGGCAGGACGTGAGGAAGAGAAACCTGGGAGGGTTTTGCAGCACAACCTCCCCTGCCCCACGCAGCAGGCACGGCCCTCCTGTCCCCTGGCTGCTGCTGCCCTGTGGGTGCTGATTCTCACCCCTAGGAAGGACAAGCCATGGGGAAAACAAAACGGACCCCAGAGAAGGGGGAAGATCCCAGTGGTGAGCAGTCACTCCCCTGCCCTCGTGCCACAAAGGCAGGGATGCACGCAGGGATGTGCACCAGGCCAGGGGAACACTGTCAAATTCTTTTGCTCAAGATAATCCTGAGCTTCCCCATCCCTGCAAAACCACCTCCCCTGTTCCCTCCTCAGCCCAGAGCCTGCTTATGCAAGCCTTGAATGACAAACTGGAGCTGGATTAATGACAGAACCCGAAGCAGCACAGGTCAGATTGTTGTGAAAAATCATCCACTCCATGATTACCTCCCAGTTTATAGTCAAAGGTCTCGTTTGAGCAGATTTTAATCCATCTTGAACGCACAAATTATTTCCACTGTTCCAATTTAACCCAGGAACACCCTACCAAAAACAAACTGGTATTGCCTGCTAGATACCCAATTAACAAAGTTTGTTATGGCACACAAAGCTCATCCTGAGGTGCTATTTCCCTTGAAGCCACATTGATTGGCTGACTCAGAAACATTAATCTACGGAACACATAAACCACATATTTTGTGTGTGACATGCTGCATCCAGCAGGTCTGCATTTCCTTTTGTGATTCAGTTTGTGCCCTTTTGATAGAAAGTCCTGGTGCAACTCCAGAAATCCATGGTTTTCCCAGTGTTGGGGACAGTTTGAGAATCAGGAAAGTACCTCCCTTTCCCCAGCACTAACAGTTTTCAGACATCCTTGCTTAACTCTTTGAAATCTCCTGTATGTCCAGCATCTAAAGACACTGAGTTATATTTGCTTTTTAGCACCTCTGCTGTTTCCTGTTAGAAGAGCAAGGACTCCACTGCCCCACTACATGAACCTACCATTTATTTCTCCTGCTGGGAAATAGGGCCTGCCTGTCCGGGATGTGAATGATCTGGTAATAGTACTGTAGGATCAGAATTCACTTTGTTCCTATTGCTCCCAGGAAAAACCATTTGACTGTATTTCCACTGGCCCCATATTTCCTGTTCTCCTTTTGCTGTCCCCAGAAGCCATGCAAGGAGTGTTCACTGACACCAGCCCCTCTGCCACTTTCATTTCCCTTTCAGCTTAGGATTCTTCTTCGCTTTAGAAGTACAAAGCAGCTCATCACAGACTTTTCAGAGAGAAAGCAACTTTCTGGCTTTGTAAACATCTGTTAAAGCATCACTAAACAACCCCTTATCATTCATTGCTGGGGGTGTCTTTGCTTTGTCCCAGCTGATTTGTCCTACAGTGACCACTTTTCATCTGTGGAGTCAAGCCCATCAAGGTTTTTGGTGCAGGAGGTAAAAGAGAAGACCAAGACTGGTAAGTGAGGATAACACCAGGACTCAGGATGCAACCCCTGAAATGAGAACCTCACCCTCCTTTGTCCTGTTTGTAAAAGGAGGCACTTTGGCCGTGTCCCCCCAGCCTGGCACCCTGGCCAGTAAGGAAGGGGGTCTGGGCAAAGGGGAGTGTTAAACAAGCCAAGTAGCTCGATCTCATGGGCCCTGGATATTAAGAAGGTTCATTTTTCCTGCCCTGCAGTCCCTAAAACTGGATGCCCGGGTAAAGACTCTGAGTTTCACGTGGTTTGCATAACACTGAGAACCAACGAGACAGATGCTGGCATGGAAGGGTGGAAGAGTCTTGTCTATTGATAGTTATTGCACATCTGGGCTCACCAAAATCCAGTTCTAACTTGAGGGCTGTCTGGAGCAGTGACTTCATCAGATTTGTCTGTGGGAGAGCTCTAGAAATTGCCATCTGTGAACATTTCCAGGAGAGAAGTAATGAGTGCTGAAAAGCCACCGTGTTAAATTTAAGGTATCACATACAGCTTCTGCACTGTTGCTTTGGTTTTCAGTCTGCCAGGTTCAGATGCAGAGTATCAAAAGCTCTAAGAGCAATCAAATCCACTTTAATGGGCCTTTAGTATAAAGGGGAACATGTATAAGCTTTCTTAAGCAGCCTAAAAAAAAAAGTTTACATTAAAAGATGTAACAGATACACAACTATGCTCAAATATTTTTATTTGTCTAACATAAGGAATAAAACAAGTTACAGCAAAGCATGAAATCTGATGAGGATTCTACCTTAAGGAAAAAAAAATTGTCTTTTGTAATAACAAATAGTTGGAAGCAGCGCATTGCTTTCGCGACATTGTTCCCTTCAAGACAAGTCCAAACTGTTCAACATTATGAAAACTCTGCCTATTGCTTTGTACCAGAAAATTTATTACCCCCAAATCATTTACAACAGACAGCATGCATTCCAAAACTGATTTGTTACTTTAGGCCACAACAACTCACTTTCAAAGCTTAAAGAATCCATTATGCTGTGCAAAGGAGAGCCCGTGAACAAGACACGTATTAGAGACAGCTTCAAATGGAATCCCATTAGAAAGTTTAGGTCAGCAAGCCTGCAAACACAGCCACACAATTCACTGGGAGCATTCTGGGCACAGTGGACTGGGGGAAAAGATGGAATACGATTTTTATTTCATAAAGTGTGCCAGCGTTTGTCACAATTTCAGCAAGCTGCTCTGCTGGCTGGGAGAAGGAAGCGAGCCAGTTAAAGTCCAATATGATTAACACAGGAACTCTCCTCTTTGGGAGATGTCATTACCTGCCTGCACACAACGTGCCATTTGTTTCACTTTGGTGCAGCACAAAACACAATGTGTGTGTTCAGCACTACTCTGTCCATCTTGTTTTGTTATAAGCAACAGCAGGCACTTGGGTCAGTTTGATTTATTTGATTCAAATGCCTCAGACATTTTCCAGCTATGGAGGCCGCTGAAATTTAACAATTGCTCCCCTGATCTTACGGTTTTCCTAAGATCAGAGGGAGTATTCCACCTCAGGAGGCAAAACCAGCTCAAGGAGAGCAAGAAGCCAGCGCAGCCCCACAGAGCCCTGACCCCAAACCCAGAGCTGTCTGTGCAGGGGCTGCAGGAGGCGGGAGCAGCCCCCAGGGCACAGGGCACAGGGTGCAGGGCACTGAGCTGATGGCACGAGGGTGACACGGGGGCTCAGGGGTGGCACCGGCTGAACATCTGCATTTAAACATCAAAGAACTCACCGAGGAAGGCAAGGCTTGGAAAGTTACCTCCACCCTTGATTTACAGCCTCTTTAATCACATGGGACAATTCTCAGGATTTTTTTTTTTTAAATCACTGCAAGTTCACATCATTAAGAGTCTTCTACTAAATTATCACAAAATTTGAAAAGTAACATAGAAAGAGCATCTAGATGTGATATGTATTTAGATAGCATTTTAAAGTCTGTGTTTCTTTGAACTGAGGCATAGCCAAACAACTCAGCCAGGGCTTTAAATTGTAATTCTATATGACCAAAATACAGGACACTGCTTTGAAAAGAAAACAAATCCCTACAGCACAAGTGTGAGTGCCTGTGGGTGCTCAGCTGCCCCTGGAGTGTGTCCAGAGCAGGAGGACCCGAGCTCTTTGCAGGTGAGGGGTTTCTGAGTTTAGCACGTGGTGTTTGCAACTTGCTTTTTGATTCAAAGTCATGGGACAAAGGAGCCTCAGCAGCACTGAGACCTTGTTGCTCTCACAGAGAAGCTTCTCATGACCTGGTCAGGGATTGAGCAAGCTGCAGACTGGGTTCCTTTATCCACTGTCTCTCTCTGTGCCTGGAGTCATCTTCTAGCGGTCCTTTCCATAATCACTACTGCTGGAAATTGATTGGTTTTATTTTTAAAGCTGCTAGACATCTGTTCTTCCTCTAACTTAAAAATCTCTCCTCTTTCTCTGTTTTTTTTTTTTAATCCCACACCTATTTTGCTTTTCAGTTCTCTCTTGAAATATTGACTGTAAAAAATCCAAACTCAATCCAAGCTATTCTGAGCACACTGCTGCAGAGTGAAGTAGAGAGTAAAAAAAGAGCATCATTATCTACCATTTAAATGATTTCCAAAGCTACCATTTCAGACGTGGGTCTTCTGTGATCTTTGTCCAAGAAAACTCACCAGTGACCCCAGTGAGATTTCTTTAGGCACTGCAGCAGTAATCTCCGGGGATTTGACAACACACAGAACCAAGGCTGCTACAGGTGAGCACACACAGTCAGTCACAGCCAGAGGGGCTCCTCAACAAGCTTGGATTCAGCTGTTTTTTCCTTCCTACAGTAATGTTGCACCTGAGTGAAGATAACACATCCTCAAAGAAAATGTCTTGTTTGTTCATAATAGCACATTGACAGGCTGGGAGAGCTGTGGGTGTCCAGCCTGGAGAGGAGAAGGCACCAGGGAGAACTTAGAGCCCCTTCCAGTGCCTAAAGGGGCTCCAGGAGAGCTGGAGAGGGACTTGGGACAAGGGATGGAGGCACAGGACAAGGGGGAATGGCTTCCCAGTGCCAGAGGGCAGGGATAGATGGGATACAGGGAAGGAATTCCTGGCTGTGAGGGAGGTGAGGCGCTGGCACGGTTTGCCCAGAGAAGCTGTGGCTGCCCCATCCCTGGAAGTGTCCAAGGCCAGGTTGGACGGGGCTTGGAGCACCCTGGGCTAGTGGAAGGTGTCCCTGCCCATGGCAGGGGTGGCACTGGATGGGCTTTGGGGTCCCTTCCAACCCAAACCATTCTGGGATTGTGTGATTTGTATTTTGTCATCTGGGTCCACTGCCCACGTGTATGTTCTAAAATCCATTTCTAAACAAGGGCAAGTTCTGAACCGTGAACTGGCTTAGAAACCAGGCAAGCAGAGCCAGAGCAGGCCCAGGACACAAATTCCCTGCGTTCTGGAAACCCAAACACCGCGGCTCGAGCAGGAGCAGCCACACAAGCGCTACTCGAAAGCGCCCCAACCCACGGCAGTCCTCGCCTCAGCTCCGGCTTTGCACCAATCTGTGCACCCACAGCCCCGTGAGGTCAGCTGAGGAAAATGCTCCAACGCTTCCAATGGAAACACAGCTCCAGTCCCTGCCTGCCCTTGCAGCGTCAGGTGTTCCACACACCCCGCTCGTGAACCACGGGTCCCAGGAGCCTGTTTGCAGTTTCAAAGGCAGACAAGTCTCCAGGGCTTTTTGGCTTTCCCGGGAGCACAGTTGGCTGCCGGGGAGGGGGGACCAGCCCCGCACAGGGCGGCAGCACAGGGCTCACTCATCAGCCTTTGTCGTACCAAAGCCCTGCTCAAGTCAGGTGTTGAAAATATGGGTTAAAAGGTGAACTTTTAAAGTCCTGAAGGTTTTTTTTCCCCCCACCCTGATTTTTCTTCACGTTTCTGGTCACTTAGGACTGTAGCTGAATAGTGGAAACAAGCAGTTTTGGTTACTACTATGTTGGAGAAGTTATTTAATCAGACAAATGAAAAACATTTGTAGTCACCACGGCCAGCCCTGGGTACCAACAGCTCTTGACAGCTGGCTCTCGTGGCCCTCCGGGAGAGTTTAGGGCCACATCCTCGTTAAAAACAGATGCACCAAACAAAACTTCCAACTGCATGGACATGTGAGCATCCTGGTAGCAGAGGAGACCCATTTAGAGGATGCTGAAATATAATGACATCATCTATCCATTAGAAGGATGGGCTCTGCAGCTCTCAGAGAACTTGGCACAGCTTTAAAAGCCCGTCAAGGTTGACCACACTATAACTGAAGGGGAGGAAGAAAAAAACACATCAAACCACAGAAAAAGCCTGAGAAAGGATTTCTAGAGTGCTTTTGCATTTTTCTTTGATCTAAAATAGAAAGAGCCTTCTGGAAGTGTACCTGAGACAAACCAGTGAGAAAGCACCCAGTGTTTCTCCACTGCCACTTTGCCTTCTCCCAAAAACCAAAGGCCTTCTTAGCAGAACCCTTTCCTCTCCAAGGACATCCCTGTGTCTTAGCCCCAGCTCCAAGGACACGTTTCACCGGAAGGTGGGAGACAAAGGTTCGAACTCTTCAGAGTGGAAAAGCTCTGCAGAACTGCTACTGAAAACTTTTCCAATGAAGTCCCAACTGAGCATCCGTCTTTCTTCATTTTAAATCTGCAGCTTGTTTCCAACTCCTGTTGGGAGGGGTTTTTAGGGGATAGAAAAAAAAACATTGCTGTTTGCTTTAGAATCATAGAATGGTTTGGGTTGGAAGGGACTTTAAAGCTTATCTCATTCCAACCCCCTTCCATGGGAACCTTCCACTAGACCAGGTTGCTCCAAGCCCCATCCAACCTGGCCTTGAAATTTAATTGCAATGTAATAAAATCAGATTTTGATCCACTCATATCCAAGCCGAAAGTTTGCACAAATAAAACCTTCTTTGCTGTCCTCTTCCAGTTCCCACCTCTCAGTACTCTCCAGTCTGACTTTGGAAACCTGAGCTCAGATTTGGAAACCAAGTTTGCTTTGTCCTCTGAGGATGCTGATGGCATCTTGTTCCCACTCGTTAAGAGAAGCTCCTCACTGGTCCCAGTCTATCACTACCAACAGGTCTGCAGATCCATGCAGTCCCTTTGCAATGGTCTCTGTTCACAGGGCAGGCTCGTTTTTTATGCAGCTGTTCTGGAAATTCATGGGCTCATTTGTGAGTCAAGTCCCCCTTCTCTGCACGAAGGTGTCCTAATTTCTGCTTGGAGAGGTTGCTTTCTGCTTTCCTCAGTTCCATCCCTCCTGCTCTTCTGGGACCAGCACCTTATGTTGGAAGAATAGACAGAGAGTAAGCAGAGAGTTCAAACCTAGAGCTTCAAACCTAGAAAGTGTCAAACCTGACACTTAGAAGTTCTAGAGAGAGGTTTTTGGCTTGATTTCCTTCATGGAGCTGCAAGCTGGGTTAGACTTGGGATTTATAACTTATTAAATGGATCATGGCTCTCATTCTGGAAAGCCAAACCTTCCTGCTCAGG
Source organism: Ptilonorhynchus violaceus (assembly GCA_013397565.1). Taxonomy (NCBI): domain Eukaryota; kingdom Metazoa; phylum Chordata; class Aves; order Passeriformes; family Ptilonorhynchidae; genus Ptilonorhynchus; species Ptilonorhynchus violaceus. The sequence goes on along the minus strand of VZRJ01004869.1, from coordinate 234,745 downwards.
TTTAGGTGGGTTTGGTCTGCATTCTTCAGCTGACTCAGAACAAAACAGGTCCACCTCAGCCTGGGCTCCAGCTCGTACTTTGTGCTTTTACCAAGGTTTGTTCTGAGCCTTCATCCCCAGGTTTGCCTCTGAGAATACTCTGGCACCTTTTTCAACCCTCAAGGCTCTGCACTGAACTTGAACAGATTTGATTTTCTAATCCCCTCTATTGATTTCTAGGCATGTTTTTGAAATGTCAAATGATTGAAATCCTTCCTTTGGAACAAAGGACCTGGCACGGGGCCTTCTCCCAGTGCAACCAGGCTGTGGCAGACAGAGGAGGCTGGGAGAAAGCTGCAAGGTTATGTCAGACCCATGGGCTGAAAATGATGGCTCAATTGCAGTGTCTGCCAGCCAAAGGTGATGACAACCAAAGGCATTTGCAGCTGAGGTTACAGCTCTTTAAAATGCCACCGAGGCTTCCCAGCAAGGATCCCCAGGGATGGGAAGTTAGAGTCAGCCCCATTCTAAGGAACATTTATTTTTCTACATCTTCTTGCCTGAAAAGAATTTATGAAATAGTGCTGTCAGTCACTGGGAGTTTTGTGTGTGCAGGCAGCAACCCTCAGCAGAACAAAAGTCCTTAAAGAATTCAAAACCAGCTTTGAAATGTTAATGGCTGTTTTGTCATAAGCATCAGAGGGAAGAGGGCTGGGTCCTGGATGTGTCATAGCTGCAGAGGACACAATTAAGCAATTTTGTTTCTATTCCTTGATTTTACATTTTGCTTCCTTATATTATTTACTTAGAGCTGCTACCTCCAACCCTATGCAGTACTTAGTGAATTTGGCTTTTCCTATAAGGGATGCATCTCCTAAAAACACACCTTTCCAAGCACAGAGGCAGGTTTTATTTTTAAGTACACTTTTGAATAGGAACTGTTTTAGGGTGGTTCACTGTCTTATTATTATTTAAAGCATTCCTTGTCAGATAAGCTGGTCCAAAGCTGTCCTCAAGAACATGCAGCCATCTCAATGCCATCATATCCCTGGGAACACAGAAAACATTCAACATATATGAAATAAAAGAGAGCCCTAAAGTCTGTGCATTGCTGCCACAGCATGAAAGCCCAAAGCTGCATGTTGATTCTGTCTGTAACAGTTCTCTTTCTGCAAGAGTGGAAAGGAAAGAACACCAGTCACTGCCTGCCCCTCTGCTTTGCTTGCTGTAGGCAGGCTCAGAGAAAAGCCAGTTTGGATATGAAATACCAAATGTTCCGGATGAAAAATTTTAAATTAATTTAATATATCAGTTGGTAACTCCCCTGCTTCCCTCAAAGCAGGGGCTTATCCCAAGAATTACCACACCTTTGTTACAGAACTGGCTTTTGTGAATATGAACAAGTAGCCAGGAGAAACACACATTAACAGCCCATGTATTTTGAATTTTGTCTCAATACAGGGTATCTCAGCTTTTCTGTGACAACACAACACAGAAATGATGAGCAAGTTCCTCACAGCTTCATTAGTTTAAAAAAAATCCAACCAAACCAAACCAAAACAATGCAAAAACCCTAAAACTCAGAGAAAAAACCTTGAAACCCACCATCCAAACACAGCTCTGTTCACCCTATGCATCTTCCAGCCTAGGAAATTAGTTTTCTACCTCTGTGAGGGAATAAACTACAAAGTCAGAGCATTCCAAATTTCTTACTCCAAGCTGACAAGGATTCTAATGCAGATCCTGCTGCATGTTCCTGATTCGCACTCCCCACAGAAACAAAACCCCCACAAACCCATGTATCATCTCACAGAGGCCAGCACTCTTTAGAGAATCAATATAATTTGCTAGAAATTAAAATAGCAAATGCACAACCAAGATGCCTCCATTATCTTACAAATGTTTTTATTAGAACTGAAGTCCGCTGGTATTACAGGGAAAAGATGGAGAAGGTAAAAACAGCACACAAAATGATGGAAATGGGGGTCAGATCAGCCCTTTGGACCCAGGCACAGAGACACAGAACCAGTTCCACTACCTGGCAAATGCGGTGTGAGCACTGAGACCGTGTCTTTCTGGCTCCCCCTTCTGCTTTACTGTCAAATGAATATTGATCTTTCAGATGAAACAGAAAAACTCCTCTCTAACCGAGTGCTGTTCGCAGCTAAAAGCGTTGCCTGAAGCATCGTGGTGTTCTGATCTCATCACGTTCCAGATCTGCAGATCTGCTTCGCCTCGGAGATTCACTCCACTCTCATGCAAACAGTGAAAGGGTGAGAGAGACGAACATTTAAAGTAGGTGATTGTGCAAGGGTGGGTGTGGACACGGCAAGAAAAACCACCAGGTAAAGGTTGCCATGTTCACACTCATCACACATCGCCTCAGGGATAATCATTTACACACCTCAGTAATGCCAAAGCAATCCTATCTTACCCCTTAAATCAGCATTTTAATCTCCTTGCACTCCAAACATGTAAACTTGCCTTGCTGTGCCAGCTGCAGGGCCAGAGCCAGGCGGGCAATTGCCAACCACCACCTCAGCCAGGTCCTGGGGCTGAGCCACGCAGGAATCTCACCGTATGTTGGGACCTGGCTGTATCAAAATCTCATCAGAAATGCCAAAGCCAACTCTTCTTTAGAGCTGCAACCCATTTCCCTCCCACCACCACTTTCGAAAATGCAGAGGTGAGGTTTGGTTATGCTCCTACCACCCTGACGATTGAATGTAACTCAATAAAGCTCCCCTGCTTTATTGCAGACCAGTGTGTTCTACAGGCAGGCACTAGTGCTTTATAGATTGTGCTGCTTTGATGTCATCTTTGATCAGAGGTACTCCTGAACTTCAAGGGAGCTATTTCAGAGCAGCACCTGCCTGGGTGACATCAGAATCAAGGCCAGCACATTAACATGCCTTTAATTTGAGCATTGACTGGGAATATTGTCCCCGATCGCAAGAGCTGTAAATGAGCAAACAACTTCCTAAAAATAGACAAGGTGCAGCATTAGCAGCACATCCTGCCCACCTACTGCATTTCTGCTTGTTAAAAATGTACGAAGTACAACACTCACCCAGCACAGGACAGGACAAACCAAGAGCCAGCCCCTGTCCCAAGAGCTGATGCCCAGGACCTTTCACAAGCGGTACCTACAGGCATTGTTTATGTGCTCTACTTCCCTGGCATAGAAAGCTGGAGAAGATTCAACTGACACATGAGAGATTAAATACCTACAGAGAGCATGTGATTAGTAGAACAAGAAAGAGAACCAAATTTTGTTACCATGCTCCAATATTATCCTTGAGATCTCCTAAAGGATGTAACACAGCCAGTGTCACCCGCACCACTGACAGCCTTGGTCTGAGCTGTGCTCTGTGAGGAGATTCCTGCCTTTCACTTGCTTTCAAAAGAGGATCTTGACCATGGCTCCATGGGCATGCCATGTCACAGAACCATCCTGAGCTGGAAGGGACCCCCAGGGATCATCCAGCCCAGCTCCTGGCCCTGCACAGACACCCCAACAATCCCACCCTGTGCATCCCTGGGAGCGTTGGCCAAACATTCCTGGTGCTCTGGCAGCCTTGGGGCCAGGACCATTCCCTGGGGAGCCTGGTCAGTGCCCACCACCCTCTGGGGGAAGAACTTTTCCTTGATCTCCAGCCTGACTCTGCCCTGGCACAGCTCCAGCCGTTCCTGGGTCCTGTCCCTGGGCACAGGGAGCAGAGATCGGAGCTGCCCCTCGGGAGAAGCTGCAGCCCCTGGTGAGGTCTGACCTCAGTTTCCTCTTCTCCATCTGAACAAGCCACTCCTCATGTGGTTCCTCCTGTAGACCCTTCCCCATTCCATGAAGCACCCCTGGCACAGCTGGGATTTCCCCATTCCATGAAGCACCCCTGGCACAGCTGGGATTTACACGCCCACATTCAAACCATCCCATCTAAACTGCAACTTCGAGGCAAACCATCACCAACCAACCACGGTTAGGTATCACCACCATGCTGTGGAACACTTACTTTAATACAAAACCTAGATTTATTTTCCATGTTCTATTCTAAGGAGGTTTACAGTGTCCCGAGGATGAGGAGCAGAAGCCAGGCTGAAGCTGGCAGGGGTTCTAATGCCATCAGGTTTTCCTGTCTGGGGCTGCATTGCCATAAGCAGTGCCACGTTTCCTTTGCCACCCAGTCCTGCAGAGGGGGAGTTTATTAAGGGCTGCATTTTGACTAATGGTCCATCATATAACATTAAAAACATTTTCTGGGTTTGCAATATTTTTAAGACAAGGAAGATAATGCATTGCAATGCAGGCCCCACTGCTCATTAAACTTTTGATCTCTTCACAGTTCCAGTAGACTAGAAAATTAATCCAGCTGATAAAAGGTTGGAGTTAATTACCAATGCTGGAAGGAACTTATAATTTCTAAATCAAATCCCCTGTGTCAGTAAACCTTCTGTTGGTTATACCCATCTCTTTTTCAGAGCAACTCAACAATAGTTGTTTTACACAGAGCTGGGTGTATGGTCAGAATTCAGTACCAAGAAACAAAGATACTGTGTGGCTTAGACTGGTATTTCTGGAGTCAGAAAAGTTCAGCTACATATGCGGTGAGACTGGGAAAAAAAATCAAACCCAAATAATTTCCAAACCCCCAGCAAAACCACGATGTGTTCTTCAGTTAGAAACTTTCTCAGATGGTTTGGTGGTGGACATGGTGGTGCTGCTGGCTGACAGCTGGACTTGATGATCTGAAATGTCCTTTCCAACCTTAACCATTCTGTGATTCTGTGACTCTACAAGCTCACCCAAACCCAGCGAGCAGTTTGCTTGGCAACTGACTCCATCTGCTCCTTTTTTCCTGGGTGCCTGAGATTTTTAGCTGGTTACGGATTTTCATCTGCTGACAAAGGAGAACAGGGATGCCCAGAACCCTGGGATGCCACTTTGCTTCACAGGCACCCAAATCCCCTGGGAAGAACTCAGCTTCAAAGCCAAACAAAACCACAGCTCTCTTCATATGTGCAGTGGAAGGTTTGCAGGGTGAGGAGCCAGTGCTCCAAAGCTGGTGGGCCACAGAACACCCAGATATGTGCTTAAAGCCTGCACAAGAGGCACGCAAGAGAACTCACTATAACTTTTCAACATTCCTACTCAACAAAGGGGGGCAGAAAATGTGCCCTTTGCAGAGCAGTGTCTGAAGCATTCTCCAAAAGAAGGCGTAGGGGAAGGGACATGGATTTTGTCTGTGTGGGTGATGGCACCCTTTAACCCACTAACACAAAGAGAAGAAATTATTTTCACCATAACAATGAAACTTTCTCTTTTTCAAGCCTCTATTGCCCCTGTTCTATCCACAGATGCACCTGGCACTGCTGTGCACAGTGCCCTGAAAGCCCCTCAGACAGATTTGTTCTAACATCCTCTGGAGAAGGACAGAATGAAAGGGCTCTACAATTTCTAGACAAGGAGAAATTAATTTGTTTGCAGAATGACTCCATGGACATGCAATAAGCTGAGGCAGGACCAGGAAATCCTGAGGCAGGATTTCGACTTGGGGCAGAACCTCCACTGGAGAGCTGCCAGATAAAGATTTTTTGGAGAGGGGAAAGGGATGGGGGGAAGATTAATTAAAAAACATACGTCAAATCCAGGAAACCATAATTTACGGCTAAATGGAAAAAAAAGAAGGGTCTAATTTTGCCATAGAATGATGATACAGAAAAGACTGAGAGCTTCAAGTGGTTAAGTAAGGGATTGGGAGGTCCAGACAGAACTGGGAGGAAACACTCCACAGTTATCTCCTCTGGAGGCAGCAAAATAGTGATAAATCTGTGTTTACAAACACATTTCCTGAATGTGTTCGCTAAAAATACAGTTTTTAGAGCAATTAACTTCCAAGAGATAAGTGTCCTGACTGGGGAGGCACTGGTGTGCCTCTGGCTGTGCAGAGGCAGCTCTGGATGGAGGACTGGGAATGGCAGAGCAGAGCAGGTGATGCAGCTGGCACACGGCTGCCTCGGTGCTGCACAGGGAGGTGATAAATCATGCAGAGCTTCAGGGAGCAGGGACTCCTGCCAAACCCTCAGAAATGCCTGAAACTTGATAAGAAAGAAACAAACAAAGAAAAAGTCAATACTGTGTAAGTACTATTTCTCTAACTTGGGCAATATTAATAAAAAATTATCAGGGTATTTAATACAATTTATCCCAGGCTTCATTATTGTGCACAACCTGAAGAAGACACTGAAAAAGACTGATATTAAATCCCAAGTTTGTGTATCCAATTATTTTATTGGAATCAGATGGTTTATATGCAGAAGCCACCCTGGATGATTTTCTTGCTGCTATGACAAGGGAAAGGGGGCAAAGAGGGTGCTCATTAGACACCTCTGGCATAAATTTTAATCCCATTGAGATCCTTTTCAAAAATTGCTTTCAAAATTGAAATAAACAAAGACCCCTGAACTGGTTAAAGCAGCAACAACTTGTTTTGCTGGAAAAACTCTTGAGTTTTTTTCTGCCAAAGCTGAAGAGTTCCATTGCAGGGTACCTGAGCAGAGCAGTTGACTGTGGGTCAGATCCACGTGGTTGTGCTGGGGTAGCAGGAACACTCCTGGCCCTCCACCTGCAAAGCTCCTGTTGTAGCTCATGCAATCCAGTGTGAACTCCCAGTCTGGCACCTGTTCACATCTGCCCTTCAGGCGGGTAGGCGAGTCCTGCCCAGCCACACGCGTGGCTGATCCCAGAACACGTCAGGAATATTGCGGTGCCTGTTAGTCCCGGTCCCACCCCCGGCAGAAGGGACCACAGGCACCGAGGCTCTCAGGGCCCCAGGGGCAGGTGTGGAATGCCCAGTCTGGCCAATGCTCCCTTCAGTTTGGTGTTGTCTCTGCAGCTGTGGAAAAAGGAAGAGTTACTTAGACAAAACACTCAAGCCCGGGCACTTCCTACAGACCATTCCCTCATCCATCCCCGAGATCCACAACGTTGGATCGAGGCTGTCATGGAGACATCCCTGGCTTTGCAAAACAGCTGATGCTCTTCATCTACAGCCAGTTCCAGGAGGTTCTACCTGCTGTGGAGAGAAGTATTCCCCCTTTTTTCAGCTGTTTGAAGTTGGTCTTTTAGCATTTCCTTCAGGTGTGTCCTAGCACTACTGTTGCAAGATTTGGTGCACAGTTCCACACTTGGTTCATCCCCCACACTTCAGATTGTTCTTCTGGGATGATAAATCCCTCCCAAAAGAATCCAGGCAGTGCAGCAGAACATGCAAGTGACGGGAGCTCCTATGATCCTTGCCCCAGTCATACACAATATTTCTTCTGCAAGATCTTCCAGCACAGGAAACACACATATTTAAGTTTTCCTGTGTATGGTATCCTGCAGTGGAAAGTGTGATCCCAATCTACTGATACCTGACCAAGAGATCAGCTCCCAAAAGTCGTTGTTGAGGATGATTTACTGAACACAAAAAACTTCAGTTCCCACATAAGAACTCAACATGTAGTTTTCTACATTCCAGCGTTCACAAAAATAAACTCTAGCACTGCCACAGCAGCTTTGGACCAGGCCTGAGCTCTGTGTTGAGTACAAAGAGCCAATCTCCTGTGTGTGAGGTGCACGTGCCTTCCATGGATGTTAAATCATGGAGTCAAGCACCAGGATTTTCCCAGAGCCCCACTGAGCATAACTGTGTCTCTTACCCACCCAGGCTGGTCCTTGCCAGCACGTCAAGCAGTGTGACAGAGGCACTTGTCACCTGCCAAACGCCTTGACCCCCTTGTCTGTGGGGAAACTGCTGCATCTTGTCAAGGCAGTGATTCGCTCCATCCCATAAAAGCGAAGAGAAAGTGAAGATGAAAACCAGTATGCAAAAAGTGGAAATTAGAACTGTGGCAGAGCAACTTTCTTCTGAAAACACGACAGTTGCTCAAGGCGCAGGAACAAAGTGGCACATCCTATTCCCCGGAGTACTGGGATCAGCAGCAAAGTCATGTTGCATCCCTGCACCCACGGAGCAGCTGCCTGGCAAGTGAAGGCAGCTCCTGTTCCGTCAGCACCGGCCCTGCTCCGGTGCTCCTCAGCTCCTCTTTCCCCTCGCAGCCGGAACTGCAGAACACAAACCTCATCGCCGTGATCCGCTGGGTTTTGGAATAGAGGCACATTTCAGATAACAGCGAGGCCTTGGGTCCTGGTATGAAATATCCTTATAACTACCTCGATTCCCCATCCCAAACCAACTCCAGAGGCCAGAGCCCTGACTCACAGTGATAACGTGCTCTGCTCCCAGGAGGTTTTAGTTTTTCTGCTCTCTCCCCACCCACACCTACACTCTCAGGCTGACTCACTTCGAGCCCATATCTGGACTCCACTCTGGCCACACATGGTTGAGTGACCACATATCTTTATTCTGTTTAATCTAATAAAAGAGCAAATTCCCTAGATTTCCTTCAACATCCTCTTCCTTAGAAGAGCACACTTCAGCAGCCAAGACACTGAAGCACGGGTCTGTTTAGCCTCAGGAAAGTGCAATACCTGCCTGCCTCCCAACTTGCCGGAGCTTGTGCTGTTTTCCTCTGTGGTCATGAAATAAAATTAAAGATCAATTTAACCGCCTGGAAGAAACAAACCTATAAATAAGTAGTCGTAAAACCCAGAAGACAAGACAGGAAGAAACAAAATCTAACGAACAAGAAGAGAGGCTGAAAATTCAATTCCAGAACTCACGAAAGCAAAATTGCAAAACTGAACAGTTCTGGGAAAGAAAGGAATTTACAATTTTTCCTGGAAGCACTTGCCAGTCATACATATGCTCTGAAAAAGGCAGATTCATGTACCTTATGGCTTTTCACTTCAGTGCAAACTAGGAGTTGCTGCCCTGAAGATTTTACAGTCTGAGGCTGTGACCACACTGCTGTTGTAGGTGTGACAATTTGTTACAGATGTCTCAACAAACAATATTTCATTAGCAAACATCTACGTAAAGAACCCTTCTCCAGAAACTCCTGAATGGGGATAACACGGCTCAAGGAATTCTTGCACAGCCCCATAAATTATAACACAAACTCCACTTGGCGTTGCAAAGACGTGCAACTCCTGGAAGAAGTTCCTATTCAACCTTTTCTAGTTCAGAGTGTGAAAGCATCACAGAAAAAGTACAAAGGAACCAACCTGTGACTCAAACATTTTGGGGAGAAAGTGCTGAGTGGGGTATTCTCTAACAATTTTTTCATTGCATATTATAGAAAAGACACTTTGCCCATCTAAAAGTTTCTTTACATCGGTGGCAAAGTTCCTCTTCCCTCCAACCAGAATCCATTCTCATGAATGTGGCATCAGAATCTTGCCCCAAATCCAGATTATTAATAAACACTGACAAGTAACAAAGTCAGAAAGGCCCCTCTTTGCTGCTGAAAAGAAAACAGACTGTGGAACCCAAAGGCACCCACATGCAAATCCTTCTTAAGGATGGCAATTACAGTCCTAGGAGAGATTAAGCAATGTATTCAAGGGGTGAGGAAGAGGGAAATCATAATATTACTCAATTCTTTCACAGAGCAATTTATTTTCTCTAGTTCTCAGTGTTTATTTTAGAGATTTAATATCAGATATTTCAAACTGCAGTTCTGATGCTTCTCGTGCTTCGTGGATAACTCATTAACCTGCAAGAGAGAGAATTCTTTAACCTCAAATACAAACCTGGATTGTGTGATTCCTTGATTGGCTGAGTGCCTGTATTCCAAGTCAAGCTAAACTTGCACGCGTAGACCTTGAAGTGTCTGCTCAGTTTGGGTGGGGATTTCTCTCCAGAGTACATATCCCAAGGGGTAAACATTTGTTGCTGGTTTTACTGCTTGCTGAGTGAGTTTTCTTCATTGCTGATTTGCAACATGACAAAAAACAAAGAATAACTCAGAATAAGAAGTACCAAGACAAAAACAACTCTGTCTCTTTCCTTAGGGTAGTAAAGTGTCTTGACTGCTCACCAAACAGCGAGGCTGTAAAGCATGAGGATTTTATATGTTAGGTGCTTTGCTCATTCAAAAGTCTTTTAATGTCACTTCCAAGTGACACTGAAGACTCTTGTGTCTGATACGTTGATGTCGATCTTTTTTCTCAGCAAGAAAAAAATTAGATTGTTACAAATAGACAGAATTTTCTCTTAAGTGTGTTGTATTGGGGGGGGGGAGGGGAGAAAAGAAAAAAAGAGATCAGGAAGTTTCTTTTGTCTTAAAGAGAATCCATAGGCCTGGGTAGGTGGCACTGTGTGGTGGCAATAGGAAGAGACAATTTACCAGGGTTCCTCCAGGACTATTTCACCTGGAAAAAAAACCATAAAGGATGGCCTTCTCCCTCAAAGTGTGTCAGAGAGCAAGGGGTTTTTTGGCATCCTAACACCTAGGGAAAAGAGGGAATCAACCAAAAGATTTTAAGTGCAGAAGAAGTAACTGTTTCTGTGTGCCTCTTGTCCCATGCCTTACCAGGCTTGTGCTGTTGGGCACAAACAATAAGAAAAAGGAAATGTGAAACACGGCACCATCTGACCTTTACTTTAGATAATCCTAGTTCCAGAAGAATAAGTCAGCACAGGTACAAACCCAGTATTTAGCCATAAAAGGAGGTTGAAAAGTCCCAGGTGAATCGCCAAACCCTCCTTTGCTGCAGATGGGGGAAATGTCCTCAAAACGAGGTACCCTTGGGAAGTGAACCTGGGAAATTTCTGTTCATCTGGCACACAGAACAGCAAAACCAGCTTTTGGATTAGGGGATGGACTCTCACTTCTGGTCAATGGCTCTGAGCAGCTCTGTCAACATTTGGAATTGTATAAATAAAGAAGTAATTATAAAAGGATTTATCTACCTACAATGCCATTTTAAGGTAGCTCTTCTCAAACCATCATGTCTACAGATTCTTGTATTTGAAGTATGAAGAGTCTGTTCCTATTCACCAACCAGACAGATTTATCTTCACACAAAATACTTTGTGAGGTTTGGTTTTTTGGGATGGGGTTTGGGGGTTTTTGGAGTTGTTTTGGGGTTTTTTGCTTTGTTTTCTTGGTTTTTTTTTTCTTTCACACTCCATCCCTCCACCAGCCCTGCTGTTCCACTTGCTGACTCTCCAAGAATATTGCAGAGGAGTTGTACCCCTGCCACTGGGCTCAGCAGTTCCTCAAATGCCAATCCTTCTACCTGGGCACAACTGCAGTTTTACAAAGGCATCTTAAAACAGAACTTAATCTTCTTAGGACAGGAAAGTCTTAAGTAATGAGCTTCTTTCAGAATATTTATCCAACTCTATTTTTGAAAGCAGAGGTGAGACTGGGGAAGGGCAGGGGAACTTCAAAGCCCCAAGCCACAGGTCTCTCTTGGAGATTTTTGCAAAAAACACCTGAGGAAATATGTCAAGTGGTGGGTGTTATGCAGTGATTTTTCATTAATTTTAATTACTGTCATTCTATAGGATAGTGAGCATCCTCAGACCTTCGCCTCCAAATTGCACTGGGATTTATGCCAAATTTCTTCTCCCTCTTTGGTTCCCTCCAGCAGTATTTAGTAATGGAATCGCTTAAACATGTTTAAATAAGAAGTGTAAATGCCAAACACTTCTGAATGAGAAGGAACGTGTATCTTAAATGGCACATGAAGCCTTTATTCATGATTCTATAAACTAAAAACCTGGACTATTTGGGATCAAATAAAAGGCTTGATCAGGCTTGAGAAGAAAGTAGATGGAACATCCCCATTTAAGGAAAAGCAAAACAAAACACAAAGTGACTGTAACTTTTTATAAGCATTAAGTGTGCATGCTGGGGGGGAGGGGGAGGAAGAGACAAAAACCCAGGATCAATTCCCTTGATGCTAGCTGATTGCTTTACTTAAATAATAATAATAATAAAAAAATATATACATATTTTCTGCACCAAATTTTCAATACAGGTGACATCATCATCATCATCCTCATCCTCATCATCTCGTCCTGGCTTCCCATGGCCATGATGACTCCAGATCCCATTTTCCTCTCCCATCCCCCAACAGCCATATGAGAGCTGCTTTTCAAACCTGCTCGTTTGTGGTGCAGTGCCCGTTTCCAGACAAGTTGTTCTGGCGGGGCAGAAGTCGAGTGCCTGCTCAGAGCCCTCCCCCTGCCCTGCCTGGGGCTGGCCACACACGAGCCACGGCCACTCCAGCAGCAGCACAGCCCCTGGGGCACGGTTTGGAGCCCAGCTCAGCTGCCCACCTCCTGCGAGCCAAGGGGGCAAAACAGGGAAAGAGGAACCAGCAAACTGCAAGTATCAGCTTGGGAATGATCATTCATGGCTGGAGAACAAGATCTTACTGCTTTGTGAGGTAAATATTCCATTACAGCATGAATCCTAACTGGAAGCTTAGAGGCAGCAGCAGCAGCAATGCTTCAAATTTTCTATTCTTGGGTAGCAGATGGTAGGGCAGAGATGGCAATCCCACGTTAATTAGAAATATCTCATGATAGCTGTGGTGTATTTGCAAAACTAGAGTCTTTTCCACAAAGCAGTGTTTGCAAAGACTCACTCGAGTGAGACTTTCATACAGATGTGCTGCACCCAGCATTGCAAATAAAAGGAATCCTCACCCAAAAGCAGCTGTCAGACTGTGCCAGTTCACCTCCAGAGACATTCCCCACTTCTAAAGGGGAAGTCCAGCCAGCAAACAGCCACTAATTTTCCTTAGCTTTCCACAGTTAACCAAGGAGTAACTCACCATTTTTTCCTGGTTTATATTCTTCCACACCCACAAGTGGAGCTCACCCACAAGCTCAGTCTTTTTCATGTTAACAATGCCAGGAGAAAGGGGAACACCTTCCACCCTCCACAAAACAAGCGCCAGCTTGGGATCTTAAGTAAATACAGTCCCCATTTCTTTCCAAATGCACCTACATTATCCTCTCAAAGCCATTCCAGTCGAAAGTCCTTCACTCCCTTTGTAGAAAGGCTCCTTGTCACGCTTGCCTGGCCCCAGGCTTGCCTTGCCCCACCTTCCCGGCTCTCCTATTCAATTTAGGTAAAAGCCGGTTGTGTGCCAGACCCAGGGCTTGCACAACACTTTTTACTCTCTGTTTCCTACAAAAAGCCTCCTGAAGAGCTCCCTCTCCATCTGAAGAGGAGAGTTTGTCTGGGGTTTTCTCGGGTAGGGTCTCTGGGTGTGTGTGATCGGGGTTTGTGCGTGTCCCATCCCTCCAGCTGCAGATTTCTCTCTGCACCATCACCAGCCCCAGGAAATGTGCCATTGTGCAGCCAGACAGTGCCTTTGTGGTACGATTGTCCTGCAACCACAAGCGAGATTTTGGGAGAAAATGTGTGCTGGAGACTATTTAGAGACCTAAATTTAACAGAGGTGAAACCAAGGCTGAGTTACAACTAAGTTACAGAATTACCTTTCAATGTTCAGAGGGAAAATGTCCGAAGGGATTTTCTCATTCACTCTCTAATTTGTTTTTCCCCTATAAAACATATCTAGTTGTCTTGAAACTAAATTCATCTATTTTAAATTCAGTTTAAGTTCATTAACTAGCACTGTACAGTGGAAGGAGTCAGCAAGTGGACAACACCAATGTCATGGATACACTGTCCTTCCTTCTCACATTGCAATTTAAGTCACCTCAAAAGGAGTTGGTCCAAAATTTCCTTCAATTTCTGTCTGACTTAAAACACTGACATGAAGCTAAAGTCCCCATGGGTCTGTCACAACTTCCAGGCTGGGATAAGTTGCAGAAAGGCCCCACCTGAACATCTTGAAGATGGAAGACAAAACCTTCCCTGTGCTGTGCTGGACAGCACGGAAAGGGAGAGGCCACCTGGCACCTGAATGAGACTGGTCTGGAAAAGCTGTGAATGCTTCCATGCAGCAAAGAGCTGTCCCTTCAGGTATTTAAACTGAAATCTGAATTTCTGACTTCAAATTGAAATCCCATCCAAAGACAGAACTTAAGTTGCTTGGAAACAAACAAACAAACAAACAACAACCCCCCAAGCAAGCAGACAAACCAAAATATCAAACCAACAAACAAACACACCAAAAATCACCTCAAGCCCAAAACCAGTGATCCTCCCAGCCACCCAGATTTACACAATGTATTTATTTTTAATTTTTATGGCAAAAAAAAAAAAAAACCCACAGTGAAAAATGAATTGAAATTAATTTGTTTGAGATAAAATACCTATGTATTTTTCAAAATTCATATAACTTATTTCAGAATAGAAACTACAACAACTTAACTGAAAATATTTGGAATTATTCTTTTGTGACCCTTCAAAAAGTTTTGTGGGTGTCAGTTCTTGGCTGAAATATTGACTTGAAAGCACTGGATCTAGTTGTGGTCTGTGTGTTGAAGTGTCCCCTCAGGAATTCATTTCATTCTGGTCACACCAGAATTTCAGCTTTGTGTTTGCTACGTCTGGTTATGGACTCCAAGACTGAAGCGTTTTCAACACCAGAGAGAAGATGCACAATAATGTAATCAGGAAGTGGAAATTCTTACAGGCATAGCCATGAGCACAAGAGATTCCTAAAGATCGAGAGAGGTGTGTGACAGCAACGTGTCTGAGATGGGAGAGATACAACAGCAGAGTCTGCATTGTAAGGGAATAGATCAGGAGTCACTGAGGGGACACAGAGGAGCAAGAGAAGTAGAAGGTGTCCCTGCCTGCGACAGGGAGTGGGAACTGTGTGATCTTTAAGGTCCCTTTCCACCCAAACCATCCTGGGATTCTATGAGAAGGCAGCCCCTGTGTTCTGTTTGGGTCACATTTGAGAATGCAGAGATGAATTTTCTCTAGTGGGGGGATATCTCACTATGTAAGCATTTCATATGAGTACATGGTAGTCAGTGCAAGATTTAAAATGCACACGTGGACCTGAAAAGACTCTGCATTCTCTACCTTTTAAGAAGGCAAAGCAGAAGCAGCACAGAGAATATCATTACCTTCCCCATGCCCATGCTGCCTTCCCTTTTGCAACAGATAAAACATTAGTGAGAATTCTTCATGTTCCCCTTATCAACACTCTAAATCCTTGCTCTGATGAGGAACATGGAGCCCTTTTTCTCTCAGGACATGATGTTTGTTTACCTTTGCACGACACATTAGAGCCCAGCCTTCAAGAAATGTAACGAGGTCACTCCTTTACTGGTGTTCTCTGTGGCTGTTTGGCACTGAGGTTTGGACATGTGAAGAGACATATCTTTCAGCATCAGCAGATTTAGAGAATACATGCTCTGCTTTGAAACACGGGGAAATTGATCCTGCAGGGCTGTTTACTTCATCAACACACCTTGGAGTGCTACCACGGCACCTGCACGTTGCATAATTGCAGTTTCTCTCTCCACCAAACATCAGCAAAATTTGTAGTAGGTAGAGGCATAATCACAGGGAGTGCTGCAGCCAATTTTCACAGCTCAGACATAGAAAAAAAAGAAAAAAGCTAATTAGCAAGATGTATTCTGGAGCCTACCTGCCCCCTTTCTTTCTTACCTGCCCCCAAACCAACATTAGCTTTGGAAAGGGAGCTCATTTGAGCATGAGTGATAACCTGGTACATGCACATGCCTTGCTTTGTGTTAGGCTTTCTCAAAGCAAACACTCAAATCCAGAATGATACAGAAGTGCTCAGTCTTCCCCAGTATTTTATGAAAGGTGGATTTCACTGTGCGGTTTGGGTCCAACAGAACAAAACAAAACAGTCTGAGCAGTTGTATGCTGCCCTTCCTGAATTTTTAGCTCTTTTCCTAACTCATCAATGAAGCCTTAGAGTCTCACAGCTGTCCTAAAAAAATGAGGGCCCTCATCTCCCATGGAAGGCAGCTCTGGGTTGAGTTTGTGGCTCAGCTGGAGGTTCAGCCAGGACCAGGCAGGTAAGTCGTGACCAGTCACCAGTGGGTCAGAGGATTCAACACCAGGCCAGCCCTCGTGGGCTGAGTGTCAGGAGGTGGCAATTGCCTGCACTGGAGCAAAGCAGTGTGAGCTCAACACACACCAGCACCACACAGAAAGCATTTCCAAAACATTATACATTTAGTAAGGAATCAGGACCATCTAGGTTGGAAAAAACCTCCATCGAGTCCAATATTTGACTGATCACTGCCTTGTCAACCAGACCAGAGCAGTGAGTGCCACGTCCAGTCATTCCCTGAGCACCTCCAGGACTCTCTCTCCAGACCCTTCCCCAGCTCCGTTGCCCTTCTCTGGGCTCACTCCAGCACCTCTTCGAGGTGAGGGGATGAAGCTGGACACAGTTCTCAGGGTGTGGCCTCAGCAGTGCCCACACAGCAGGACAGTCACTGCCCTGGTCCTGCTGCCACGTCCTTTTTGATACAAGCCAGGACACCACTGGCCTTCTTGGCCACCTTGGCAGGTGGTGAGATCACTTTGGAGTAGTCTACTAATCTGGGCTAGTCTGCTAGTCTTAGCAGTAACTTTAAAGACTGCTCTACATTCAAAACCACAAGTTTTAAAAGAGGAATTAAGCACTATTATCCCCATTTATGGCCAAGCAAACCCATAGAGCACAGCACATGGACGGATTTATCTGTGGTCACCTCACTGCCTCACAGCAAATTCTGAAATAGCAGCAGCTCTTCAGCCTCCCAGTTTGGCACAAGGCCTGAGTGACACTGTGTCACTTGATACAATATTCAATAGAAATTCATCCAGTTTTATTTTCCTGAGCTTTTAAAATAGTTTCTTTTACAAGATTCATTAGCTTTATTTATTTCTATGGTCACATATAGAATTATGTTCTACTTCCTTGACCTTAATGAAGATAATCCTCTGCTTCCTGAGATCTACAAACAGATCCTTCCCACTCCCATAAGTTGAAGCCTCCTTTTCTCCAGGCAGAAGTCAGAGCTGACCCGCAGCAGTCACTCCAGTGGCAATGCCTCCTGTGCTGGAGTGACACATTTTCATCCACAGGCAAGGTCTGAGCTCCCTCTGCTCCTTCAGCCTGCCCGTCCCCTCTCACATTCCCCTGCAATTCCATGCCATGTTTTGTACTGGATTGGTCCCTACACAATGCAATCTAGCAGAGCTCATCTAGGAATGCGAAGAGACTTCATCAAGTTTTTTCAGAAGTATGCAAACCTTGAAATTCTTTGTTTAGTAGACTCCTTCCCTCTCATTTTTTGAGTCACATTAATACAACAACGTCCTTGATCTGCCTTTGTCCAACTGTTCTGTATAAAATACATTGTGAACTACAACATGCAGCAGTGCTGTGGCTTCAAAAGAGGCCCTGATCTTACCTGTAAGAAGCTTATGCTGCATTTTCTGCAGAAATAAAACAAAAGCTTTAGAAGAAAACCCCCATGTCAGAGCATTAATTCAGATCAAGAATATAAACCTATTTTGTGAAGGGTTTAGTAAATCTTGCCTTTCACCAGTTCCTTCTCTTCCTTATGAATTTATTCTTAAAAAAACCCAAACCAAAACAACAACAACCCCCAAATTTTGAAGAGATTAGGAACCAACACAACTCCTCCCATCCCCACACTCCAGGCTGGATGCTCTGATCCAGCTCACCAGACTCAGAACCCGGGCTCAGTGTGTGGCTTTGGGTGCATCCTCAGTGGCACACTGGGAATGTGCTGCCTGACTCCTAAAATAACGAGCCCTGGCTAAAGCCTGCACGTAACAGAATGGTGGAGAGGATACAGCACTTGCCAGAATGAACATATGGATGAATAAGGATGCTTAAGGGTATGCAGCAGTAAGGAGATACTTCTCATGTGACTGATCAGAGTGAAAACTATATTCCAGTTTATTACATCGCCTGCAGATATAAAATTGAATAGTAATTGTTTGAACTAGATTCAGCAATACCTACCACAATCCACTAATGAAAGAGACCTGTGTTGTCTTGCACTGTTGGATTAAGATGGTTGAATATGTTGTATTTTTAGAACAGCAATAAGGATCTTTTGCATTACTCATGAAACACACGGCGCAGGTTTAACCAGGTACAGCAACTCCTCTGGCTGGAGCAGAACTGCAACAGGAGAAATGCTGGGACTGGTTTCTGTAGGGCACAAGGGAGAAGGCTGCAGCCTCATTCAAGACTTATCTGAGACAGTAGAGGACTTGCACTGGTTTCACTGGATTTTCCTCAAGTCTATACTGACACCAATTGAGAAAGTTTCCCAATTAATCTCAGTGGAGCAGTTTTGTGATTGTTTGTTTTTTCCTTGAATCTGGTCCTGCTTTCCACTGACAGCCCTTTTGAAACAACAAATGTTTCACATGTCTGTATAACATGCACAAGAGGTGGGTCAAAAAAAGAAAAGATGTCTAAATAAATAGAATACTCATAAAATATTTTGTGAGTAACTATCTGTACCACCTTAAAGATGGAGCCAGAACGTATACAAATCTCCAGGAGTAACTGATGCAGAACAACACCTGATGAAGTCCCTGGCTCCACAATCTGCTGTCAACACCAGAGCACAAGAACGTGGGTGTGAGTGCCAGCACACCTCAGCTCTACTGGTTACAGAGCTGCATTTATCAGGGCAGCCCTGACACATCAAAGTGCTGATCTCGTGCCACTGCAGGGCTCCCCAAACTTAATTGCTCCGTGATTGTTCAACATCAACATGGCAAACACACTGTGTTTGACTGTGGAGTCAAAGGGAAGGCCAAAGCTGGAAACATCAAAGATGAGGCTGCTGGGGCAGACAGGAGACAACAGCAAGCAGCAGCAGTAAAACAACCAAACTCAGCAGCTCTTATTGCCTCCCTGCCTATTCTGCTCTCACTGGTGAATGATGCCTCAGAGAAAGCTGGTGCAAAGCAAATGCACAGGACAGGGAGGGCACAGGAGAGCTGCTGTGGGCTAACTCTGGTTGTACACAAACCATCAGGAAGCAGAAAAAGCAGGAGCAGAACAAAAACATCTATTTCTCAGTTTTAACAGTTACCACTCAGCTCACTCGCTAAGAGTGATTACACTTCAGTGTGAAATAAATAAACAGATAAATGAAAATCCCGAAAAACCGCTTTGACTTACATAGACACATCACTTCCCAGCCAAAAACACGGAAAATACCCAGAAACCAGGGAAAGATGGTCTCTTCCGTTATCTAGGAAGAGACTTCCAACATGGCAAAGAAGGAAAAAAACCCTCAAAAAAGCAAAGCAGTGGGGAAAATCCACTTTTTTATAGCTTTAGCACTTCAGAAATGTTGGGTAAATAAGGGTGGAATAGACCATGGAGAAACGGAGCAGCCATTTCTAACCCAAAAGAACACGTGACAATCACAGCTCTGTCTGTAAAACACACAACAGCCTCTCCAAACCAGAGCAAAACCAACTGCAACACCAACAGTGCTTCTGTGCCCCACGGTGACAACTGGAGCCCAGAAGGACACGGGCAGGTGGGGCTGAGCCTGGGCTGACAGGGAGAGGGAGGTGCCTCCCCAGAGCTGGAAACCCCCAGTGTGAGGGGGGCCAGCAGCACCTCTGCCAAGAGCCCACTGCAGCCTCCCAGGTCCTGTTTTTACGTCCTTTCCTTGAAGGAGGCCACCAGAAATTGTTTTCTCTCAACAAGAGAAAAGTAAAAGTAAGGGAGTGTAATAAATTGGGATGTGCAGAGGCTTTGTTACTGCCACTCTGCACTTAACACGAGAGCTCAGGGGTTCCTGTTGGAAATATTAAGAAATACCTTTTATTAAACCCAAAATTAATACATAGCTCAAGACTGCTCACTGCTGGCCTCAGGGCCCTACAAGGTGGCTCACAAGCTATATATATTTGTGAGAATTGGGATAATCATAAGAGTGACCATTTTTCAAATAGTTTTTTATCATTTTACTATTATGTCCAGGATGTGGACTGAACAATGATTTACATTCCGCTCAAATTCCGCCGTCTGTAGATGCACCAGATCTGACATTTGCAGGGAATGTCTAACATGTGAGCAAGCCAATTCCAACTGGGAGAGGCATTGCTAGGAATGGATATTTTCTGAAAGAGAAGATGCATTCACATCTATCATTTTAATGTCACTTATATATATCTTGTAGCAGGGCATGAGCTACAGAGTAAAATTCAGTGAGGGGAGAATATGGAATATATGGAAGAGCAGAATATGGAATATAACTGGATGCTCTCCTTTCTCACGCAATATTGCACCTGAGCAGTCTTGTGTTCAGTATTCTCACACAGCAGAACACAATCCTGCACCTGGGGCATTACACCAGGCTGAGCTTTTAGCCCCCAAGAGGGAGCAGGAACTTACACTACTCCCTGTTGTATGTCTGTTGTAGTTGCAAACACCCAGTGAAATGGCTGTGCATGTTTCCATGTGCATGTCTAAAGAATGGTTCTAGGATGGCTGATAATGAATCCTGGCATTTGAAATATCCTGTTGGCTGTTGATGCCATGTTGTTGAGACTTCCAGTGGGGTTTTGGAGAAATCTGTTACTATCCACACACATTTGCAGTGGTCAAGGAACATTTTACAAACTAGTTACCTTTCCAAATTTGTTGGAATTGGAAAGGCCCTGGCACAGGTTGCCCAGAGAAGCTGTGGCTGCCCCATCCCTGGAAGTGTCCAAGGCCAGGGTGGACGGGGCTTGGAGCACCCTGGGGTAGTGGAAGGTGTCCCTGCCCATGGCAGGAGTGGGACTGGATGGGCTTTAAGGTCCCTCCCACCCACAACATTCTGGGATTCTGTGAATTTGAGCTTTGCAGTTAACTGGATCAGAAAGTCATACCCAGGCGAGTCCAAAGCTTCTGAGCTCAGGACCACAAGGTCCAGGAGCCCAGGTTGCCAGACACACCTTGGCTGCATTAGTTCCCTGTATTACAGTAGCTAAAAGCCCCAGTGTCTCTAAATCAAGGATCATCAGGTGTGTGGCCCTGATCAGACAGATAAATCTCTCAGATTTTAACAGTGCTACAATTCTACTGTATTTTGTACCCCAATCAGGAGTCTTGGTATTTTCAAAGTTAAAATGCTTCAGGTTTTGCAGTTTTTTGAGGGGGAAGTTGCCCTTTTTTTTTTTGTTTTTTTTTTTAAACCTTTGCCCCACAGAGGAAAATAAGAACATAAAGCAACGAGCAAGATGCAAAATACGTGGTTTGGCTAATTTTCCCACACAAACCTGCCAATCAGAACACATCCTCAGTAACACATCCAGGACAGGCGGGTGCCTTGCTAAGCTCGGCGTGGACAAAACGTCTGCAGCAAAGGACTTGTTCATTTGCACTGAGGACAAGGAGTACTCCTGTGGCGGTATCCACCCAACCTTCTCCAAGTCACACCACAGAGAGAAGGCAGAATAGAGAATAGAAAAACCTCACCAGGCAGAAACTGGGCTCATCGACTGGTGTGCTCCAGCACCATCGCCAGGAGCAGCAGGGGTTGGAGCAGAGCAGGTGGAGCTGGAATGTCACCACAATGTGGTGCACAACCCCTGCATGCACATCAGCAGCAGAAACTCCATTTAGGAAAACTTGATGCAGAACACTGTGAGTTGAAGGGTCATTTCTGAGCTCCCTGCTCTCCTGTAAGGCTCTCACTCAGAGTAACTGTGCTTTAAATTTTTTTTCCCCATTTCCATTGCAAGCGCTGTGTCAAGGTTATGAGGCTGAGCAGAACGGAGCTGTTTGCATCAGTGCTGGAGAGCAGGATCCAGCTCCGAGCTCACCTCCCAGTGACAGCAGCTGCTGAGAGACACCAAGGGACAACACCCTCCTGATTGAGCGGGGCTGTGGGGAAGCTGCTGGGCAGAGGGGGAAGGCTGAGAAGGAAACACATGGAAGATGATATGGCTGTGAGAAAGAAGTTCCCATTCCCTCAGCACATTCGGATTTGCAATCATATCTCCCTTTATTTGTAGGAAGCTAAAGAGCTACACACCCTGTTATAAATATGGACATGGAACTGCCAGTGACATTGCATCAGATGGCATTTGTCAACAGAAACAGAAGCCTAGGGACAAGGGAAGCTGGAGTCTAGCACAGGAGAGGCTGCAGATGGCAAAGAGAGCACTAGAGCATGGGAGAGGTGAGCTGTCGTGCCACCACGTTACACTGCTGGGTTTAGGGAGGTGATTCCTGGCATTCTGACTCCCCTCTCTGTTAAGTCAGGTCTGTTATCAAGGAAGAAAAATATATACCAACTTCTTTTTTCTTTTGTTTGTTCTGGCTCTCACACTTCCATGCCAGTGCCTGCCCTGTGTTAAACACCTGCTCCTCCCTGCCCAGCAATGCTGTTTGTGGCCACCTCGTCACTGCTGCTGGCCCTCGTGGTGATGGCACAAATGTCACCAAGGCCAACAAAGCGAGGGCAGCACTCGCACACCCCTGCCTGGCTTTCCAACACCCCAACTCCCCCAGGTCTGGGAACGTGCACGGTGCCAGCAGCACAGAGCCAGCGCAGCAGGAGGGGAGCGTTCTCAGGGTGCCCTGGCGGCCCAGGGAAGGAGCAGTGAAGCCGATCCCAGCAGTGTCCCACTGGAGCAAGGTCTGGAAAGCCACAGGGCCCCGTTGGGCTCACGCACAGAACTGCCTCCCCTGTCCAGCGAGGACATTTTCTGCTGGGAGGTGGGTGAAGAGGACAAAACGGGGTGGCTGCAGCTGGGTCCCATCCCTGCAGCTCTGTGACCGACCCCGAGCACGGCTCTTGGGGACAGTTTGCTGTCCCCTTCCGTGAGCCGGGAAGAGAGATCTGCTGGGAGCAGGGCTCAGGGCGTAGCTTCATAATCTGCACTGGAATTTTCACAAAAGGGCTGTTCGTACGTCAGCTCCAATATTCCACTTCTGGCTGGCTGCGAACGGGGATACGGAAAAAAATCAAAAAAGTGTTAATCAAGTGCTAATCTTGCTGCTAATTATTGTAAGTGCTTACATTTGGAATTTCTGTATATGTCTCTCTTATTTTCCTTCTCTAAATGGGAGTGAAATGTACAAAAGGGCAGGTATTTCCTCCTTGCTGGTCCTACTCCACCTATTTATTGGGCCATACTACATGCCTGGGAGTTTCATAATGGGAATTGGAAATGGAATTAAAGAAAAGGAAATTGCTACAAATGAAGCAATTTCCTGGGTGTAAACAGGGCTTGGAATTTTGAAGAACAGATTTAACATGAAAACATATTTTGTTCTGTCAAACAAATGTGATGATTTCTTGTTAGATACTATTTAGCTGAGAACACTAACAAATAACCTCATTATGATTGCTGATGACATAAAAGACCAAGGTCTGAACACTGAAGTCCTAACTTGGGCAAAACTCCAACTTCAGTGATACTTTTGTCTAAGTAATCACATTAGGATCTGGTCTTGGCAGGTTCCAACTCTAATGGATAACAATACACCCTGGACAAGCTTTACTAAAATTTGGGAGCTTGCTTTACAAACACAAATTGAGACTGGAGGAGCTGAATCCCATGGACTTCCACCAAGAGTGAAACTCAGTGCAGTGTTTTATGACACCATTTAGACACCTAAGTGTCTGCATGAAGTACAACCTGGCCTTGGACAATTTCAGGGATGGGGCAGCCACAGCTTCTCTGGGCAAACTGTTAAATTATTTCAGAAATATTAATTTGAGCTTTAACTCATTTAAACTTCCGTAATAATTTCCCTCCTCTTTATTTTGGCATTGAGGGTTGGACATGGAGAGTTGGGCTTCCTATCAGTGAGTGGCTTTGAATGCAAAGGATTCAGTTAATTTGCCAGAACTACAAAAGACCTGAGGTCGGTGTATGAACTAATATTTTCTGAACCCCTTGGTAGATAACCCTACTGAACAACTTACAGACACGTGTGTTGATGGCTACATTGGTTTGAACACTCAGGGCTCATTTCAGCCTCTGAGAAGCCCACCAAAGTTACCTGCCTGCCATGAAGAATGCATTTGGTGTTATTTATTTTTTGCACATTCCACCTGCAAACACTGTCTCCTGCCAGTGTGCCTAATTCTTTGTTTGGAAACTCTTTGAAGACTTGGGATCAAATGTAAAGGCATTAAATTCCATTTCATCCTTCTCTCTCCAAGTGTGGCCTGGTGATTGTGTACACCACAGAGGCATAAAACATCAGTGTCAAAACCCATCAGAGAACACATCCACTGCCACGGGTGGAATGGATTTCAGCACCACAGGCTGGTGTTCCACTCAGGCAGAACATGTGGTTAGTTGTCTGTCACAGCAGCAAAAGTAAATCCTGGATGTACCAGAGGTAAGAAAATCATTCATCCAAGAATAATCAACTTTTGGAAATCATTCACAGCTGCTGTAACTGAGCACAATGCACCAGCAATTAGTTGTGCATCATTGCTTTTAAATTGCACAAAGCTGACTGCAGTGGGGGCGGTGAATATTTGTTAAGCTGGGTTTATATGAAATAAGAGATCACCTGGAGGAGGAATATTACTGGAATTTACGTCTCAGGTCATATCTGGGAATTTACATTTCAGTCTCCTCTTGGCTTTCACAACTAGTGATGTCATAGATCAAAGATACTGGGGATCTTAGAAAGCCCTGCTGAAGACACAATGAATAATTCAACATTTGCAGACCAGCTCCTACTCTTACTTGTACTGGAGTTAATAAGAAGTGATTCCATTGAAGCCGAAGGAAAATTTAATCCTGGTGTGAGGGATATGAGAATGAGAGAAACAAAGAGCACCAATGGCTTTGCTCCTTCACAGCGGGTGTCAGACCCAGGCTGAGTCCACCCAGGATAAAAGAAACTCCTGGGCTGGAGGCTGCTGCTGCCCTCCATGGAGAAAGGCCCTTGGAGAGGGCAGGGGACTGCAAACCACATCCAAGAGAAGGCAGCTGAACCCTAGCTCAAGGATGTCCCGGAAACATTTGATGATAGACCAGAAAAATTTGTTGTTCCACAGGAAAGACAAGGAAAACATGGATCTGAGCAGGCACGAAGTGTCTGCCTTTGGGTGAAGTACAAATGAGAGCATTGTTCTCTTTTACGGACATTTTGCAATAGCAGGAGGAAAGAAGCCTGTCAGTGTTTTGTAAGAAGCTCCTGTGTCCTCCTGGAAGATCAGAGAAACCACAAACAAATGCCTGCAGAAGGAGGCGTTGAAGGCCCCGTGACGGCCCCACAGCAGCATCCCCCGTGGCACCCTCCAGAGAGGGTACACAGCCTCTGGGGGCACACCCTGATCTGCACTGCAAACCTGCCAACCTCTGTGCTCTCCTGCTACATTTGGCTCCGTTCCCAGAGGAAAGTTTCCAGTTTGTGCCCTTTTCATGCCTTCCCAGTCAGACTTGGCTCATGAGTTTACTGAGGAAGAGACAAAACACCCCAGAGTTCACCAGGTGAAAGGCCTGTCCAGGAAGGTGTTTGTTAGATATGGAAAGCTGCATCTGCCAGTATCAGAAGCCTCATTGCTCATTTCATACAAGACTAAACCAATTTGGTGGTGTTTTCTTTTAAGGAGGGATTCATAATGACTCCTCATATTTCTATGGACGTAGTCATGTGCAAACACTAAATAATTCCATGGGTGTGGCCAGGGTCTGTGTACGTCTGACATGAGAAGCTGGCATTGCTAAAGGAAGCAAACACAGAGGTCAGTGCTGTCATTTTGGACAACAGGAGAAATCCTATTGGGGCATGACAAGCCAAAGCACCTCAATTAATAATTTTCCATTGTAAAATTGGGAGTATCTTGGAAATATGTTTACACAAGTTACATAAACACAGGTATTACAGGTTCTAACACACCTCCAAAGCCAAGTAATCATAATAATTGCCTTTTTTTTCAACTAAGTCAAAACATGGACAAAACTATTAGAAATGTCAAATGGCAGTATCTCTGTTTAAACACTGAAGCACATCTTCAACGTTTGGATTTCTGATCCCAGTGAAATCAATAGGGGCACCAACTACAGCAGGCAATAATCAGAGGTAATAAACAATGGCCTAAATTAACTCTAGGTAGGAAATTACTCTAAGAGGATAATCCTTAAGCACAGCAAAATAAGGAAGCCCAAGGAAGAATAGCTCTTTCCACATGACCAGAAAAGAATGAAAAATACCATGTCATGCAGAACTTGAAAGATGGTAGGAAGAATTCTTTTCTGGACATTCTCTTTTCTGGCTTTATTTGTTTGCTTGTTTCCTGGTAAATAGAGAGAGCAGTTCATGAAAAATATAAAAATTTAAACAAAGTCTATTACAAGGTTTCAGCTATAACACCACTGCGGGCAGTGTTATTGGTAGTTCCTGTGTGCACACAGGCTCCAAAGGAAGGTCTAAGGTGTTTCATACTATACCCCCTGCTCTGGTGCTGTGCCATGACAATAAACTCATGATGGAACTTCAACAAGAAATAACTGATCTCTATAAAATACAAAGTTTGATGCAAAACCAGCTTCTACTCAACAGCTGAGAAAGAAAAAAATAAAGTACATGGTTACTCTCCCAGCCTTTGTTTCTCAAGGCTTATTGGTACCATTTATATCTCTGTGACTTTCCTTTTGCAGACTCCTATTCTTGTCTTCACTGCTTCTATCCTACTCCTGACCCTAGCGACAACCTCCTCAGTCTTGAAGCCTCAGCTGATTTCTGACTTTTCATTCAAATCCTTCTTTCAAGCACCTTTCTCTAAGAATGCTTTACTGTAACTCCTGCAGCCACACTGGAATGATTCCCATCCTTTTTGTTTTCTATGTGCTTGTAAGAATGACTTAATTTTTTTTAATAGGAAATTTTCAGCAGCCTCTATACCCCTTTATGCTGCTGCAAAGGAGCTCTTTCATTGACACTGCACAAGTGAGAAATACCTCTGGGTACAGTGAGTAACATGCCTGGGTAAGTTAATAGAAAAGTCCCAAGTTACAGCAGACTCTTCAGTAAAAGCAACTGCAAGGAGTAATAAATACCATTATCCTTTACAATTAGAATATAAACACGATCCACCACCAATCTGGCAGTTCAAAAGCGAGCTAAGAACTACATCAGCAGCCTGCTTTGCTTTGAATAATTAGTTTTATAAGAGAACATTGATCAAAGGCATTGGTAGCAAGTTTAGTGAAGTGTTCATCATGTACAAAGCCGCTGGAAAATTACTCAGCCCTGAACTCAGCTCAGCCAAAATCAGGTAAACCATAAATAACCAGGGTTAAAGATGAACAGTCAGCTCTGAACAAAGGAATTCCAGAGACAGGGAAGCATGGCTGCAGTCTCACAGCAATGGATGGCTTTTATAAGGACCCTGCAGAGGTTCCTGTCCCAGCGGTGGCTCGGTGACCCCAGGCCAGCTCTGGGCTGCTGTTTCAGCCCTGGCTGCAGCCACTGCCAGATGTGCCCTGGAGAACAGAGTCAATCCTGCCACCTCTCCACACAGCAACACGATTTTCACGGGAGGGAGAGCAGGTCACCTCTGTGGAAGCTGTTCCAGGCCACAAGAAACCCCCAATGACAAAAATGCAGATTCTTGGTGTCATTCAACTTAATGAAAAGACAGTGAAATACTGGAGATACAGGGAAAAGTTCTTGATATGTTGTTGTAAACAGAGAAAATGACTCAGGCTTTCTGGAAGAAGCTCATTCAGCTAAAACAGGGGGCAAGGTCTCATCTTTTGCTCCAGGCTGCCCAAACAGTTTTCTGCAGAAAATGAGGTTTAGTAAACAATTGTCTATAATTTTGCCCATTTTCAACAAGTTAATGAAACAATCCCCTAAGGTGAGTGAAAACATTCATATTTGTCCCGTGAAATCCCCTGTATTTGAGAAAAGGCTGTCCCAACAAGGCTTTCAGCTCTCCAGAAATGCTGGCCAACTCAGTTTTAACCTTCTAGAACAGTTTACTTAATTACACACAGTAGTTTATAACCAATGATTCTTGTACACCTAATTACATAGAGAACTAGTTTTCCAAGTACATAAGGCACACTTCTTCCCAATATGGAAATAAACTCAAAATTCCAAGCAATTCAACACGCACCTGCTGAACTCACTCTAAGTATATTCATTCCTTTTTCTGAGGGTCAGGGAGGGAATCACATTAAAAATGTTCTCTACAAAATGCTCATTGTAGGGATATAATCAATGAAAGTAAATTAAGGAGGGCAAACCAGATGCTGCTCGAATTAATTTCTAGTTTTTTCAAAGAGTTAAAGCTCCTTCCAGCACTGAAGCACAAACCAGCACGAGCCCTCTTGCTCTCTTAATGCCACCATCAACGTATTGGCTAGGATTTGTCACTAAGAAAAAGTTACACTTTCTCATTCCTTGTTGAAGTTCACATTCAAGACAAAACTCCAAGGAACTGAATTTGACCTTGAACCGATTCCAAAAATTTAGCTTGTGCACTTCCAGTTGAAAGAAAAATCAGGGATCCTGGCTCAAGGGTGAAATGGAAGCCTTGTTTGAACTACAAAATTAGTGCAGTTTGAGAAAAATGACTGTATAGTACGGGAACATAAATTAAAGGTAAATCATGAAAACAATGAAGTTTTTTTAAAAAATAAAATCACTTTCCGTTAAAAGTCAATTATTTCTCTAGAAGGTCAAACTTATTTTCAGTAATAACACTGTTCACTAGTAGACCATGAAGACCTGTACACGTCTGAAATATGTAGAACTTTTAATATGCACAACAGAAACTGGATGTTGGAATGGTGTCAAAGAGTCTCTGCAAAATTACAATGCAAGTCGGACCGCATGAAGTAATCAAAGTCTCAGTTTATTAAAATGTGTTATTTATGACTTACAGAAAATATTTCTTGTCTGCGAAAGAGAAATGAGTTAAGAATTAACCCTTTTAATATTAAGGGGTTCCTTTTTTTCATTAAACATACAAATACTGAATTTTATTCATGAAGCAGGCAAAACAGAGAGGCCAAGTCTCCCACGTTATCATCTACTGGATTCATTCTCTAGCTAATAAATCTTCTGATTCACCTATTCTGCCTACAGCATGCTAATGCCTTGCCCTGCTGGCTGGGCTGCTGCCATGGTGTGTGTAAGGATTGCCTTGGCTGCTGGCACTGGACGGCACTGTCCCATAACGACTGCTAAGCAAACAGGGAGTGAAGGGGTGCTTTAAAATGGTTAATGGTTGTCTCAGACCAATGGTTGTCAAGATATGCTGTCAAAAGACAGATAAAATAGGTTGGGTCCTCCTGGATCCATCCTGTCAGCATAAGCACTTGCTTTTCTTGGAAAATGAAAGCTTTGAAGTCTTTTTTTTTAAACTCTTTTTTTTCTTTTAATTATTTATTTTAGGGTCTGGTCTCTCTGTTCACAATTACACCTCAGCCAAAAAATTGAAGGACCAGCACAACACTCCCCACCTGTGCCGTCCCCTGTATTTGGTCAGATGCAAACCCAGCTGTAATGAATTTGAAAAGCTTGGATTCAGCTCATCTGTTTTCGAACACCAGAGTGGCCAAAGTGTCCCCACAGCCCCGTCCAGCCTGCACCAGGTGCCATGGCACCCTGGAGCCTGTGGCCATTCCAGCCTGGAGGCAAACCTGGCCTTCCCACATCCACCCCTTGGATCAACACAGACAGGAGAAACTGGGCAAAGTCAGCCAGGGCTGGATGTGGCTCTGCTGACCTGGACTCAAATCCTGGGGACAGCCCCAGGGCCCAGCACTGCTGCAGGGCAATAGTGCCTGACTCAGGGGGATGTGGGTACACCCCCACCTTCTCTGTTTCAGTTTGGATGTATAATAGATTTCCATGTCGAATGTTAATATTTTATGTGTATGAATTTTTACCCTTTTCAGGACATTTCATGCTTTGCCTCTTATTCCAATTTTTCAGCTGAAGTTAAAAACCATGTTTTTACACATAAAGAAGTGCAAAAAAATTATATTTTTATTTAAACATAATTCACAGTGCAAATCACTACAGTGAATGATTTCCTAGATTTTCCTAGTCAGGGTTCCTTGGTTCAGTGTCCCCTGACTAGCTCAGGTGACAACAGCTGACAGTTGCATTAATATGAACAGCAAGTCCTCCAGAATAAATGTGGAAGATCCAGGAGATATCTGATGCTCTCTGCAGTCATATGCTAAATACACTGCTAATATAATACACTGCTAATAATCCTGAATATCTAACAACTCTTGAAGTACTAACTTGTTATCACAGAATCCCAGAACAGATTGGGTGGGAAGGGACCTTAAAGCTCATTTCATTCCACCCGCTGCCATGGGCAGGGACACCTTCCACTATCCCAGGCTGCTCCAAGCCCTGTCCACCCTGGCCTTGGACACTTCCAGAGATGGGGAATACATCCAATAGGATGGCAATGTTAAACACTTTTTTCATTCTTGCCCAGGAAAAGGGAAAGGCTGGGAAAAAGAAAGGTAGGGGAAAAACAGACATCAAGAGGCTTTACCAGTCTTAGCACAGCAGTGCCAATGCTGGCAGCCCCAATGTTATGAGCAAACAAGACTCTCAGCACCAGGCCACTGTTGCACATCATTTTTAAAAGCATACTAAGTCCAATTTCTTATTCAACTACTGTGGATATTTTAAAGGTTTACATAAAACACACAACAGCCGTGCTCAGCTGCTGGTTTTGTCAGAATACAGGGAAATGCCTTTAACACAGAACAGTTACTTGCACTGCATCTGCTCAGTGAGGGTCTGTTGGGTTTTTTTAAGTCACAATATTGAAATGATAGTGGGTTTAACACTTTCCAAATGCTTTTAAGTCTGAATAGTTCAGACCTGAAGTAAGTCTTCCCTTAGGGATTTAATGTATTTAATTATCTCTGAAGTTTTATCCATCATAATAGCTTAGTGAAATCATTGCTCTTGTATAGAACAAAGGGAAGCCAAACATATAAATCAATATTTGATTTTTTAAAGTTATTTACTGGAGTAACACGTGACAGACATTGAAACAGTAAAAGAATTCCCAATAATTATTTTTTTTTTACAAAATAAAAACTTAACAAAAGGGTTTTTTTAAAACAACAAAATTCAAGGCTAATTACCCAAGAGTGATGGAAATGTCCTCAGCAGCATGGTGGGAGAGGCAGAAAGACGAACAGTGGAAACTCTTAATTACTTTTATTTTAATTCCAGCTACAGTTTAGTTGACTTGACCGGCCACTGCCTTTATAAAAGTGATCTTGAACTCGACTCAAGTTACAAAAGCCCAGGGTGGTGAAACCATTTTGTGAGTGTTGTTCCACTGGGAACTTTGTACTGGTTTTCTCTGTGGTCCCATCCTAATACAATCACTGGAATTCAGCAAGGGCACAGGGACATCAGTGGTTTTCCAGCTCTATTTTCCAGCAAATCATAGCATTCCTCCACCAAGATGCACAAAACTATGGATCCAATGCAGTCAGAGTCTGAAACTACATCTAGAATTAGTTCCTGCCTTTTGGGGGGGATTTTTCTTATGATTTTCCCATATCAGTGTAGGGAGAAGAGGCTGCAGGAAAAGATCAAATGAGCAGTTCTTCTCCAAAACTTCGACGTGGTCTGGAGCAACCCCTGAGTGGCCCAGCCCTGTGCTCTCTTCCTCCTGCTCTCCCACCTAGAACTGCCCTCTCTCCCAGCCCCGGTTTCTGTATTTGTGCTTCTCCAGTCTCACGTGTCCACGCGCTGCGAGGCTCACACAGACCCAGGCTCTCATCCTCCGTGGACTCTGTGGCCTGAACGTCACAGAACTTGTACCCCGTGGTTTGTGTGACCTGCAGTGCCCGGGGTGCAGCCTGCTGCCCCTCTCCTGAGCCACAGCCTGGGTGTCCCAACCCTCCTCTCCACCTTGGGAGACTTCTGGTGACCCCTGAGCCTGGAGTGGCCTGACACAGCCCGTCACCTCTGACACTCCAGGTAAGATCAAACCAGAGAGGGCTGGGGCGTGCTGAGCTCCAGCTGCCTGTCAGTAATTTGGCTCCCTCTGTCCTGTGTCCATACAACGTGTGAGGACGGCTTAACTCGGCCACTGTGGGGTTTGCATTCCCATTTAGCACAGAAACACCACACCTCATTAAACTCTACAACACTACAGCCACAACTTCTATAACACGTGAATTGTGAGGTGTAAATCCACGTGGTATTTGGGGCATTACATAAAAGTTGCAGAACACGTCGATTTGCTCATTATTATATCCCTAAACTTTGTTTTACATTACATGTATTTCCTATCATACTGTGTATCATACTGTGTATGTTACATACACAATCTAGAAGGGATAGGATTTGAATCACTTCCCAACCAGGCATAAAAAAGAAATGGGTTAATTCTCAAGCCCATTAATCAATGCTTTGCCTCTTGGCATGACTCCCCGGGTCCCCCCTGGGAGCGGCGGTGCTTGGAGCTGGCTGTCACTGCCTGCCAGCCCTGCTGCCACTGCAGCTGGGGAGAAATGGCTCTGTCAGCGTGGCACTGCTCACACACCAGCAGTGCAGCCAGTGCTGGCACAGACCTGGAGCAACGCAGCGGAGAATGCGGCCCCACATCCCTCCGGCAGCACCTGGAATTCGTGTGTCCTCCCCCCGGGCTCCGAGACGCTCCGACATTAGCGGGGCCCCACCCTGCTCAGAGACACAAAGGCAATGCCACTCCTCCGATAAGGAAATTCGAAGCATTTCCTTGGATTTATCAACTCCCAGTGTTTCCTGGCCCAAGCAATTTTTGCCCATGTAGGGCAAAATCTGACTCTCATCTCCTGTGCTATCACAATGGCAAAGGCATTACCCCACAAAAACAATATGGGGTGATTGGACAGAAATGAGCAATCAGTAGTTTATTCTGCTGGATATGACTATTGCTGACAACAGTGGGATAACAGCTGTATAAGAGGAGATCCATATAGAATCCCAATTTACAAACAAGAAAATTAAAGCACATGGAGGAAAACAATTTATACACCTTCACAAGGGGAACCAGGACTCCTCAAGAGTCCACATCACAAAATCCCTGGACGAGGTCATGCATTTAGTAAACATCATGGTCAGTAACAAATGGTAACCAGAATCTATTCCAGCTATGCACTGGGTATCAGGCATAACCAGGTGTGCATCCTGATTGTCCTTATTTGCTGAGAAGATGCAGTGAAGGACCACAAAAATGAGCCACATATTGCAGGATTAATTCCAGATGAAAACTGGAAGAAGAAACATGAGGACAACCCAATCAAGGAACAGGATGCTCTATACATTTACCACCAACACCTGGAGAGATGTTCAATTAAAGTAAAATAAATTATCCCAACCAGATTGTTAGAAAGTGCATTACTGGGGCATTTGGGTGTTCTGTTTAAAGGCAACCCTGCAGCAGTTAGATACCAATCACATCACTACCACAAATATTACAAAAAGTTACAGGAAAGGAGCTACAGTCCAACACATGCACCCAGGTTTCTTTAATCCTTTTTCCTTTCAGGCAAATTCCAGACTATTCCCACCCACCTGCTGTACCCTTGCTGATCAATTATCCTGTTGAACTGGAAGTGAACCTGCTGCAAAGGTGGCTGCACTGTCCCAGAGTCAATGGCATGGAGACAGGATGTACAAAAGTCTCCCAACAGGAAAGAACAGTAGTAACGATGCTGATGTCCAGCTTAGAAGTTGTCTGGTGTCGACCATTTGTTTTCTTTCATTAAATTAAAAGATTGTAACATGATGAAGTGAAAATAAGAGTAGTTTTTAAAAGGATCCAGGTGTTACTTTCAAGACGCTGCTCCTTAACAAGCCCTAAGATGATCAAGAAGGGTGCCCTTGGCACTGTACCTGTCTGAGGCATCAAGTTTAGTGATTTAGATCATTTAGTGCAAAATAATGCAACCTCACAAAAAAATATGCTCATTCTTTGCTTTATAAGAGGCTTAAAATGTGAAGCTCTTTGGCCCATACCCTTAGAGGACATCAAGGACACCAGGAGAGGTAAAGTTTACCAAGAGGAATTTGGGCTGTCCTGACACTGAGCTGTAGGTGCCACACTGCACAGCTCCCACTCCTTGGCATCATTCTCCATTGGGCTGCTTTGTCAAGAGTGTCAGTAAAAAAACCATTCAGTGAGCCAGTAATGGGTAAACTGGGATATCTGTGCTCTGCAAACAGCATCCTGAATGACCTGCCTGACAGAACTCACTAAACTTCCTTTAAAATTTAAAAATTGGTTGTCACTACCAATCTGGAGTCGTTTTGAACTGCTGTCTGCTTTTACAGACACCCCATTTGTCTGCCTGGATATTCAGGTTAGGAGGCTGCATGACTGACATTGTTCAAGGCTTTGCACGTTGTACTTTGTAGTCAGATTCTCCCCTCTGATTTAAATTTCCAGAAAATGATTAGGTTCTAATTTTGCCCCAGCACTTGCTTTTCAAGGATTCTGTCCCTGAAATTTGTGAGGATTATCTTGATCTGGAAAAGATTCCCCCTTCCTTCATTCCTGCCTGCGGCACGCAGTAACAAGCCCTGGTATTCAACGAATGTCAGAGAGCAAACGCAGAGCAGGGCACCGACACTCAGTGGTGACTGTTCCCTCCTGGGCTGCTCTGCCACCCTCCACCAGCCCCAGCCCAGCTCCAGACGTGGCCACAGGAAATGTTAATGCTCATGGTCTCACCTCACAACCAAGCAAAGCATTTGCACTGTCCTAGATAGAAACCTAAACATTATTTTCAGCAGATCTGATTAATTTGCTCCTTTTGCAGTATTGCCAACCCCTTACACTTTCAAAAGTCATGAGTCAATTCCCAAAAGCTCATCAGATAGGCTTAAAAGGGATCTCTATATATAAATACAGGTATATATATAAACACACTTCTGGATTACTATTTGCCTTTGAGTGATAAAATCTGAAGGATTAAAAATTTGAAAATGAATCCTCAAACTTTTTGCTGCACTGAGAGAACTTAAGTAGCTATTTTTCATAACTAAATGTGAATGATTTCCACATTATAACATATATAATGTTATATATGTTATATACATATAACATATATGTTATATATGTTATAACAATAATAAACATCCTGTGAAGTCCAGGAACTAACTCATCTTTAAAATAGAAAAGAGTATGTTCTGTAGTACAATATGATTTGACAAAATCATTAAAGATAATATACAATTCAAATTATTGAACTTTGAGACAACATTTTCAGATGGCAGATTTTAAGGAGCAGCTTCAGGAGTTCTGGTGTTGAGTGGCAAGATCACACCTGAAATCAGGCTCCTTTAGACAGGAAATGAAACTGCCTGGTCAGTCAGGAATTATGCTTTAAAAATCTGATGGATTAGGATTATAGCCCACATGTTCCCATTTGAAAGACAATAATTCTTGGACAAAAATTGTTAAATATAAATAACTGACAAAGTCAAATAATGAGCCAGGGGGCATCATTAAGAATAAAGTAAAATACATACATGTGAATTAAGTAAAACATGTAACTAAAGGGGGTTCCAAGACAGATGAAGAGGGACTCTGGACAAGGGTACGTAGTGACAGGACAAGGGGAATGACTTTAAGATGAAGGGGGACACAGTTAGATGGATTTTGGGAAGGAATTCTTCCCTGTGAGGGAGGTGAGGCCCTAGCACAGGTTGCCCAGAGAAGCTGTGGCTGCCCCATCCCTGGAAGTGTCCAAGGCCAGGTTGCATGGGGCTTGGAGCAACCTGGGATAGTGGAAGGTGTCCCTGCCCATGGCAGGGGTGGGACTGGATGGGCTTTAAGGTCCCTCCCAACCCAAACCATTCTGGGATTCTGTGATTTCTTTCATTGTCTTTACAAGGGTTAGGATGATCAGTTTGCTCCAGTGAAGTTTGCTCAGTGTGGAGTCCAGGCAAAGACTCCTCTAATGAATGGGCACCTGATCATCTTCCTTATCAAACGAGTAAGTTAAAAGCCTCCCGAAGCCTCAGAGAATTATTTTGGATTCCTCATCATAACTTCTTCAAGAACATTCTACCCTGAACAAAGCAGTAATCAGACTGGGAACTTCCTAGAGTCAGACCCTCTGGAGACAAGGAATATTTCCTCATTTTGTCTGTACTGGAATGGTTTTCTAAAGAAACTTTTTTTTTTAATTTTCCATCAAACCAAAATATCAATAACTAAAAGAGTTAATGTAATCCTAAAGCTTGATCCAATACCCCTGATGC
This sequence comes from Ptilonorhynchus violaceus, assembly GCA_013397565.1. NCBI lineage: Eukaryota > Metazoa > Chordata > Aves > Passeriformes > Ptilonorhynchidae > Ptilonorhynchus > Ptilonorhynchus violaceus. The sequence goes on along the minus strand of VZRJ01004869.1, from coordinate 198,681 downwards.
CAAGGGAAGCCTTTACTGATACAACCCCATCCCAGGCGTGGTTGGACAGCGCTCAGGGTGGGCATGCACTGGTTCTGGATTGTTGACACAGACAGACCTCTCACCATGTGTACTTGATTCAAATTGGGGTTTTTCTTCCAAGAAAGGACATTACAATTCTTCACTGGGTCATTGCACCATCAATCAGAGACACTTTCATTTGCAGGTGTCAGGGACTACATCTCTAACTGTGTGAAGTGGACAGAATTATTGCTCCATCTATGCTGAAAGTGAGACCTTGAGATCAAGTGATTGTCCAGCAGACTTGAGTCATCCTCTCAGCTCTGCAGAACTAGAGCTGACATCTCCATTTCACACAACTTTCATGCTCTTCCCAGCGGGACTGAGCTCCCAAACAGGGAAGCAAGATGCATTATATTGAATTAGTGGGTTTGAACACACCTTTTACACTTGGACAAGTGCAATAAATGCCCCATTGATTCTCTGCTTCAATAGTGAAAAAGTGCTAATTCTATACAGGGGGCAATTCTGCTCATGGAATTTGCACTTTGATCATGACCTAACTTTGAGTTTTCCAGTTGGAACAAGCCATCAGATAACCGTGGATTTTTAAAGTACTCAGAGCTCTTATTTCACCCAATTTGATACAGTCTCCCTCTCCAGCAGGCACTGAGGGCACTCAGCATCCTCCAGATTCATTTGGTGTCTTACAAGACCACGAGGATATTGTCCTGTTGATTCCACAGCCCAGCAGAGCAAACAGCCACCACTGTCCCATATCAGGTGAAGTGCAGCCATGTGCACTGACACCAACACTGAAAAGTGATCCAGGTGCTGCTTTTGCTCCTTGTTTCCCTTCCATGTGTGTCTTTACCACATTTCATCTTCCTCAGAGCCCAAGAGCTTTCATTTCCAGGGCCACATTTGCACAGGAGACACAGGGATTTCCTACACCCACTGTGCATAGTAGAGAGATGCTGGCACCAGAGCCTGCAACTCCCACACTACCACTATATTTGTCTGGAACAAGCACAGGCAGAGCACAAACCGTGCTAATAGAACATTATGAATGTGCAACACAGCTTCCAAGTATTTGGAAATGCTCTCCTACAGCACCTCAGCAACTGTGCCAGAAATCACAGCTTTGTGGACTTGTGGCATTGATCCCCCATGTCAAACTCTGCAGTGTCATATACACCTGAATAACGGGGGACAAAGAACATTCAACAACTGACTCAGAAAAATCATTATTGCTAACAGGGAACAGCACTGGGAGACTCAAAGAGGAACAGCATGGGACTCTGCAGCACAGACACATCAGAGGAAGGACTTTCCAAAGAGAGACAAGAGAGCAGTTGGGCCTGGGACCATTCATTCCATATGCACGATTCCCTTTTTTATTACAAAACATAATAAAATAAAATCACTAAACTGCCATCATCCTCTAATAGCTTTTGTTCACTACTGTGTAGTGAACAGGAACAAGCCTGGAAATAATGGGCTCTGTAACTGCAAAGAGTTGGTTATTGTCTTAATTTTGCTTTGATCAGAACAGCTTGGTGTTCCAAATTTGCTGTTGCACCTTTGTGTTTGGTAGATTTGTATATTAAGAAGACACACAGGAGATTCATATTTTGCTACGACTGACCAGGACAGATGAAATAATCACCTCCACCAGCAGCAGACCTGCTGCAGTTGGATTGGCCCCTGATTGCTGCTTCATGGTTGGAGGCTCTGTGGTCTCAAAAGACACAACTTTTCTGCAGCTGGGGCACTCAGAACATTTTCCACCTGTTTCTCTGATAAGAATTCATCCTCTGTTACTGCCTTTTCCAGCACTAGTGGAGTCTCTTACCTTTGACCAGGTATTTTTGTGAACCCTGATGGAACTTTGAAAGCATTGCCCCTTGACCTGATCTAGCTGGAAATAAGCTCAGTATCAGAGATTGGTGGAAGAATCCCACTAGTTCCTTAGAAAATAAGATAAAAAGATAAAGATTGAAGAAATTAGGAAAAAGACTTTTTGTTATCATTCTCAGCTATTAAACTTAACAGTCTACATACAGTTTAATTGCTTACTCTGTTTTCAGTTTTGAGTGTGTGCTGTTGTAATCATCAAGTAAAAACAGGGTTTAGGTATGCAAGATAAGTTTGTGGATAATGTGAAAGGAAAAATGTTGAGGCATACTATACCTTGAGTATTTACATTCCTGTTTTTATAATTATCTTAATTAAAGAGTAATTATTTCACTTACAGATAGGCTTATCTCTAACATGAAACTACCTGTCTACCATAATAAAAATTGGAAAACATCAAAATTGCATTTTTTTACTGTCTTTAATAGCTGTTCTGTACTTTAAATGCTGTCTTCACCGCAAGGAAAACACATTGTTATATTCCCTTGGTATTCTTAATTTGTACAAAGCAGGCAGGTTGCTAAGAATGGAAGCAGGATTTCCAGAAGCACAGAATTAGCTGGCTAACAAAAATATGCTTCCCCCTATGTGAAATGAAAACAAAAACCATAAACTGCTAACACAGGGTTAGTCACGAAAATGTAAGAGCAAACTGAGGCAGAAATGCGCTCACCCCTGTGCTCGGTGCCTGTGCTGCTGCCCCGTGCCTGGGGAGAACTCCCAGGGATCAGGCCCTCACCTGGAGAGCAGGAGCGGAGCCAGGGGCAGCTGTGGTGGCTCTGCAGCTGATCTGCCTTATCAAGCATTTCATCAGCTCCTCTCCTTGGCTGGCATCTGCCTCTGGATTGCCTTGACAAGGCGCATCCAGCGCTCCTGAGCCCCTTCATCAGAGCTGTCCCGGGACATAAAGGAGTGCTTCTGTTTGGAGATAAACAAAACCAGGCGAGGGGGACATGGGATACACATTTCCACTGGGATTGACCTCTCTTCCAGCCACTTGACACCTCACCTGCACTAAGCCCCAGATCAAAGTGGGACCAAAATAGTGGAATAATCTCAGGGAAGACGCTGGGTTACTGAACTGCACGGAGACCTGGCAGGGAGGTAGGTGGGACTTTAAAGCAGATCAGTTTACAAACCTCAACTAGCGTATTTTAAACACTGCCTAGAAAATGAATTAGGCAAGGTCTTATAAAACTGTCAGAAGTCACAGCAGGCCTTAGTCTCCCTGAGACCAAGGCAAGTACTCAGTGGAGGGATCAGCTTTGTCTCTGGTGTGTGTGCTGGTTAAGAAGATGTTACTGCACTCATCACCTGAGGCACCTTCTAACCCCACTTATTTTCCCAGTCTAGACATTCTTCTTTTTTTTTATATTTAATAGAGGAAAATGATGCATTCATTGTTACCCAAACACTTCACTGCTTAGCTGAGCCTGAGCTTCCTTCTATTTCACTGGAAACAATGTGGGTGCAGGTACAGCAGCTGGACCTGGCACGGAGCTGTGCTTGCTGCCACCAGCTGCTCTTGCCTGCTGAGTTGCTGAGGCACTGCATTTGTGGCATTAAAACAAACCAAACCAAATAAGCTCTCACGTATCACAATAAATGCAGAGATCCCTGGTGCAAAGCAGGGACTGGTCTGTCCTTCCCCAGAAGTGACAGCCACACCACCGGGTTAGTGGCACCTCACCAGCCTAAACCCTGCTCTCGAGTGCTGACCCACTTCCCCTCCCTGCTCCTGCCCTCTCCACCTCAAGCACTGCTGAGATTAACACATCCTCTTCAAAGGCTGCTCTTCCCCTGAGTCATTTTCGGGGTGGGGATGGATAACAGACGTTAGGGATATTCATCTGTACTAACAACCAGCTCCTTGCAGTGACAGGACATTCACTCATTTGTGTCATTTCACGTCGCCAGCACTTTGAAAGAGCTAGGAAGGTTTTGCTGAGTGCTCTTAATCATGTCACTGCTGCTGAGCAGAATTGGTTTCCTAAAAAACAAAAAACCCAAACAAACCCCACAAAAACCCCCAGACAAACAAAACCCCCAACCTAACCAACCAAAAAACCCACAAAAACCTACCCCCCAACAATTCACAATGATCACTTCAATATAGCACCTTAATCTTTTTACTTATAAATAACTGAAACAAGACAGTGAAACCAGCAAATGCATTGAGACAAGAGAGTTCTTACAGCTGTATTGGAACAGTTGCATCAACGACATGAAAAGGTTAATATTTATAGCAAGATATAAAATAGTGATTTATTCATGCAACTGCAGAAATTAATTAATCTGTCCAGTACATGTGTTTTCCCCCCAAAAAGTGAATTCCTAAAAGGGACAGCTAATTTTGACTCCCAAAAGCTGTCTGTGATGCCAGCATTCAGCTGAAGCCTATGCTTACACTGCTGTCCAAGGGATGCTTCTGGGTTTTAAGTGTGGGATTGTTTCTTCTGCTGCATGGCTTGCACTATAACCGAGCTGGTGGCACCCCTGCCCAGGGTGGGGGAGTGGAACTGGATCATCTTTAAGGTTCCTTCCAACCCAAACCATTCTAGGATTCTATGATTCTATAATAACCTGAGTGCTCAAGGAAGCTTATTCAATCAGACTTACAAAAAAATTTGCTAAATAAAAAATTTGACGCTTGCTCGAAACAAATGGACTTTCCCTGTAATTATCTGTGCCAAGGTTTCACGGTGTAAGGCCTTAATCACAATGAGCAGATGTGGGGCTGCAGAATACTGAGAATAAATGTCCTGCACACACAAATCTGTGCACCAGGTAGAGTCCCGTTTGGGAAAGAGCTTTCCTTTGTTTCTATCCTGCCCTCCAGTGGTTTAACCGAGGGTTAACTGCAGGATAGGTCAAGGCAGAGCTAAACAAAAAGCACCAACCAAAACATTCTAGGCTATCCATACAAGACACGTCACATGCTGAAATTATTATATTTGTAAAAATAGAACAAAATAAGATTTTTTTTTGTCTGATGAAGTAATAAACTGTTAATAAAACAGAATTCCTCAGATAAATGCTTCTCAATACTAATTAAACTCATTAAGAAGCAAAATCACTTCGTAAGTATATTTGTCAAAGCTTTGCATAGAAGCCAGATTTTAATTGAATCTTTCTTTATTATTTTGGAGATGTTTGGCGTGAAGCTGGTCAGGGCATGAAGTTGTGTCAGGGTCAGGCTGGAGATCAGGAAAAGGTTCTTCCCCCAGAGGGTGGTGGGCGCTGAACAGGCTCCCCAGGGAATGGGCACAGCCCCGAGGCTGCCAGAGCTCCAGGAGTGTTTGGACAATGCTCCCAGGGATGCACAGGGTGGGATTGGTTGGGTGTCTGTGCAGGGCCAGGGGCTGGACTGGATGATCCCTCTGGGTCCCTTCCAGCTCAGGATATTCCATGGCTTTGGGATTCTATGTACAGGCCTACCAATGCAGTCACTTAACTGCTGATGCCAAAGGAACTACAGCCCTTGGTCAGGGTTTACTCTTGTAAAGCACAACCTCTTCTTATTGGGAGACATTTCTATTCTCACCTAAACCCTTTCAGAGTGATTACAAAAGTGCATTTTCCCAAAGAGGCTTGTCTTGTACTCTGTATTTGGGGTGTGCTCGGGGACTTTTGCTGTGGCCTCACGATCCCTAGAACACAGCTGAGAGGGAGCAGGGGGCTCTGGGTATGCACAATGCACACCCTGCAAATATTCTTCAAAAGCATTACTGGCACATTTTAACTTAGAACAAAAATTTGACTTTTTTCTTTCTCTGAAACACTTGTTCTCCCCTGCAAGAAGTGTGTGTTGTAGAAGAGTGAGCTCAGATTCCAGCCAAGTACAGGTTTTTTGGGACCTGCACCCGACTGCTCCCCCTGCGTGGGGTGGGGCTGCCTGGAGGATTTCACGCTGGGAGCACAGGGATGGGAAATACTCTCTGTAGCAGAAGAGGAGAGCAGGACGGGTGGGCAGAGCCCTTCCCTCTGGGCTCTGCCTGCAGAGCTGACCTCAGACAAGGGTCTCACTCCTGAACCCTGCCAGGCACCGAGTTACCCCAGCTGACCCTCAGCCTGCTGCCTGCTGCCCATGTCAGGCCATACAGAGCCAAGACCTGCTTGTTTAAACGTCTAAATCACATTTTCAAGTCTTTATGACGCCATGAAATCTCTAATCCTCAAAAAACCCAATTTCTTATGATTAAAAAAAGCACATGCAAGACAGCAGTCCATGTCAGTTTGTCCCTTGCCATTATGGATATGCTACCTGCCAAGAAGGGAGTTAAAAACCCTGCATAATTCCCTCATCCACAGGAAGTAGATGAATGGTAATTATTTCTACACCAGTAGTACAGGGTCTTTGTTCCACTTTGACAAAGCCTAGGAGAGCACTCATTTTATTCTGCAGAATAATGGGTGTGGAAAGGAGTTTCTTTCATTGGGAGCTCATGAGCTTATTGCTCATAGTACCCAGTGCTGTGAACAAAGAAATGCAGCAGCAGCACTCAGCCCACATCAGCACTCGGGGTGTGGATACAAAGTGGTGCTCTGCTGACCAGGTGGCATTTGACACCCTCCACATCCAAAAGGTCTTGGTGCACAAAACAAACTGATTCAATGCACAAACCAAACTGATTTAATGTGGAGACTCCACGCCCAGGTATTATTAAAGGATGCAGGACACACAGAAACAGCACCGTGCTCCTTACAAAATAAGTACCAATTTCTGTTAAGTTCTGATGAGCGCTTTGGACTAGTGGACATTATTTTTGCAGTAGCCTGATCTTGAGGAGTGGGAAATATAAGCTCAGTGCTCTCCCAGAGAGAGGTGAAGGCCACATCCCTCAGCTTCCCAGCACAACTGGCTATTCAGCCACTGTCCAGCCCATGGAAGAGATGCTGAGTGGCACATAATTCAAGGTTCACAGGTGGACAAGCCCTTTTCACCATAATCCCTTTGGAGAGGTTAGGGCTGCACTAACCTCTGCTCCCAGGGGGTCCCAGCTCCCATGTTTGTTTAGAGGTTTTGGATTTGGGAAGTTCTTTGGTAAAACTGAAGTGACTACAACAATGAGCAGAGACAGAAGCTTGCAGCAAAAAGGCAGCAAGAGGAGATGGGATGAAGTTATGAGCACGACTGTGAGAAGCAAACAGACAAAAATTCTTGTGTCCAGAGCTCGTTCTAATGCAAAGGCCATCATTTCTGCTCGTTGTGTGGAACACAGACACACACCTGAGGAATGTTCTGATAGACACTCTACATAACCCCCAAACCTCATTTCTGGTTCAGAATGCAGCTCTTCCCTCCAAAAGGGAATGGCCAAACCTTGGCTACCCCTGCCTACCCAAGAAGTCACAACTTTATGAAATTTGTTGACAGTTGCACAGGTGGAAGTAGGATTTTTGCACAGCCAATGGATCAGGTGTGAGACTGATTTCAGAATCAAATACCAACAAGGAAGCACACACATGAAGCATGACAGAGGCATGGCAACAGATGCCCAAAAGGGAGTCAGACTTCCATGTACCTTACAGTCTGGAGTGTGACTGTTCAAACATGGAGGCTCCTCCAACACCACACAATGGTCAGCACTAAAAAAAAAGAAAAAAATATTATAACAGGTCAAAATCTGTTCTTGTTTCACCTCCTATTTCTGATTATTTCACCTTCAACCAACTGAATTATGCTGTTCAATATTTCCCATAAGAGCACACTGACCTGGTGCAGGTGATGTCTTTGTTGGGCCCAAAGACTAAGCCATGAGCTCAGTTTTCCTCTCAGTGTCACCAGAATGACTGAAACAGTAAAGGGAGTTTCTGTGATCTCACACAACTCACTGTAAAGGGAGGGCAGTGTTTGTCTCTAGCTGGGAACATTAAAACATATGGTTGATCCTCGTGAGCCATTAGGAAATGCCATCAGTACCTGCACAGCAACACAATTGTAGTTTTGGATAAACTTATGTTGTGCCCAGAACCACGATTATACAAAGTACAATAAGAAACAGAGAGCAGGGCACCAGCTTCCCATTCCTGTCCCACCACATGACACACTTTTTTCCAAAGGGAATGTTTAAACATTCTCTATTAAATGTTTAATCACATGGTTGCAGAAAAGGGGAAGGAAAAAAAGGAATTAATAATTACATTACTAAAATTAGTTATAACCACCTGTAAAGTTATTCCCTTCATTTACCGTAAGTGGACATGGAAAACAAGATTGGCGGCATCTTGAAAAAGTTTTACTAATTGATAATAATAATCTTCGTTATTGTTTTTATTATAGCAAATGTCCAAAAAGCTGTGCTGATCTTCAATATTAGTTCCCCCAGAGAATTAGAACACTGAATTTTTTAATAGAATGGTAAAAAGCTAGAATCTGTGAGGTTTTCACAAACCGTAAGTATTCTGCAAGTGCCACATTCCGTACTGATTATTGTCTTCCAGTTCATTAGTGAATCTTCTCACCCATTCAATCAGAATGTCTCTGGTCCATTTCCCATCACTTGGGATTACGAAAAACAGCTTGGCACTCAGTCAAACCAGGACAGCTTTACTGATAAAGCCAGCGGGGGAAGCAAATAATTTGTCAAATCTCACTACTCCTAAACATAAAGAGGCCTGGAAATCAATCCCCGGAAGTGTTCTCAGTTTGATTCCGACGGCAGAGAGGAAAGGGCAGCACCGTGCTCACTGTCTCCTCACTAATTGAGGCAGAGAGCATTCTCCAGCATATCTGCTTCTTACAGAGAGGAAATGTGCAAGATACTGGGTCACACTGGAGCGGGGGAAAGGAGCATTAAGGAAAGACTTCTTGAGCTGCACCTTCTTTAGGTGAACATGGCCTCTTCCCTTCCTCGTGCCCGCAGAGCTGACTGCCTCTCATCTGATGGATGAAGTAGGATTCAACAGTTTCTCAGCGATGAATCTTGGTGAACTTCAGTTTTATATCAAATTATCTATGAACAGGCTAGGAAGTAGCCAGGGTGACACCTTCAGCTGCATTTATCCTGTTGCATGTTAGCATTCAACGTGACTGGTTTTTTGTGACATCTGTAGTTTCAAAAACAAAAACTCAAACCATGCATGTAATTCATTTGCCAAATTAATGTTCAAAACTCCACAGTTTTGCTGATGTCACTCATCAAAAAGTTATTTCATTTTTGTGACAAAATATTCATACCTGTTACTATAATGTCAGACCTACCTGAACTGCAGCCAACCTGTGTGCTGACAATGCTACCCACGACGTTCACTCGCATCCCCGGGCTGAACTGGGCTACTCAAACATGCCCAAGGCCTACGTGAGAGCCCTCAGCTTCCTGCAGGGACACTGGAGGAGCTGAGCTGTTTGCAACACAGTCAGTATAGTCACAACTTGCTTGTTGGCAAGGCAGTGGTTATCCCAAGAGTTCCGTTTTATGTTTCCCAGGAATACCAACGCTGAGAAGACATTGCAATGTTATGATCATTTCTTGTCATCTAAAACTATGCAGTGAATAATGTGAAGAAGAATTTCCCGTGGTTTTTGTTCCCCTCAATGTCTCAGGGCTGACATTTACTATCAGCAACGAAGGTAAATTCTTTAGTGTGATGATGGCCCACAGAGAAAAACAGCATCTATTTTGCTCAACCACTTTGCATGTCTCACATGGATTCCATGCTCTCCAGAAAGTACAGAGCCTGTGTTCAGGGCAGGGCCTCTGTCTGGCTAAAGATTTAGATGCTCCTGTGTGCTCTTTGTGACTGGTTAACCTTTATCCCAAAGGCTCATTTCTCAGCTCCTCAGATAGTTTGTCTCCCCGCCCTTGAGCTACTCAGTGCTACCCTTCTGTTTCTCTTCATCTGGGGCTGGTTCTTGAGTTTCAGGAAGCAGTAACCAGCCTGTAAGGCCAGCCCTGGGCTGGCAGAGGGCACCACTGCCTTCCCAGGACTCCATTTCCAGCAGAGCACAGGGGTTCATAACACCAGGACAGAAGTGGGCTTAGGTGGGTTCATATTCCTTTGGCATTAGTTCACCCGGGCTGCAGCCGGTTCTGCGGAGAGCCAGGGTTATGTAACTGCAAATGGGCAGCCTGCCCAAACAAGACAGTGCTTATCCCCAAGAGGCAGGATCCACACAACCTTTCAACACTGAAAATAAGCCAAATTAACATAAGCCCTTTAACTTGAATGTTTGTGGACTCTTCTGGACCCTAAAGCTTCAGCAATAACAGTGTTACACCCATATTGTTTACTAATGTTGAAAATGTTCACACAAGTCAGGAAAGCAGTGTGCATGTACAAAACCATTTCACTGGTTCAAATGTTACAATTACTGTACAAACCACAGTTTCTTTGCCCCAAATCCTTTGTTGCAGCAGTGTGCAATATATCAGAACTTATCGCCTTTGACATGACAAAGAATCTCCTCTGCCAGCATTCTCAGCTCACAACGGGCCAATTAATTCTCATTCCTCCATCAGAGAAAGCACTCCAGAGTTAATAACACACTAAGGAACACCTTCTTAGGGAAATTCTTCCTTTCTGGGATGTTTACACAGGTATTCTGAGAGGGGAGAAAACCTAAACCCCTTTTTCGCTAAAAGAAAGCACATGAAATAATTAGAAGAATCAGAGACATACAGTTTTGTTCTTTTTAAAGTGAGCATTGGGAATGTAAATTACAGCAATTCTTTAGGGACCTTGCTTCTTTGGAGCTGGCTGAATGTGAGCTTCTGTCCAGAAGGTATGTAAGTGTATTAGTATGGCACGATGGCTGGGCTGGGAGGACCTGTACACCCAAGATAGCTGATCTTTGGTCTGTCTGGAGAGCACAAAAAGAGCTCTCTGCAGGTTCTTAGACATACTGTGAAAATGAAATGCCTGCTCAGGTGTGAAATTGTGTTTTACTAGCCACTGTGAGAACAAGAGACTGCAGAGGAGTCTGAGGAATAACTCAGCTGGGTGTAGAACAGCAACTGTGCTTTATTTCAGAGCAGACACACAGCCCAACAGCACCACCAGGGACTACTAGATACAAAAAGGATTCAGCAGTGCAGAGAGTTAGATGTCCAGGGATTCCCTATGTGGTACAGGAGCTTAAAAATGCCCTGTTGAAACTCAGCCATCAACTGAGCAGGAAGCTGCCTAAAGCCAGGCTTTGTTTATAGTTACTGATAAGAGCACAATAAAACCTCAGCTTAGCATGTCCTAAATCCCAGGTCTCCCTCAACACATAAGATTTGCAGGGAAGTGGAAGAACTTCCCAGACATAGTCCAGAACCTTTTATGAATGAAATCCCCTGACCCATTATTCCCAAAAACCTGAACAGGACAGTTTGTTGGAAGCAGAAGAACAAAGGCAAGCGGTGACACCACTCATGCCAGCAATGATCCTGCTCCCGTGCCCACTCCCTACTCCCGTGCCCACTCCCACTCCTCACCGTGCCCTAACTCCACTGGCAGCTTAATGTGAGTGGCCACACTCTCTTGCCTCCTGCTGGGGCCAGAGCACTGCTCAGCAGCAGTTATGGGGTCAGCAAGGGAGGGGGAGCATGCAGGACAGGGATTGCAGCACTCACCTGCCAGGGAGGAGGCCTGGCAGCTCCTGCTCAGTTTGATACACAGCACAGCAAAAGGACAGAGCCAGCCCTGGGAGCAGGAACTGAAATCTCTCTTCCCAACCAGCTCCTCTCAGAGTCGTGCTCACTCCTTCCCCTCTACCAGGCCCAACCACAGTTATTCACTCCAGAGTTCAGCAGGAGTGGTGAGGATTGCCCGTGCCCAGACCTGTCTGGCAGCTGAAGCATCCTCCTCCAAGGTGGGAGTTGAGGATGCTAATGCAAGCAGAGGAGGGAATTCTGTACCTCTCACTTGCTGACAATCCCTTAGGACACTGAATAGAAGGCTGCAGAATAACAAACTTTAAAAAAAAAACCAACAAAACCCCAACCCATCACTCTTACATTTCTGCAGGAAGCCTGATCCTGTCTGTGCCCCAGAACACATAAATTGTCCAGGACCTGTTTCCTATTTAAGCTGATATTCTCTTGAACATGGCAATCACATTGGCAGCAACACTAAGTATAAATGTTTTTTTCTAGGGCAGAAATGGAACAAAAAATCACTCATTTTCAGCTACACAAGACTAACCTCTAAGACTAATCTTGCTTGCTTTCAGCCTTGAGCCAAAAGAACTTTTTGTTGCAGCACTGCACATTGGTGGGAATGCCTGGTGAGCAGAACTCAGACTGTTTGGAGCTGTCTAAAGACATTGAGCATTGAAACTTACTTTGTAAGAAAGAGGAGTTTATGATCACAGTACAAATGAAGCTGCCAAAGAGTCATATTTAAAAGCACTTCATTAAATGTTTTATCAGTATCATCTGTTCTATATTAATTGTATGCAAACATTTTGTATTCCAGAGTAGTAATTATTTTCTCTTGAGTTCCAGTCCTCTCAAGACATGAGAAGGCTTAAATTGTAGTACGAATGACTGATATAGACCTAGGTAGCACCAGATATAAATACCTAGAAATAGATACTTTTAAACAAATTAGATCAATTCATGTGAAAGTGTTTAGTGCATCACTGTACTGATTTAAACAACGTGTAACACCATAGTGCAATATGGCATCAAGACACTTACCTGAAAAAATGTCCCTTTTCTGAAGCCATATTATAATACAGGACCCCCAGCAGAGACTCTGTAAAAAAAAAGATGGCCATTTACCTTGTGTCAGTAGAATTATTACCCATGTTATATTTAGCTAACAGACAAAAAAGTCACAGGGCGTGAGCAGACTTTTGCAGGAACATCCTTTGGCAGCTGACTCACAGAGAGACATTGACTGTGGCCTTGGGAGGAGAAGGCTGAAGGGAGATTAGCTTTTCCTGCGGGTGGGAGGAAGGCCCAGTGCCTGGCTGGTTGCAACAGAGGCTGAACAGTGACGTTAGAAGAGGTTGGCGGGGTATTAATATATGCCAAGAGGTATCACATTCCCATACACCAGACAAGGATTGGGTAAGAGTCATGGATGGTTCATCCTATTTCTTCAGAACCATAAATCACCGCTTTCCTGCCTATCTGACCTCTTCTCCCCTCGCTCACATCCAGGAAGCACCGACACACTTCGTGCCCCCATGCCCAGTGTGTGAAGGGTACACAGGGAACAGCTCCTTGCCCTTGGCTGTGGCAGTGCAAGCTCAGACACAGCCCTCACAGTGATTGTTAACATTATCTATGGGACACACGTACAGCTGGGCTGACATGTATTGAGCACAGGAGAGATGATATGGGAGAAATAAACAAATGTCGATGGATTCAGCAGTCCTAATTATCCAACTGAAAGATGCAGTATTTCCCTATTCCACTAGAATCAAAGAGAAGCCATTCTTGGAGGGTAGGAGGGAACTAGTTCTGGGCTTCTCTATCTTTTTCTCTTTTTTTTCAATAAGGAATTTAAAGATGTTCCTCATGCTTTCAAATATTAGATTATTTCTGGCCGAGCATCATCCCAAGTAACTGCATTCTTGTCTCATCGAGTGAGATAATGTATCCCCATCTCCAGTCGCTGTGTCTCCTCCCAGAGCCCTCGGTCTGAATCGATAGATCACAGGGACACATCCGAGCTGCTGTTCCTGAGGAACACCAGGTGACGTTGCTCGTGTCCTGCTTGTGTATGCAGGAGGGGGCTGAGTGACGGACAGCCCAGCCCAGCCCAGCCCAGCCCAGCCTGCCGAGCTGCTGGGGCACAGGCTGTGCACACACTGACTGTGGAGCTCGGGGGCTCTGCAGCACAGCCCGGCACAGCCAGCACAAAGCAGTCATTTCCGTGGGGAGGAATCACTCCTCGGAACAGTGTTCACACACGTGTGTGTGACTGGAGTAACATAAACGTATATGTGCACACACAGACTGAGTGAGGGCAATAGAACTGCTGCTAAAATAAAGAGAACCAGCCCATGTGAGAGTCCCACATCTGCAAGAAAACTCCCTTCCTGTCCTTTGCAATCAGCTGAGAGGGTTGGTGCTGCTATTTCAGCTCATGATAGCCACTCACAGGAGCACACGGCAATCTGGGTCCTTTCAAATGAATGTTTTCTTAGGAACAGAAGGAAATGTGTACCTTGGAGAAAGGTACAAGAAGGAGAGCAAGGGTACAAGCAAGAAGGAAAAACTGCTCTCACCTGTGATCTGGCCCTGCAGACGGGGGGGTGCTACCTTTGGTGTCAGATTTAATGCTGCATTGCAGAGCACTCTTAGGGAACCAGCTCATCATGTCCCCAGGCAGGTCCCTGGAGCCCCGTAAATGGCTCGGGGTTAAGTAAAAGGATTGGGCAAGATCCCAGTAACAATATACCCAGCTTCCCCAGGAGCAGTTGGCTCCCATTGTTTCCTAGTGGTATTTTCCACTTGCTTCCTAAGTGTTTACATGTCTTGTACCCAGTAGGCTCTTCAGGACAGCCCAGCAATAGAGCACGCTCCCCAGGAAGTGTCAGAGCATGGAGGGTGACGGACTACAATGGCTCTGGGAGACAAACTGGGCCAAGATACGCAGGGCCCGGCGCTCCCAATCTGCCTGCAATTAAGATACCACCTAAGCAAATAAGCACATCCAGTCTGGAGGGCCTTGGCTGCCTGAGAGGAGCCGTCGAGGCAGGGAGCCTTAAAGAAAGATTTGGGATGCAACTGGTGCAGATGGACAGATGGAAGGGGGCTCCTTTGTCTCTCTGGACTCACATGAAGCCAAATGCTTTCTTTACTGGGAGGAATTTGCATCCCATCATGCAGCTGAACAGGGGAGTTTCATTTGTGTTCACTCCTTTCAGTGCAACTGAGGAATTTCTCAAACCCTAACTTTTCTCAGAAAACTCTGTAGCTTGACTAGGTAACCATGCTGTAAACTATACAGCATTTCTCTCCTAAATACAGCTGGGGTTTGCCTTCCTGTCCACACTTAGGGCCAGTGCCAACACCTGGGGAACTTCTTGGAATCTGAGTTCTGGACAAAAAAGGGAAGGATGAAGATCAGTCTTATAATAATTTTAAAATAGATTTTGAAAACAGAAATGGAAGCCACCTGGCCCAGTTCTCAAACTTCCATTTTCCCTTCTGCAGGCCTTCTCCAGTGAAGATCAGGCTGCCCTGGAAAGCTGATGAGGAGAATTCACAGCAAGAGAGTTTGACAGCAGCTTCCACCACGAAATGAATGATTCCAAGGGTGATGGCCGGGACCTGGACAAAGGAAGGAAGTGCTCACAGCACAGCAGGTCTGCCAGCTCATGTTAAACACATCTTACATGCTGAATGAGCTTAGAACAGAAAACCTTCCAGAGAGAGGACATCAGACAAAATTAAACCCAGCACAGACTAGAGCAAAGGAAATTTGTACCTGAGGACAATGTGACAATGGGCAAGCCCATCTGTAGAGCAGCTTCGGGCAGTAAACAGTTACCAGTGCTGCTGTGTACAAGGGGATGGTCTGCAGTGTGTTATTTCCACTGAGAGAAAGCAGAAGGGGACCTTGAGGGGAGGGGGAAACATCTCTTCATTCAGCATTATGAAGAGAGAATAAAACAATAATGTTATGGAAATGCATGGCAAAGAGAAATTAAATTATGCTGTAATAAAGGAAATTGAGTTAATTGTTTACAAGTAGCTATGATTTATTTTTAATGAGAGAAAAGACAATGATCCTGAATGGAACATACAATCCCATACATATATATCAATGTCCAAGTCCTTTTCACACCCTTTCCTATATTTATAATTAAGAAGGAAGTCTTCTAATGACGTGCCTTGAGAAGAATGAGAAATTACTTAGGTAAGTTAAATAGCAGTCTCAAGTCCTCCTGGAAAATTAATTATGATGAGAGGTCATCCTCGTCAGTAGGTCTGCAGAGAATGAGAGACATTCTTTGGACACATTATCCACGTGTAAATTACTTGTGTTCACGTGTAACCAACATACGGCATATAAATAGTAGGTGACCTCACATGGGGGGTTTCCTATGAACCGCTTTTACACAGGCACTGAGAATTTGCTTTTAAAGATAATGTCAGAGTGTTATTTTTGTTCCATAACGAGCAGAGATCTTCAAATAGGAGTATGGCCACACAGAATGGTGGCTTGGAGTATGTCAATGAAATTAGAGTCTTTAAGCATTGAAAGGCATCTTCTGATGAAAAAAAAAACTTAGTACTGGGTTGAGTGAGGTCAGCAGAGTTAGGGCCTGAATACTGAACCCATGCAACTCTCCCCCTGCTCTAAACACAGCTACACTTTATAGAATCACAGAAACACTGACGGGTTTGGGTTGGGAGGGACCTTAAAGCCCATCCTGTTCCACCCCCTGCCATGGGCAGGGACACCTTCCACTATCCCAGGTTGCTCCAAGCCCCGTCCAACCTGGCCTTGGACACTTCCAGGGATGGGGCAGCCACAGCTTCTCTGGGCAACCTGTGCCAGGGCCTCCCCACCCTCCCAGGGAAGAATTCTTTCCTAATATCTAACCTAAACCTATTTTCTGTCAGTTTGAAGCCATTCCCTCTTGTCCTGTCTCTCCAGGCCCTTGGAAAAAGTCTCCCTCCATCTTTTTTGCAGGATCCCTTCAGGTACTGGAAGGCCACAATTCAATCACTCTCCTCTCCAGGCATCCACCTACCCAGGAGCATCCTCCAGGAGCTCATAACTCCTCAGTAACAAGCTCTGAATGTGGAGCACACACACAATTATCACAGCTGGCTGCAGGTTTATGGAGGCAGAGCTAAACTGTCATTAACATTAACACTCTGAAGCACTTTAACACTGCCATGGTGGCACCAAACTCCACTGTCACTGCTGCTGTGGGTTTCTCTAAATCATTTTAAGAAGCTACAGGATTTACTACTCTGTTTTCATCTCTCAGCCTCATGCAAAGGCTTTAAAAACTCTTACAATCTGTTTTCATTTTACCTCTTGGATACTGAATCTTTTACCTGCCTACAGAATTGTGTTTGCTGCTCTTAGTGCATGACGGATTTTGGAAACTCCCTAAAGTCTTTTGAGGGCTGAACCCTTCAGGACAAGAGCACAGCCACAGGGAGAAGTTTGATTTCCCCCAAAATGAGTAGCTTTAATCCTCTAAGTGAGCATTACCTTGGGAAACATGACAGAAGCAAATTGACTTCGATGGTGTACATTTCTCACCACCTGTTTTTCATAGACAACTGGAAAGGCCCACTCAGTTTGTTCTCCAGCCTTTGAGATCTGCCTTTCTCCTGCAGACACAAATGATGGTACTATATACCACAGGATATGTATGGTATCTATATGACATGGTATCTACGGTTTCTACATGTCATGTAAATATTTGGTTCCATATTTGTCTAGAATTTTGCTCCTTATGTAATAGGTTCTGGAACTCTCACTATGGTAAAAGGCAAGAAGACAATAATATTTTGAAAAACTGAGATTTTTCCAACTGGGAGAGCAAGCTGCTGGGAGCAGGTGGGCCACAGCTTCCCTCTGGTTTTTCACCTGCATTGCAAGGTACTGTTTGTGACTAGTCCAATCTGAAACAGCCTGGGACCAACCCACCTGAGTTACTGCTTTTCCCCTCATGGCTTCTTGCCAGAGTTGCTGAACCCTCTGATTGCAAAAAGGGCAAGAAATGGGTGTTCTTTGGGTGGACTCCAGGATGCTGGAAGTGGTTCTTTATCTTGGCCCACACAACTGAAATTGTCGCCCTGCTGGGCATACTGGGAATAAAAAGCTTTGAAGCAGGTCCGGTTCTGTTTCCTCCAAAAATCCAGAGCAAAAAGGCCTGAAGAGCCTTTGAGCTGTCATCATTCACCAAACCTGGAACAGCTTTGGACTTGTATCATTTGAAACAGACAGATTTTTTCACTGGGCATGGACCTGGGCCAGTAGATATTGCATAAGTGCTGAAGGTCTCAGGTATATAGAGCCGGCTGGGTGTCACCGGGACCGCGCCGCGTGTCTGGGTTTGCCTGGCTCCGAGCGACTCCCGAAGCCTCTGACGTGAGCAGATGTAATCTGCCTTGTCCTGGAGATGCCTGCTCACGGGTCACATCTTGTGCGTAACACGAGGTGACAGTTTGAAGGAAGCAGGACTTATCAGTTATCCCGAATCAGCGCATTTCATTTTCAAAGTTTATAGTGAAAGTTTCCTTTAGAAATACCTCCTTTTTCCCCTCACTATTTTCATTTGTTAGTGAAAAAAAAATTATGTGCTAGGGTCAGCAGTGTACTTGGCACATGTCTGTCTCAAGGAAAAGGATGAAGTAATTACACATGCGGCCTCGCAGCACGGAAAATACCGGAGTACAGCCCAATTCTGACAAGACCTATGTGGCCATGTTCCTCTGAGTATTCCATCTCCATGGAATATTCCATCTCTACAGCCAGACTCATTTATCCTAAATTTACACTGCCTGTAGTCAACACTAAAGCATTAAAAGCGTGGCTAAGGTTGACAAGTGCTCCAGCAACACCAAATGCCTCGGTCCAAGTCAGGGGGTTGTGGCAGTGCTGCACAAGCCCTGGGGACACCCCACGCTGAGGGGGAACACATCCCTGGCCTGGACTCAGGGGACACCCTGCACTGAGGAGGGGACCCGACACACCACAGCATGGCAGGACACATTGCCCCGGACTGAGGGGACACTCAGCAGTGAGGAGGGAACCCACCATGGCACACTGAGGGGAAACACATCTCGCACTGCAAGGGAGACCCCATGCTGAGGGGAACACCCCGCGCTGAGGAGGTGACCCAACACACCACACCATGGGGGCACACGCTGCCCTCCACTGCAGGGGTACCCCATGGTAAGGGGGACACCCCATGCTGAGGAGGGGACACACTGCCCCACACTGAGGGGAAACCCGTCACCCCACGCTGAGGCATGGATACACTGCCCCACACTGAGGGGAAACACATCACCCCACGCTGAGGAGGACACCCCTCATTAAACATTGAGCAGGGACACACTGCCCTGGACTGAGGAGGTCACCCCACACTGAGGAGGGGACCCGCCATGGCGCACTGAGGGGGAGCACACGGCCCTGCACTGAGGGAGACACCGTGCACAGAGGCAGGGACCCTACATGCCACACTGAGGGGGAACACATCACCCCACACTGCGGGGGACACTCCATGCTGAGGAGGGCACACATAACCCTATATTGAGGGGGACACCCCTCATGCCGTGCTGAGGGGGAGGACACTGCTCTGCCTCGGGAGGACACTCCCTGCTGAGGAGGGGACACATTGCCCCACACTGAGGGACACACTCCATGCTGAGGAGGGGACGCATTGCCCTGCACTGAGGGACACACTCCATGCTGAGGAGGGGACCCGTTGCCCCGCTCTGAGGGCACACACGGCCCTGCTCTGAGGGGGCACCCATGCCGAGGGCCCAGGCCTCCCCGCTCCACGCCAGATAAACACGATGTTCTCTGCGCCTTCCTCTTAAAACCCCACTAAGGGTGGCGGTGGGGGCTGCAGAGGGGTTCCTGCGCCCATCCCTGGGCAGGAATTTCTGGGAGATCCCTGTGAAGGTTTAAAGAATTTTGCGGGAGCTGCGGAAAAGCGGCGCCGGGCGCGTGCAATAACCCGAGGAGCCACAAGATGCCGCCGGAGATGCACAAAAAGCCGAGCCCGGCCAGGAGCGCTGTTGCCGCTTGCCGGGAATTTCCTGCCCCGCGTGCCCAGGCTGGAGAGCAGCGATTCCCCGCGGCTTGGCCGCGGCTGCTTTTACTTTGCTCCTGCTTTACTCCGTGCGGGAGCGCTGGCCCCACCTGCCCCGCAGCCCCGCACAGCCCAGGGGCCGAGGCGAGGTGCGGTGAGCAGTTCTGCAGCACCTTCGGCAACACCGACATCGTCCCGCAGGCTTCAGGTGGAGTTACCCGCCAGGGAAAAACCAAACCTGCCTCCCTGGGTTTGGAATTCCACGCCTCAGGTTCCCGGGAGCGGGCTGCCTCCCTCCCCCAGCCTGGGCCACCTACCCACCTCCTGCTACACGTATAAACCATTAATTCCCTTGGTTTAAATGGGGCTAAGCACATTTTCCCCCATGGATATACTTTACATCAGGGATGCGGACGAAATTCTTTTTGATTTCTTCTTTTCTAGGGTACAGCTAAGGAGGAGGACATGTGCAGAAATAAGCTTGCAAAAAGATGCCGAGACGAAATGGCACATCCATGCCCTGAAGAGCAAAGGAGAATCAAAGGAAAAAAAGGGAGGAAAAGAGCTTCAGGGCAAAATAAAGATAGATACTGCTAAGCAGAGGAGGCAGGTGAAGGAATAAAAGCAAAGTAATACATACTGACAGCTCCTGGGGTGTTTTGAGATTGGAAACAAGGATAAGGTGGCACTTAATGTACCTCATGACAGTAAAATGGCTCAAGTGGTAAAGGCTAACACTGGCATCTCAGTGAGGTAAGCATCCACCATGTGGGAGTTAGACATGCACCTGGAGGCTGGATATGCCTGGAAAGGGGAAGAAGGAGAGGATGATTCCTTTCACCTTCCTGATAAAAAAGGTGGACAAATGACAGCAGTGGCAAGGAAGGGCAGCAGCAAAGCTTGTAGGAATGGACAGCTCATGGGAGACCAAAGCACAGACCACAGGTGACAACAGAGAGAGCCTGGAGGAGGCAGAGGTCACCTCAGGACAGTCTATGGAGAGAAAAAAGGGGAAGTCAGAAACGGTGACAGAAAAAGCAGCAGGAGCTTTCCTTCACAAACTATCCACCAAAGAGATGAAAACAGGAGAGATGCCCACAAAAAAAGGGTGTTTCCCTGCACAACTAAAGTGTTCAGTTACAACACTTCAGTTATCCCAGCTTCAGTTATCCCAAATGCAAAACTGGGACTGCCTGTGGATATCTCCATCCAGCAAAAGGCCCGGTACCATTCAGGGAAATGGGTCTGCAGTTTCTATATAAGAAGGTCCCAAATTGGTTTTGATGCTCACCCACATCCCTTCCTAAAGCAAGGAATATCCATGAGCATCATCTGGAAGAGATTTTGTGAGTTGTTACAGCAATGTTCACCTAATAAGAACTCAAAGCAAAATATTCCTATTAATTGGAGAAAATATATTAAAATTCATGCTGCAGAAAGGGAGCAAAGACCTTTTCTGTATTTGTTTGCACTAATAATTTACATAAGTGGAGCTATGCTGATATAAAACTTTTAAAGGGAGAGCTGGCCTTGTATTTGGAGGCTTTTTTTGTTAGATTTTTATGGCTTGGCTAATTGTTCTCCTTCCTATAGCCCCTGAAGAATCCTGATTGGCTTCAAGTTAATTTGCTGAAAGCCAGAAATCTAGTAAAAATGTAATTTTACCCTTGCTAACAGCTGGAGAACCAAAATCAATTTCAGCAGCTTGCTGAGTAATGAAATTAGAGGGCTCACAACTGACAGGAGCCTCACATGACCGAGTTGAAGGGCAGTGCCATCACTTTCATTTAACCCCCGATGCAGACACCCTGCAGACACCGCTCAGCAGGCAGCACGAGCCTGATCTTCCTAATCTGAGAGGATGGTTCTATTAAAAGAAGATGCAATGGTAGATCACAGAAAGCCTGATTTGAATCAAATTCTGAGCTAACACACAAAGGACAATACTCAATGAGCTCTAATCCCTGTCCCTGTCCATAAACGTTCTGCACAGCTCACACCTTGCTAGGACCTGGGAGGAGGCAAGGGTCACTGGGAGAGTTTGTTGTACTCACCAGTGTCAACTGTTCAGCTGGGGTGCTGCCAGAGCTGAGTTAGCTGTTTTTAAAGCTAGTGTCTGCATTTCATTTTTACCCAAATTGTTTTAGAAGATGTTGGCCAACCTGCACCATTGTTACTCGGAGTTCAGTTCTGCTGTACATCCTCCCAGAGGAGGCTCCAAAGGGATGCTACAAGAGAACTGGCTTGAGTGAAACAGCACTCAAAGTCACCTCCCAGCTATTACTGAACTTCCCATAGCTGCTGACCTACCACCCTCCACACAGCTCATGAGGAAAAGAGGCTGAGTTTGTTATCAGCAGCCGTCACACAGTCTGAAGTTGTGGGTTTGTCTGCAGTAACCCAGGGCTTTAAACAGAGGGTGAAAATAACCCACTGAGCTGCCTCCATCACTGGTTAAGGAGCCATTTTTTTAAAAACAGACCAAGATTCCTGATGTTCTTGCTGTCAGGTACACTGAATTCCTCTGAGAACGGCGAAGGTTGATATTTCAAACTGAAGTCTCCATTTTGCAAAACTTTAAGCTGAGCCAAGGGCTCTTCAAACGTGTGGCCTAGAGAGTTAACAAATGCCCTTGGACTGTTATTGCTGCTATTGCACTGCTTAGCTGGCACCCCCCACTTTAATCCAGAGGATCCTAAAGCCTTCAGAAGGATGAGCTGAATAAACTCTCAGCTGTTGGAGGTGGGCAGATGGGTGACAGACCTGAAGAGACCTGCAGGGCTGAAGAGGAACGCAGGAATGCCTCCAGCTCACAGCCCTGCCATGTGCCTCTCCTTTACTGTATGGTCCTAGTTATTGGGAAAGGCAGGAGAATACAAAAGATTTTGCCCATAATGAACCCCCAAATTGCATTTCTCTCTTCCTACCCAGCTCCTCCTGCTCTCTTGGACACAGGATACACACAGTCACTGCTGTCCCACCATCACTGCTCACTTTTTAAGTGTACTGGAAATCAGAGCAGTGAGATTTGCCAGTCAGAGGCAAGACTGCAGCTTGGGCTCAGCTCAGCAAGGAGGAATTCCTATTTTTCAGGGCAGATAGTATTAGAACAAGGGGGAATGGTTTTAAAAAAACTATGACAGATTTAGATTAAACATTGGGAAGAAATTCTTCCCTGAGAGAGTGGTGAAGCCCTACACAGGTTGCCCAGAGAAGCTGTGGCTGCCCCATCCCTGGACATGTCCAAGGCCAGGTTGGATGGGGCTTGGAGCAACCTGGGATAGTGGAAGGTGTCCCTGCCCATGGCAGGGGGGGGAACAGGATGGGCTTTAAGGTCCCTCCCAACCCAAACCATTCTGGGACTCTGTGATTCCCCTTCACAGCCACCACAGCAACTCAGCTCACACAGATGACAAAACACATCACTCTGCCATTGTAACAGGATTGCCAGTGTAGGGGTTGGTTTATTTTATTCCCTCTGAACACGACCTATCACGTACTTGGCAATATTGTTTTTATGGATGCTTTATTTTGTATTTCTGAAAACTGACTGTAGCATCTTGAGAAATAAGGAGGAAGAAACTGATGTTTTGCAAGAAAAAGTTAAAAATTAAGTGATTTAAAGGCAGAGAGGGAAACTGGAAGATGGTTGCTTTGTGCAGCCACTGGAAGAATAAAATCAATTAGAGGGAAAGGCTCAAGGAGTGGCTTAGAGATTAGAAAACCTGATATTGGAAAGTGGCTGATGAAGTTACTCTTTTGTAAGCAGGTTCTGAGTTTGAACTAGACTGCTTTATTTGGCAGATGATTTATTTATCACCAAGAAACAAGAACCTCCTTTCACAACACCAATTAGTGATGTTGGCAAAGTGTGTACTCGGGGACACGATCCCTGCAGGATAAGGATATTTGTGGGTTGGAATCTCCTCTAAACCGATGGGCGGCAGCAGCAATGTTACTTCCAGACAGCTGAGTTATGTGGGCATGGAACTGCTCATTAAAATCCATAATGTTTATTTGCAATATGCAGCTGGCAGGGATTCCCTAAGACCCAGTTCTGCCAGCAGGTAAGAACTGCTGGGTAAGAACTGCCTGTCTGCAGCAGGATAAAACTAGGTCTTTTTCCATGCAACTGAAAGACAGGTGAGCAGCGTCATTACAGGGAGAAAACAAAATCTAAAAATCAATGTATGCAGCTGTGAAGACCACAGCACCTTTTCTGCACCCCTTCCCTCACTACTGAGCCAAAACCAGAGCTGGGTTAGAAGCAAACCCAGGACTGAGTGTGCAGACTTCAACCTAATGTGTACTGGGAAGACTTCAAAATGTTCGTGGCCTCTCCAGGGCAAGTACCCAAAAGGCATTTCTAGCAAAAACCCTAATTCTTTTTACATGCTGGCCACACTAGTTCTCTCCTGCTTTTACTCCTCATACAGACATAAGAAATCGAGACAAAGGCAACACCCAGAGAGAGGGAAATTACCTTAATGCCATCTCTGTATTTCAATTCCATTCAGGTCATTACTTAACTGTATATTACCTTCCTCCCTGTCCCTAATTCTCACCTAGATGATACATTTTCCTCTTCTGCAGAGCAATTGGATTCCTAAATCCTCTGAGCTCATCTCCTGGCACTGGTGCACACAACAGCACGAGCTTTATGCCGCTCAGAGCACTGTGCTCCTCTGGGGTTCATTCTCCCCACACAGCACAGCTTCAGACACAACATACGTGAGGTGATACAGGCCAACAGACCCCGAGACTGCAGAGTGTGAGAGTCAAACATCAGCTTTTTACTACAGCTCAGAATCTGATCAGGGAAAAGATCCATTCGGTAGAACAGCCTCTTTATCCCTAACAAAGGTGTAGGAGGCATCAGGATGCAGCTTCCTGCAGGAGCCTGGACTGCCTGGGGTACCAACCATCTCCTCAGTGAATACTGCTGCAGGGTGACAGGCAGGATGCAAACAAGCTGATCTCTCTGTACAAAAAAGCACAAAGTGCTGTGCAGGCTGCAAAATCCTTCCAGGACTCTGAAAATGCAGACAAGTGTGAGTGAGCTGCGTGGAGCTCCACACTGCTCGGACTGCTCAAGCTGCCCAGTTTGAAACTGGTTTAGGATGAGGTGCATAAGCACCTTCAGTGTTTAGGGACATGCAAGTTTCCCCCCCTCAGTTAGACTTTCAGCAGCACTTTCAAATTACCCATTTCCTCTGAACTTAAGTAAGCGAAATCTGAATATTGAAATTATTCAAAGAAGGATTTTTCTATAACTGTTTTATTACTTAAACTAATTTTTTTCTTCTGAATGAAAAACAGGGGTTAAACAAAACTTAATGCCCAGAGAAGCTGTGGCTGCCCCATCCCTGGAAGCATCCAAGGCCAGGTTGGACGGGGCTTGGAGCAACCTGGGATAGTGGAAGGTGTCCCTGCCCGTGGCAGGGGGTGGAAAGGGATGAGATTTAAGGTCTCTTCCAACCCAAACCATTCTGTCAGTCCCACCTTTGATTGCAATGTAAACTTACCTGAACTGTCCTTGTGGTGTTTAACATAACAGAGCCCCAGTGTTAGAAACCTTGAAATAAATAATATTGCCAACAAGAATCTGCTTTCATTTTAAAGGAGAAAGAGGATGAGCAGTTATAAAGCACATTATTCTTAAAGCTACTCCCTGTCTCAGCCTCTGTGCTCTCTCCAGCCTAGTTCCTGCCTGTCTCCTCACTCCAACACTTCCACTCCTGCCCTTTGCTTGCCCATGTTTGTAGAAGGAGAGCAGTTTATGCCACTAGCAACAGCAGTCTCTTGTAGAAAGGGCTCTTGCTCTTCTTCGAGTTTGTCCTGTCCTGTTTCAGATGTAATTAAACCAAAAAGAAGCACCTGACTGGTGCACCTGGAGGAAAAATGGGCTCTAAATGAAAAATCAGGTTTAAACCTGAGATAGGAAAGCACAGAAGAGCCCTTTCCCGCTCCAGTAAAAGCACTGAACTTGGTAAAAAGTCAAATCCAGCCTGAAAAACCCCAGCTTCAAAGAAAGAATGGTCATGTTACTTTCAATACTTGGTTTAAATCTGTTAGCCAGTGGTACTTAATTTTGTGTTCCTGGAAGAAGAAGAAAAATAAAGACACTGAAAAGGACTCTGAGGAGTATCAGAACAATCTTGCCATGACAACACCATGATTCTGTCTCAATATCACCAACAGAAATCCTTGCCTTAAGTAAGTAACTCTGTCTTTGAGGCTTTTCACACACACACACCAAAAAAAATAAACCACCAAAAAAAACCAACAACAAAACAAATAGAAAACTATCCACTCACAAAAAACACCAAACCCCAAACCAAACAAAAAATACAAACCCATAAATGCAAACACATCACACACACATAAAAAATCAAACAAAACCCAACCCATCCTCCCCCCACAAAACCCCCAAAACAAAATACATCCCTAAAATAAAACCAACCCAGACACCTCTCATAGCAGGTAGTGGGACTAAGTGCACACATGAGCCACTTAAGGCTAAGGGTAAAACCAAGTAGGACAGAGCAGAAGTAACAAATGAAATCCCAAGAAGCTTGTAAGTGTTTATTGTTTGTAAGGGGCTACAATGCACTCACATACCTCTAAGACATAACACCACGTCCTTTATTTGTATAACATTTTCATTCTTTGTAGGCAAGAACATTCCCAAAAAACTGGTGACATTTTCCCAGGCTAATCCAAGCCACGTCAGCATTTACATTCTGGGTTTTTTCAGCATTGATGCAGGTGTATGTATTTATTTTTAACACTAAAAAAGTAATTAAGGTAAAAGCTTGACAACCTGGCTTACAGCCCAGGAGGTCTTAAAAATGTTTAAAAACAAGAATCCCTTCACTCTGTAGGCTATAACAATGTACAAATATGGAAGTTTACAGATAAAAATGGAAATCTAAGAGGCCGCTCTTCAGAAATTTTTCTTCTTTTTTTTTTTGTTGAGCAGGGTCTCCATCCTGCCCAGCAGTGCAGTTTCTCCTGGTGGATTTTTTTGAGCAGAACATCCTGCAGAGGAGTATGAAGCAACTTCTGGCATACAACAAATTCTCTTCATTTTGATTTACTGTGGAGGTTGTCCTGGATGAGATTTACATTCCTTGTAAACTCTGGATTTACAGGGAACACAGGCTGTAAATGGGCACTGTGTTTTGGTGAACGTTTAGGTTTTATATTCATTGTGATTCAAGCATGATTTAATATGCATATTTGCAAAGTTTCCAAGAGGAAGTTGGATTAATTTTGCTCCGTTTATGATTCTCTGCATCACTCTCTCTAGCAGCCAGTGTTTGCCAAATTTTAATCTGCCTGGGATTTTTAGAAATAAGTGTTGAATAAATAAGTAACTCACTAATCAGATGGGTTGGCCAAGGTCCCGAGGCACGATTAACCTGCCTCAGCCAGAGCTGGAAGTGCTGAGCTGTGTTCTGCACTGCTCTGATCTCCTCCCAGGCCACAGGAAACCAAACTGCCCTCAGTAACATCTTTCAGCAATGAGATTATTTAGGTGGCTCTTGATTAATATAAATTCCTTATCATCTATGCAGAAAAATAAGTGTGCCTTGTGCCTCCTTGTGTCTCAGAGGAGCACGTGCCTCAGCCCATCCCTGCTTTACAACACACGTTCAGTATGGCTTTGCATTGGAAACCAATGCCCAGGAATGCATGGCTGCAGTTAAACCACCCCCAATCCATACATCTGGGAGGTGACTTATTCCCTCTGGAGTCCTCCCCTCCGCCTGGAGCAGAGTATCCAGCTCTGGGCCCCAACACAAGAAGGACATGGACCTCTTGGAATGAATCCAGAGGAGACCACTAAGCTGATCCCAGGGCTGGAGCCCCTCTGCTCTGGAGCCAGGCTGGGGGAGCTGGGGGTGTTCACCTGGAGAAGAGAAGGCTCCAGGGAGACCTCAGAGCCCCTTCCAGTGCCTAAAGGGGCTCCAGGAGAGCTGGAGAGGGATTTGGGACAAGGGATGGAGGGACAGGACAAGGGGGAATGGCTTCCCACTGCCAGATGGCAGGGTTAGATGGGATATTGGGAAGGAATTGTTCCCTGTGAGGGAGGGGAGGCCCTGGCACAGGTTGCCCAGAGAAGCTGTGGCTGCCCCATCCCTGGAAGTGTCCAAGGCCAGGTTGGATGGGGCTTGGAGCAACCTGGGATAGTGGAAGGTGTCCCTGCCCATGGCAGGGGGTGGGACTGGATGGGCTTTAAGGTCCCTTCCAACCCGAAGTGTTCTATGATTCTATGTAACTTACCTTAAAACTGAGTAAAACTGACAAAGATTTCAAATTCCCAAACAAGTCTTTCGTATCTTGCTTTGCAACTGATCCACTGTGGCCCTGTTCAAATCACTTTATCTGTGTGGCAGCTTCCCAGCAGACTCATGTCTTTAGGACCAGGACAGTCTCTAAGCATCTTTTAGAGATGATCGATGACCTTGCCTAGTTATTAACAAGTTTTAATTGAGAACAAAGTTGTAATCCTACAAAAAATAACCTTTCACCTGTTTCTAATGAGGGGGAAATAAAAAAGCACCTTTCCAAATTTTTCTAAAGTCTCTTAAGAAAGTATTTTCACTGGAGTGTGATTTCAGGAGCCTGCCATATCGATCTGTCAGCTTTGTAGCAGCTGAAGTCGATTCTGTTTTAGGAGTGCACTGCAGTAAATCACAGCTTTCCTCTCCCCGTTCTCATTTCTCAGCACTAACAATACCTATAGGGTCACTGACAGATGGTCCTTGCTAACCTGCTTCTGCTTGTTAACACACCCCTTGATGTCAAAAACCATCTCGTGCCTGATTCTGCTTGGAGCTGTGGGAATGGGTACAGGGATGCGAGCAGGAGACAGGAGGATGTTTAGTGCTAAATGCACCCGCTCTGGAAATGACCCCTAGGCCTAAAGGAAGCAGAGTGGGTTTATGCACCTGGCTCAGGACTAGCCCACCTTAGGCCAGGTGTTTGTCCAAGTCTTCTCTGGGCTTCCCAAGGTGACCATGGCCACAGGCCACTGCTGTGATTTGTTTCTGGATTTGGTTTCGGTCGTAAGGATTTTTTCCCAAAGCATTTGGAACAACATAATGACTTTCTTGCAGGCCGTGAGGGTTGCAGTAAATACATTTGGATTAATTCCAAAAAACCTGTGTGCCTTGCATTTGAAGGTGCAAATCTTTTGGGGACAGCAAGGACTGATCAGGACAGAGAGAGCCGGACCTGGCTGCACTCAGCACTCTGGGGAGGGTTCCTGCAGGGACATACCCCTAGGCCAGCTCAGGAAGAGTCAAATGGATCACAACAAAAGCAGCAGAAAATACATGCACAGAGGGATAAGGACCTCACACCTAACCAGAGGATTGAGATATCACCTGTACAGCCGTTCTGAAGGGGTTTGTGGTGGTAGGCACAGAAGCACCGCACAAACCTGCAGCACGTGTTTGGTATTTATAGTGTCTGCTGAAGTAACGCTCACAGGTTTGACATCATCTGTATGAGGCTCCAGGCCTGATAAACACAAAAAGTAACACTTGGTGAACCAAAAGCAGCTGTGATGGAATTGTTATTTAGAGCACATTTCTACAGAGATAAATACAGATCTACTGATAGTAGTCGCATCGGACTACTGCTGCACAGGGGACTAAACCATTTTTCTTTACACTTCATCACAATCCTATACAGCAAAACAAAGCCATTTCCTTCTAAAGAGTGGGAATTTTGGAAAGCCCCCCAGCAAGGAGTGACCACCTGAGTGACCCTGTGCAGGTACTGAGCCTCTCTGCCTGCAGCAGCGGAGCAGAACTGCTCACTAGGTGGTGGTCGTGAACCACCACAGAGCAGCAGCAGCTGCACGCTTGGGTAGTGCTGAGCTCCAAAAACCTCCAAAGCACAGTGGAGAGGAAAAGCAGGATAAGCATTTAAAGTAATAGCATCTAGCTGGTCCGTGCAGAGCTTGGTTTCAGAATTCACCGGGCACACTGGTGGTTCATCCTGGCCAGGCCTGTGCAGGCACCGCACTCTCGTCTCTTCCGTGCAGGAGGGAGGGTGGCTCAGAGACACAGGGCTCAGCCAGGGGCCCCTGGGGCTGCTCAGCCAGGAGGGTCTCCAGGGGGGACCCGGGCATGGTGTGCAGTTGTTGCCTGGAGGAAGGGCAGGAATATGCTCAGAGGATCCTTAAGCTCCTCTCTGACCATCACAGCAGTGCTGAGAGTGGGAGATGAGGGGGAGAAGGCAGAGCCTTCCCACTGCCTCATGTGTCTGTGTCTGCTGGACGTGATGGAGGAAGAGGTGCTGGCACCCAAACAGGGCTTATTGAGAGTGAAAACCCTCTTTCTCCCAAATAACTGTACATAAATTGCAGGATAATGTTTTCCTAGAGACTCTGGTTTGGGAGACAACAGACTCAGACTTTCACAGGATCCCTCAGGGGCTTGTTCAGAGTAGAGAACTATGCTGCTTTGTCAGGTAGAAAATGATTTTTCCACCATTAGCTTTTTCTCACTGCAACTGTGGTTTTTTTAAGACTTACATTTTTCAAAGAAAAAAATTCTAGACCACACATAACAGCAAGCCCTTAAAAGAGCCCTCTGTTGCTTTCCTATTTCTAGAAGCAACATATCTTTAAAACAATACTTCTCCCTAACTCCTTTGGGCAATCAGTCCAAGATGAAAAAGGTGAGGGTAGGGGTGAGAGCAATGCAGTGAGGCTGCAGCATGAAGTGAAATGACAAAAGCAATCTGTCTGGCTTGATTTAAATTTCAGTGCTCACGTGAGAGACTGCAATAAAGCTGAAGGTCAAGAGCTGATAAGCCCTGTTGAAGGACACCCCGAGCCCTGCCCGTGACACTCCAGCAGGGTTAGAGCAGCAGAGTGGTGTTGCAGCTGTGCCATCTGTCCCCATTCCAGCCTCCTTTAGTGATTCCAGTAATAGAGACAAGAACAACACCAGACTGAGAGATTCACCCACAATGGTGTATTTCAGCCTTCTCTATTTTCTTTCCTTCCCTTCTCTTCGTGTAATTAACATGTTGTCTTTCAGCCTTACCGACTGTGCCCCCCTCTGCAGAAGCTTTCCCTTCCTAGCCATCTGCCCGCTGGAGCCAGCTGAGAAGACAGCAGACATCTGGATGTCTCAAAGCCCAGCAAGTCTTTTCAGCAAAGCATTTTTTCACACACCCCGAGCCCGTCTCCTGATGAAAGAAATTCTGCGGCAGAGCCCGTTTAGCAGCAGGAGCAGTAATGGGAGTAATAGGGTAGTGCAGCACTAACTGTGGCTCTCAGGGACTGTGACACTGCCTGACAGTGATTGATGAAGAGGTTGAAGCTCTGACTGTGGCACTTGGCTGTTCAGAATAAAACGAACTTTCACTTCTCACTCGCACACATCCATCACGAGCAGACAAGCGTTGGCTTCTCCTGTAATGACTGCGGTTTCTTTTGTGAGAGGGAGGCACGAGATGGAAATTCAGTTCCTTCTGTGATTTGAAAAGCATTTTAATTCATCAACTTTTTTGAAAGGATCTTTAAAGAAGAAATAGCACTTTTTGGTAACACAGCTGGGTTTCAGCATGTTCAGCATCCCAGCTATCAAAGACTCTTGTTTGGCTGAGAACCTGGCTAGGGATTTTGAAGAGAATGGTTGGGTGGTGGTGGTGTTCCTGTGAGGATGCAGCAGCCAGTGCCCAGGGCAGGACAGCCATCAGCACCTACTGAAATGCCAGGGCATTGTCTGTGTCTTCCAAGTGCAGAATACTCTGAAGCCCTGCCTTGAGCAGAGAACATACATGGATGCTCTAAAGGGCATCTTTATGGGATCAGCTGGTGTGTTATGGGTGCTCTCATGTTCCTGCACTGTCCTATGTGTGCATCTCCAACTATTTTGGTTTCAGGACTGACCATGATGGTAGTGGTGTGATCCTGGCAAATGCAGGTGAGAGAGTCCTGTGATCATAGAATCCCAGAATGATTTGGGTTGGAAGGGACCTTAAAGCTCACCTTGTTCCATCCCCTGCCATGGGCTGGGAAGGGGCACCTTCCACTATCCCAGGTTGCTCCAAGCCCTGTCCAGCCTGGCCTTAGACACTTCCAGGGATGGGACATCATCCATTTGCCAACTTAAAGAAGATATAAATGGGCTCCCCCTTCTTTTGTCTTCTGGCTTGAGCCTTAGGGGACCCTCTGCCATCAGTTCTTCCTGGGACACTACTGTGGCCATGGGCTGTTGTGGGAAGGTGCCCGAAAACTTCATCAAGATGTCAAGTCACAACACTGAACCAACAGGAACAGGCCAATCCAAGCTGCTAGAAAATAAGGATTATCTTCAGGAATAATGACAACACCACAAATCTCTGAAGAGGAAATTGTCCTCAGGAAGACAATATTACAAAGTCATTTAATCCTGCGATTTGAAAGTGTCACTAAATAGAGACAGAGAGTATGAAAGCACAAAGACCAACTCAGCTAACCATTTAAAGTAGCAAATTATCAGATGAACCATTTACTGCCTGGACTGGCTCATATGCAAGTGATTTGCATTTCTCTTGGTGCTCTTGGCTTTGCCGTGTAGGAGCCATATTACAGTTTCCAGCACTGATCTCTCTTGTTCAGATCATAAAACAACTTGGGGTTTCATAAATTAGTTTCACATTTCCCTCAGCTGCATTTAGCTCCAGTTTACTTTGATCTCTCTTGCTCAATCCCAACTTTGGCCTATCTTCAAAAAAAAGAAGAATTTACATTATGGTCAAATTAAGGCCCATTCAAACATTTGCCATTTTGAGAAGCTTATTTGCCTTTCCAAAAATAGCAAAATCTTCAGCACAAATTTCAGGAGAATTTCATCTGTCCATGACACTTCCAAACTCCATCACCCTCCTCAGTGCTGCAGCAGCATCCCAGTAGATGATGGCTATGGAAAAAAGCTAATGAGACTATAATCACCTGCAGCATCACTTGCTTGGCTCCCCACTTCATCCTCCTCAGCTCTTCTTTCAATCCATCTCCTCCACTTCCTGTACCTTATCCTAAGGCATGTGCCAGCTCTCTCCCAAGTGCTCAGCCAGTGTCACAGCACCCTGTATCTTGTGCTCCATAATGCCATGGCTGCACCAAAGAGCACAGGATCTTCCCTGCAAGTGAAGGTGGAAGTTCCCCAAAGTCAAGCATTGCTTCATCCAGACCTTTATTAGCCTCAGATCAAACACCATACAAATGTAGACATCAACGAACAGCATTTGAACAACTAATTTATTTGCCAAGGTTTTTTGTACTAATGACCTACCCCAACAGGTACCAGCAGCTTTGATTATTCCCAAGACACACACGTTGCTCTAGTTCTCTAACAAGATGAGCATAACTTTTTATATTCTTGATCAAAACAGACTTCAAAAGCGAAATTAAAAGCCACCATTTGCCGTGTCCACGCTTGCACGTTAAAGTGAGCTTGCGGCGAGCGCACCCGCGGCAATCAACCCCTGCCGCCTGTCTGTTCGTGCCGGAGGAAGCACAAAGGGGGTGAGCACAGCCAGAGCTAATCCATTCGGGAAGCTGAACAGCTCTCTGCAGAAAGCTCTTTTGGAGTAGTCAATCAGCGCAGACAGCGCCGATGCTTTCCCCTTCAAAGCACGCCAGCCTTTCATGTAGGCTGGCTTTGTGCATGAGGAGAGTATTTTTAGCAATGCATTGAATGGTTTGACATTGAGAGAACTGAGGGACATTGTCATACCGGGACTGTTAGGATTTGCACTGAGGGCTTTCTGGGCCCAGGGAACAGCCTGGGAGCACTCATAGATGCTATAATTATTCCTATTTCTACATCATGCATTGAAAAGAAACTCCTGTACTCTCATTTCTTTGTCCAGTCTTCCCAGCAATTGCTAAACTATTCCCATGTGGACATCTCTCCTCCTATTTCAGACTCAGGATTTAGGTAGACACCAGGTCAAGGACGTTGGAACAGATGTTAAAGAATCTTCCTTGGGACTGGTGCTTTGGTAGATATAAAACACAAACAGAAGCAAATTTATTTGCAAATATAACCCAGTTTCCCAGGGGATATAGAGCCAGGACAGCAGCTGCATCCTTATGGCACTTACAGTCTCAGGAACATAGGATTTCATGAGTAAAGGGGGTTTCCACACAAAATCTCTCCCTTGGTCATCCCTGTTGCAGGAAACAAACCTTTGGGAACCACAGCATCCAAGTTGATCTAATGTTGATCTAATGTGGACAAGAAACTGCCTCATCCCAGCAGCCTTGAGGTGTGGAATATAGAAAGGTGTGGGTGGATGGTGTCACCGTCCCTGCCGAGCACAACTTCCCTGTGCCAGAGGCCCTTCAGCAGTGACAAGAACCAAGCAGGTAGCCAAGGATAAAGCTGCAAACTGGTGTTGTTACACACTTGAAAGGAGAGAACAGGTAGATACAGACAACACCCACAGTCATAAAACTGTATTTTCACCTTCAAAAAGGTGAAAGATTTCAATTTCACCAGCAAAAGATTTTTCACTACAATGGATTTTAGTTGTCACATAATGTGGCATTATTCCGCCATTGCAAGCCCTGGATTCTGTACTTAGTTAATTAGGAGCCAAGTGTTGTCTATATCATAGAAAACAGATCTGTGTCATTGCTTGCTATTACATGATGAAAACCTACAGTCCTTAAAACTATTCAAAGCACAACATTCTTTATGTCTAACTGAAAAAGATAACTAGTCAATATGCACAGCCTTTCATCAACCAGAAGTCTTAAATTATGACTGGTATTAATTGTATATAATTGAAATGATAAATTCCCCAAGATAAATCATATCTCACTTGTAAATCTTACAAATATTTTTCCCAACAATTATAAATAAGTTCTCATTCATAAGCATTTACAGATTAATGCAGAGCTATGGATGTAATTTCTTTGCAAATGAAGTTATGTCAATGTCACTGCTATTCATAAATCTCTAGGCTCCATATTTTTTTAATGAAGTGTAACAGGTTATGAATCAAGGCAATTTTTTATTGTTTAGTGTATAAGCCTTAAGAATCAGACACAGGTTCTATAATCTAATTTCCCCAGAGATTATGTAACAAAAGTGATAAACTTACAGTTAGTACAGCAATGGTTTTGACAGCTATGACTTTTTCCCCAGAAGAAAGTAATTTGAATTTAGATTAAGACACATCACTATATCTTTCCTTATAAACTGTTGGATTAAGTTTCTTGATCGCTCTGTGCACACATTTGACTGAGTGAACCAAAATGTGGAAATTAAAAATGTAGGAAGAGAGGAGCTGCTGCATTCCATTGACCTTTATATTAGTTAAGCATTTGAATTTTAATATATGTATGATACATACTTTAATTAAAGTTTAAATCAGAACTCTGACTTGCTCAGATTTATGAACCATGTATCACCAAAGCTCCGTTCAACCTCCCAGCCTGCAGCTCCTTCATGCAGTACCACTGCTGCTGTGTGACACACCAGAGCTGAGAGTAAAAGCATCTATAAGTTAAAGGTGAGAACTTCTGGCCAGTTATCTTTAAATTTGAATATGAAGGCAATCAGAAGAAAATATTAGAGAGAGAAAAAATTCAAGCTGGCTGCGCAAATTAGTAGAGACGGAGGAGTAAATGTCTCTTTCTGCCTGTACCTAATAATTTTCTAGTACAGCCTGTCTGTATTTTCCCCCAGCCAAACACCGAATCACAGAAGCATCAAGGTCACAAAAGACTTTTAAGATCACCAAGTTCAACTGCCAGCCCAGCACCACCACCACGTTCACCACTAACCCACGTCCCCCAGTGCCACATCCACACGTTTCTTCAACACTTCCAGGGATGGGGATGCCACCACTGCCCTGGGCAGCCTGGTCCCATGCTTGACCATGTTTTCCATGGAGAAACTTTGATGAGCACATCCATGTAAAGAGTTTACACAACTCTTAGTGCTACGTTGAAGTTTATTGAGATAACAGGGGGTCTGCTGGCTTCCCTGCTGCCGTGGAAGGGAAAGGGTGTACTCCTGCTCTCAACACCACTCCATTTTCCTTTTTCTATAAATTCCATTTTCTTCACCATTTCATTTTCCTATTCAGAAAAAATGAACAAAAAACCTAAAAATAACCCACACCCCACTCCCCGCTTCCCAGACCAAGAAACACTCCCTCAGCACAAACTCCTGTGAAGTACGTGATGCTCAGGAACCTGCCTACGTACATTTTTATAGAAGTGGAACACAACGAGCACATCTTTCACAAATAACCACTCTGGAGGATGTTATAAAAAATAATAATTCCTCAGATTGGCTGTTTATTCCTTTCCCTCACAGACCTTTTACAGTAAGCTGTGTATTTATAGCAGCTGAAATACGTTCATCACAACTGCCATTACTCAGTCCAGCGTGTTCCCTTTCTCTCCTACTTGTCGTACTGCACAGTTCTCAAAGATGCTAAAAAAACCCCTGTGGTGGAAGAGATCTTATTCTGAATTTCCTTTGACTTTCATTAGATCACTCACATGAATAAATGAGTTCTAGAACACCAGTTTGGATGGAAGACTTCCAACAAATTGGTTTCTTGTTTGGATCACGCTTCTTAAGGGGGCACCCAGTCTTACACAGGATAGACCACCTTGTAACCCTGCTGCTCCCAAAGAAAGGGGTGCATGGCTTAGCCCCAGTTTGAAAGCCCCGTGAGCAGCTGAGTTGTGTCTGGAGAGCAGGATCACAGCAGAAATTAATCCCTGGCTGAAAAACTGCTGGAAGTTTGCTTAGCTCTAAAACAAACCCTGAAGGTGTGGGGTCTGATGCTGGTTGTAGGTTTTTTCCTGTGTGAGATAGTGGTACCCATCATCTTCCTGACTCTCTGCTGATGAATGCAATGTAGTGCTGTGAATTTTATCTGGGTTTAGATCAGCGGATGCTCCTCTTTAAAAAGAGCCCTTTATCCTCTGAAGCGGAGAAACAGTTCTTGCAACAATTCATCACGAATGACAAAGTCTTTAACAAGGCTGTTCTCATCCTGGCCTATCTATAATTCTTAGATGTTGTTTCCACTCGAACAATGTTATCTGAGAAGAGCAGAGTGGTTTGGCCGTAGTGCTGTGCAGCAGATGGAGAGGCTGAGCCGCACAGCCCCCTGCTCCCTGCAGGCAGCCTGGTCCTGCCTCTGAGCCACGACATGGGCACAGGGAAGGGACCAAAGTGCAGGAGGCAGAACTTTAGGAATGAAGGGAACATACAGAAATGAGAGGCTACCAGTAACTCTAGAGTTAAATATGTCATAGAATCCCAGAATGGTTTACTTGGAAGGCAGGTTTACTTAAGGCTCATCCAGTCCGGGCCCTGCCATGGGCTGGGACACCTCCCACTACCCCAGGTTGCTCCAAGCCCTGTCCAACCTGGCCTTGGACATGTCTGGGGATGGGGCAGCCACAGCTTCTCTGGGCAACCTGTGCCAGGGCCTCACACCCTCAGGGAAATTCTTTCCACAGGGAAGAATTTCTTCCTAAAATCTAATTAAATCTACTCTCCTTCAGGTTAAGGCCATTCCACCTTGTCCTGTCACTCCACCCCTTGTCCCAAGTCTGTCTCCAGGTCTGTTGGAGCCCCGTTAGGCTCTGGAAGGTGCTCTGAGGTCTCCCTGGAGCCTTCTCTTCTCTCCAGACTGAACACTCCCAGCTGTCCCAGCCTGGCTCCAGAGCAGAGGGGCTCCAGCCTGTGATCAGCCTGGTGGCTCCAGTGAAAACTCGTGACCTGCACTGGCCATTGTGTTTGGAAGGTGTTTGTTCCCCCTTGTGCACCCTGCAGTTTTTGCCTGCCTGGTTCACAAAACAATCCAGGCTCAGCACACCCCTCCCTGCACGCTGCTCCACCTCAGCAGCCTCATGGCTTCTTTTACAGCCAGGCTCTATCAGCTGCATTAATTCATGCCATGACTGAAGGCAGTGGCCACTGGCCTCTCTTTTATTTTGACTTGTAAAACCCCAACCATTTGCAGAGCCAGAGGGAACGCTAAAACCAAGCAGGGAATGGCCCCTGTGATGTCACCTTGTCTCACTGCACATGAACACCCTGGGAGAACACCCCCAGCTGCCCACTGCAAACACAGCCCGGCCCCAGCGTCACAGCAGCACCGGGGGCTTTGCAGAGGCTGACTGAGCACCAGTTTCTGCAGTGAGATAATTAAGCAAGGTCATTGTGGGTATAACTCCACAAAGAGGGTGGATTGCAGCAGGGAGGACTTGGGCTCAGGGCAAGTGGTGCTGGCATCCTCGGAGCCTGGCTGAGTGACTGGCCTGGGCTGCAGCCAGGAAAGGGGAAGGGGTGCAGGTGTGGGATGCAGTTCCTGTGAAAGTGCTGTGGTAAGAGAACTGCTAATTAATTCAATACCAAAATACTTGCTTAGGTAGAAGGCTGCTTCTGAAACCATGCAGACTGAAACAGCAAAACTGCAGCTCCGACGCTGCTCTGAGGTTTGCAGTCCTTCCCTGAAAGGCTCTGGAGATGTTAATCTTAGCAGAGGAGTGAGGGAGCTGCAAACCAGCTCCCGCTCAGCCATATGCGGTGGGACCCCCGTTCAGCCCACGCAGCACAGCTCCCGGCCCTGTCCTCACAGCAAACTCATCTCTAAAACTGTCCTGCCACCCATTCCCCTCCTCTGCCTCAGCCAGAGCCCTCCAGACTCCCTCTGCAGGGAGCAGAAAACATCCATTTCCCTTCACACATCTGAGCGGGGAAGAGCACACGTATCGTTGCCCCTGGGGAATGTAAAATAAATTGAGGAGCACTGGAGTGCTCAAAGCCTTGGGGCAGCTGCATTTGTTTTATGTAACAGCTCCTGGTTGTGTCTGACAGCTTGACCTTGACTATCAAGGGCAAAGTCATTTTTTCCCTGAAGGCTCCTTTCCTTGGACAGGTCGGTCCCTTCCCTGCTACCTTGGATTGTCCTTCCTTCCCGCTCCCCCTGCCCTGTCTCCCTCCCAGCTATGGCTGCCATTCGTTTCTTTCCAGTTTTCCAAACCATAATCCACTCTTGTCCTGGAAAAGACTGAGAGGACATTGCTGCACCATCACCCCTTCAAGAGCTCAAACAAAGCAAGAAAAGGGGTTGCTTCCCGAGTTAGCTCTTCTTTCTCTGTGCTGCTGCAGAAGTACAGGCAATGTTTTAAAAGGGTTATTATTCCTCCCATTTCAAACAGGAAGGGAGGAAACTCTGGTGCAGTGATGGTGCCCTGGGGTCCTGGTGATCCAGGAAAGCTCATCTGAGCTGAGCTCAGAGATGCCACAGAATCAACTCAAAGTGCTGAAACCCAGGAAACACAGAAGGCTTTTGTCAGTTTTCCACTTTACTCCCTATTAATGCTTCACCCAAAGATGAGCTCTTCAGAAGTAAATGGAAAACATCTTGCAAGCACCAAGTTTTTCCTGCCAGTTTTTGATGAAGAAAATCCCTAAGGTTGTAATTTCAATCAATCTGTTTGGATATACAATTTTATTCCTTATTACTATTACTTCTGCTTATATAGAACACAGATAATGTAAGATTCAATTCCCTTAAGGTTAAGTAATTCTCTAGCTTAACATCCAGCCTGAATGCATTTCACTGGTACAAGGTGGAAGAACATTATATTTCACCATATGTCTGAAACAGTGATGGACCTGACAGGC
This sequence comes from Ptilonorhynchus violaceus, assembly GCA_013397565.1. Lineage (NCBI taxonomy): Eukaryota > Metazoa > Chordata > Aves > Passeriformes > Ptilonorhynchidae > Ptilonorhynchus > Ptilonorhynchus violaceus. Next base: position 159,405 of record VZRJ01004869.1, on the reverse strand, counting down.
AATGAACACCTTTCAGTCTGAACATTTTACCTGATTTATGGAATAAAAAATTAAATAAATAAATAAAATCTATCTTGAAAATATTCTACTGCAATAAGCCAGCTAAGGTTAGACACGATATCTTCTGGAAGAAACCCAAACCTTGTGAGCATCTTGTACCCTATCTAGTCTGACAATCCTCTACATAAATAGCAAATAAACACAATTACTGCCTTAATAGTAACCATATGGCTAAGGCAGAACAAAATTGGGGGGGAAAAGAAGAATTTGTGTTCTTTCCTTACTTATTCCTTGAAAGAAAACAAGCAGCATCTCTTTCACTGTCTTTTTCCCCATCTGTTTTGAAATCCCCCTCAAAAGCTGCTAATTGTCCTTGAGAGCAGATGAGTTTATTTTTGATCGCAGCTTCCCCAGTGAGATCAGTGACAGCTCTGACTTGGTTAGTCTGGATGTTGCATCCAAGTGGGAGCAGCAAACCTGACGGCCGTGGCAGTGGTCTGAGGAAACACAGGAAGACAGTGGTGTTTACTGCCTGCATTTATGGTCTTACTTTAGAACAAACTCTTTCTAAAGATTCTCTTTGTCACAGGAAAGACAGAAAGTTATGCCAAAGTTGGAGGTGGCAAACTTTGTCTCCAACAAAACACAGACACCTTCTGCATTCCTCGGTGCTGGTGCCTGGGGAGGCCGTGAGGATAAAGCCCAGGATCCAGGAGAAACTGGAGAGAGGTGGGAGCAATGATCCTGGAGTACCACACCCAGTCCTCTTCTAAGGAGACTCATGTCTTCCACCAGGAAACTGGAAACACTGAGCATTCCTGCCCTTTGAATACCTGATGTTTTCTGTGTGAGGACAACAATGTTATAGTAACGCCACTTTCTCCATTTGCAGCCTGACATTTCCCAGTGCAGCCTGGATCCAGTTCCACCCACAGCTGAGGGAGGGCCTCACACCAAAATCAAAGTGGGGAGAGGAGGGTTGAGCCCAAAGCCCGTGGGAGGGTCCCAGTTGCTTCAGCAAGCCCAACAGTACTCCTAACACTCAAGTTTAGCACAAACTTATTTAGTTACATCCCAACGTACAGCTTACATTAAGTTAGGGCTTGAATAATTCCCAGTTCTTCTGCAAATAAATCGTTAGATCTGTACCCATCATTTACCATCTTATCTCTGCCTGTCCTAATGAGCAACATGTTGCATTTATCACCACCTCTGTCACCATTTATCATGGTGTTGTCCATTAAAACCTTTGAACAAACCTCTCCTCTGCGCTGAGGGGCTGCAGGATTTGACCCACTTAGATTTAATAAGAGCCAGATTCTTTCTGAAGTCTCTCTGATGTTAGTAATTCACATGGGTTTCTCTTTTTAGATTTGGTATTATTGCCTGGCATTAAAGGCTCAGACAATTAAGTAGATTTATATTTATATTGTCTTATTATTTACTCATGCCTGTTACTTAAAACCTAATAACAAACAATGGCATTATTACCCAAGTACTTAGGATATCCATAATCTAAATTAGGATCCGGTACAAATGACTGCTTATTCTGACTTGATGGATAAATAAACATTCATCAGTAAAAGCAATGAGGACAGCAAACAAACCCTTGCTCTCTGTATCCTGTGTCACATGTCCAGGACACACAGCATTGCCTTCAAGGTGGCAAGATGCAGACATCAACATCAAGGATGGAAAAGCACGTTAGAAAGTCAAATCCTACCAGTATAATTTTGGACAGGAAGGTCTTGGGATACAAGCAAGACAAGGTTTAAGGGAAGAGATGACATCTTTATTGCGCAAAAGGATAGACTGGTAAAAAGAAATAAGCATTCAGGCTCAAAATGCTTTTTCAGCTTGCATGGTGTAAAGCTTGTCGGCTTTTCCAAGTATATCATTATGTCTCAGGAACGATATTATCTCTCCCTGCAGACTTTATAGTGCTTCAAATGTCAGCTCTTCTTGAAGATGTCTGCTTTGCACCTTCCATCTGTTCCCGGGGCTGAAGATGCTGTCCATCTCTGCTTCCCTCCCACAGCTATGTGGGGAAAGGTATGCTTCAGTAGAGTTTCCGAATAAATCATGTCTTTTAGATGAATATTAACCTCATTTCCATACCTAAAACTGTTGGCAGAGACCGCAGAGCATGGGTATTATATGCCTGCCATGTGAAACTCTATTTATAGGTCCCAGCTCTCAGAGTAGGCACAAGAAAAAGTTACCAGTTGTTTCAGTGCAATATGTGTACAGTAAAATCAGTCTAAAATCCTTAAGAAAAATCTTTTACTGGGAAGAAAAAAGAGTTAAGTGGAAAAGAGTTGGTGGGTGAAGCAAAATTAGTTTGAGTTCTTTCCAAAAAGATATAAGAAAAACTAAAGCAAACAGGAAATTCCCTAAACTCATATTCTAGATGCTCAAGTAGCATTTATTTTTATTAGAACTGGACCAAAAAAAATCAGGCTTTTGTGCAACCCACATGCAGTGTGGGTTAAGGAATGTTTTATTCCCCATTTTGGAGAGGAAAGCAAGGTGGAGAGAGTTTAGCTGATCGGTCACACCGTGTCCATACCAGCACACGGAATTAACCCTGCTCCTTTCCCAAGGAGGTGCCCATCCCCCTGTCCTTTGGGCACAGCAGTGCCATGAAGGGCCAAAGCCAGCACAGCCCTGCGGGGTGAAGCCTCACCATGGTGTCACTGAGGGCAGCAGGGAGCAGTGCGAGGCCTTTTGGCCAACGAGGCACCTTTTACACCCAAACCATTCTGCAGCTTTCTGCCAGGGCGAGGAGGCCTTAGGGGGAGGACAGGTACAATTTACACGCACAGGAATTCATTTATCCACTGCTCAGGTGGTGCACGGAGACCTCAGCATCAGTGACAGTGAGGCCCAGGGAGCAGCTGCCTGTTCTGGGCTGGCCTCTGCCACCACCCAGCACAGGGGACATGTCCCGGACAAACACAGGGGACAGATCCCAGACAAACACACCAGGCTACGCTCCCAGCAGAGATCCCGAGCCTCCTGCCAGGCACAAATGGGCAGGAGCTGCTACCTGGGGCAGCCCAGCCCTTGCGAGGGCCCCGTGCCCTCACACCCACGTGCTGGCCACGCTCGCGCTCCGTGCCCAGCGAGACCCGCCCGCCCCGCTGGCTCCTTCCCCCAGCGTGGTGTGGCTCTGTTCCACACCGCCAGAGCCAGCTTGCTGCCCCGCCAGAGCCCTGCACTCTCAAACTCAAAAATATCCTCCCTCCTGCTCCTGCCAGCTCCCAGCCAGCGAGAGTCTTGGCTCCATTTAAGCCATTCTCATGCCACACTGCCATGACTCCGTGTGAGTCTGTGGACTCGCCTTGCCAAGAGCCCCGACCCAAACTGCATCCCCTGGGCCACGCTCCTGGTCTGCAGGATGGGATTCCTGGCCGTGAGCTCCTCAAATGGTGCTTTTCCATTTCCATTTTCCAAAGGCTCCCAGGGAGCCTTCCCAAAGCACGTCTGTCCCGGTGTTCCATGTTGGTGGCTCTGCATGGGGAGCAGCTCAGCCCTGCTGTGGGGTGAGCATTTCTCCTCACTCTGTCTGGAAAATGTGGGCACAGCAGAAGGAGTGGAGATGCCTGGAGGTGTGCTACTTCCCTGACGAGTACTAATTAAAAGTACATTATGAACCATTCCATTTATTGGTGTAGAGTCCTTAAAATCTGGCACTGTTAAGGCCAGTTTTAAACATTTATGATGCCTGCCAGCATTAGCTGACAGCATGGCTGGGATCACTGCAGCTCATTCAGTGGGTGCTTTTACCAACTGCAATCAAAAGTCTCAATTTTTCTATGTGTGATCCTCCCCTCCATCCTCCACCCGTTTTGTTTCCCTTTTTATGTGGTTCCTACATTTATGGTGGTCCTCTCTGGCCAGCTGATAATGATCAGGTAAACAATCCCAGGGAGCAATTTTTCCCCACCATCCTTCCACACACCAAAGAAAGCCAAGATCAAGAGCGTTCAGCCACCCAACCCAACAAAAGCAGGTGTTTCTGCTTTTCCCTTTTTTGAAGTAGAAAAACTGCATTACTTTCATCCCTGTCACGAGCGTGTTGATATCAGCAGTAACATCAGATGTGATTTTGCCCTGTGCTTTCCCAGGATATCCATAGGGAATTTTCTTGTCCATACGTGCAAATGCAGGACACAGACATACAAAACCCAACTGAAATTGCTCCCGGTCTTCAAAAAGAGCTTCCTCCAAACTCACAGTAGAACACTGAGCCATCTTCAATCATTAAGACTATTTAATGCCACCTTCCCTTCCAGTTACTACATACTAGCACTTTCAGGCTCTTTTCCCCTTTTGTCCCAAGTCAGGGAGTTTTTTGTTGTTTCCAAGATTGTCCTTCAGTACAAGAATGCAGGACAGCAGTAATTTCCCCAGGAAGCTCATAAAAATCCTCTTTCAGTATATTCCAGAATAATTCTCCAAGAAATAAAAACCAAATCAGAGCACCTCCTATATTTCTGGGAGTATTTACTTGTATTATGGATCTTGAGATGATTAAATGCCACTAAGTAAGCAGGGAGACTTCTACCCAAAAAAACCACCCAACCCCAAGCTTTGATTAAGATAAAACGTTTTCTTTCATCTCAGCATCAAATTATAAAGTGAGGATTACCAAAGACACCAGAGTTTCTGTGAAGAGGGTGTTTGTGAGATGACAGGGAGCCCGTGCTGCACCCGGGTTATCCAACACCTTCCCTCGTGTGGCACTGAGCATCCCAGCCCCAGCTTTCTCTGGGAATTCCAGCCCTCCAGCGGTTGCGGCGAGCTCCTGGCCCCGGGCCACTCCGTGCAGGATATTCTTGGCAGCAGAGATAAGGGCACTGGCTCCAAATAAGGAGAAATCTAGAAACCGGTTTGTCTCGGCGCTCGCGGAGCCAAGCAAATCCGCCAAAGCTCACGGAGCCGGACACGGGAGGGGGGAAAAACACCCACAAAAAACCCAAATGAAGCAAAAGTGAACTTCTGACTGTCTGTCTCGCCAGTACCAGCCAAATCTCATTAGAGAGCCACGATGATGAAATACATTGACTGTAAGTGCAACAGACTTGATGAAAGACCTTAAAATGTTTATGCTAATCCAAAGTTTCAGTTTCACGTTCCATACAAGCTTTCCAAACAAGAGCAGTGCCAGAAAGCATGGAAGAATGATCTTAACTTCCACCTTTTTAAAAAAAAATCCAAACAAAATATCAAGCAGAAAACCCAAGCACCAAAATCCCAGTTTCCCAGTTTTTTCTCACCATCTATTTTGCAGGACAAGTGAAAAAAAGGCTTTCCTAGCTGGGAAAAATGTTGTTTGCTTGTGAGACAAACCTGTGTTAGAGCTACCTGCTCCTTCAGAGCCTGGGAAACAGTATGAAGCAGCTGGCACCTGATGTAAACCATGGAGGAACTACCCCAGCACCTTCACAGTTACTCCACACCTACCAGGGGGACACCCCTGTGCAGAGACTAAATAATTTAGCACTTTGAAAACAAAGGAAAACCCCCAAGAAAGCTCCGGTCCCAGTTCCACTCCAAACATCTATTATTTAGTCTGACTGCCCCCGCTCTATTTCCTTCACTTTGATCAACTAATGACCAAGAAAAGCAATTACCAGCATAAGGAAAATATATTCTTGGTATCTTTGAACTGCTGTGGCAAGTGTAAATGCATTCCTTTCTGTGAGAACAGAGGAAATATTTCTTCAGTGGCTAAGATGAGAAATGAGGGGGAAACAAGTAGGAGGAGGTAGGGGAGAGACTATTATTTTATTAACTAATTAGATCAGCATTGAAAGAAAATGAGCCTGCACATCTCTGCATTATTGATTGTGAAGAGGAGGCTGCTGTATACAACAGAGATAATGAAACACTGGGATTTGCATTTGGAAATGGCTTGTCCTGCCTGGACAGGGAATATAACAGCCTACAAAATAATCAAGTTATTGTTATGGGAGGGGGGGATGAATACATCACTGACAGGTTTGGGAAAATGGTGTGTGCAGGTAACAACTGGTCTTGTTCTCTGTTCTTCAAAGCCTTCCAGTGCCAGTACATGAAACAGAAGAAGAAATCCCTCTGCCATCTCTGTATTTTTTGTGTATTTCCATGAACATCTCCACTGTCACTGCTCTAGACAGTCAGCTACAGCACCGCCAAAAGCCCAGAACGAAGCCAAGCAGGGCTGCAGTAACGATGGGCCCAATGTGACTGAACTTCCACACCGGCCGTGGGTCAGGCCAGGCACCCCCACAGCAACGCCCCCACCCTGCCCCTCGCTGCTCCCCAGGGTGGAGGGGATGCTTAAAGACATAAACTGAGAATTCCAATACCCTCTCAAAAACGAACACATGGGAGCAAGTATTTAACATTAAACTCTACATTTATACAAAAACACTCCAGGAAGGAACAAAACATAATGCCTTAAAAAAAATAAAAACAAAGAGTGGAATTTGGAAAATATAAATCATCCTTTATTAGTGATTTCCCAGGGCACTCATTCAACAACACACTCTGAAGTCCCCAAGGTGCACAGAGCAGCTGCCTTCCCAACCTGAACGCTGCACAGTTTAAAGCCATGGTATAACTTAGAATAATATTATTCCTCAGGATCTGGGCTGGCAGCTCAGCAGCACTGCCAGAGGAGCTGGTGCAGGCTCTCAGGCACCAGTGAAAAAGGGTGGGTGTTTCTTTTTCTAGCCTGGGCCATTCTGAAAGGGAGAAAAGTGATGAAACAAAAATCCCCCGGCAGGGGTAAAAGGAAGAGAATCCACAGGAGGCAGCTGCAGAAAGGAGAGGCTGCGAGTGGGATTCATGAGAGGAGAGATGGAGATTGTTGGGCAGTTAAAGGTACCAAAGTTACCAAACAGCCTGAACTCCAGGGATTTCTGAGGATGGGAAAGTTGTGAAGTGAGGCTGGGGAGGCCTCTCGGAGTCCTGGGAAGGTCAGTACCACATGTGAAAACCAACTCTGCACCCCTGCCAAGGCACTTGGGTACCCAGGTGAGGTGCAGGTTGCCTGCTCAACACAGCCGTGGCAGAGATGTGAACACCCACTGCCTCCCTCTCCGGACACTCACAACTCCAAACCACTGCACACGCATGGAAAACCTGATAAAGTTCAACCCTCAAACTCCTCCTGCAGCCCCTCCACACAGGGTGCAAGGCTGGCAGAGGCTGGGAGCCTCACGGGGCAGTCTGGCAGCTCGAACTCTGCCTTGAGTGTCCTCCCAGACTGGAGGCCTGGCTGTCACCCTCTCCTGACCCCTTGTTTTACTAACACAAACAGATGTTTTTGAACAAAAGTGCAGGTACCTACATGGAGCAATCATGTTTTTAAGTGGCCTTCATCATTATATTTGTCAGCGTCTTCAGATGTGATTCAGGCAGCAATACCAGCATGTGTCATTTGTGTCTTTGTTCTTCTCCCCAGAGGAAAATTAAGTTATGATTAAAGCTCTGCCTTCAGTTCACCCAGCCCATCCACTTCAGTGGAGCTCTGCATCAACAGCTGTTGGGAACCTGTGGAAAACTCTTTCTCGAGGATATTAAGTCTTTTCCTCAGGAAATCATTATATTCAAGGTCATCGAGGCTGGGATTTTTGTTGTTTGCTTGTTTTTAGTGCTACATGAGTTAGCAGGAGATGCTGGGGGTACTCAGCGCAGCCCAGCACAGCTGCAGGTTTGTGACACCTAAGAACAAACTCAGCCTCAACCTCCAGCCCCCAGCACCATCTCCTGGGAAATCCTGGGGTGAAGGGAACCAACATCAGCAGGATTTATTGAGCCTCTTACACAGGCAGAACAACCACAAGCACTGTTACAGGGTGAAGTGGAGGGTTTATTTTATAACTCCTACAGTGGATGCAAGGACACATAGGGGTTCTAACCACGTGCATCACAACTGCTTCGCACTCAGTTCTCTGTTTGGACAGAGCCCAGAACAGACTCCAGCTCTCCCAAATCCCAGTCAGGTACTCAGGCCTTCCCAGTTAGTGGGATTATTCTCATCAGCAGCTGCAGTTTGGTGTGGAGAGTGCAGACTCCTGCCTATGGGAGTCACAGGTCAGAGCAGCGTTGTCCAACACACAGGAGAGCACAGGACAGGCTGAGGCTCTGGAAGAGTTTACAAATATCTCCATCTCCTGTTACAGAGTCCCCTGGTCTGCAAATGTGGTGTTCTGCTGACTTTGGGAATCCCTACACTTTGTGACTGAACTCCACACTTGTGCCCTCGCATCTCCAGTGATGATCAGGCACGAGCCATGGCAGGACTGTGGTTTGCTCTTCTCTACATCACAGCACCCCCATGGCCATGAATGTGGGGTTAAGCATTGCCAAACATGATAAAATATTGCATGTGTGCCCTAAATCTGTGCCAGACAAGCACCTACAGCATGGAGTTCAGCTATCATGGCACGTCCCTGATGGCCAGGCACAGCCCTTCCCCTCCTCAGAGCAGCAGTTCTGCACTACAGTGTGTCACTACTCCAGAATTACACTTTTGCATCAGTCAGCCTGACACTGTCTGGGGCATTCTGGTCAAAGTAAAAGCTATTTCTCTAAAGCGCAACAGGATTTGCTGTAAGAGACCTCTGCAACAGCTAAAATTAACTGGGATTACACTTACAGAACTACTGTAAAATGTCCATGAAAGAAAATGATAATTTCACATTTTGGTGGCTGCAGCACCAGCGTGGTACAAGCTGCTCCACCTTAGCTACAGGATAATGTCAGAATTTCTGGTGCCAGAAGCTGTATCCTCATCTCCCCCAAAATGAGTCTGGGAGCTGGGCTGTTCCATCCCAACATGAGGAGGCCAGTGGGCACCTCCTCCACGTTCAGGGTCACGTGAGCTCCATCCATTTGACATTCCAGGCACAGCTGGATGTTGGAAATGACCTGTTTGGTCTCCCAGCCACCCCAAGGTCTTCTCTCTGCTATGGTTTTATCTGTTGGTCAGAGCTTTTCGTTTCTCACCACCACCAGACCCCAACCTTCCCATCCTGCTGTGTTCTCTTCTGAAGATCGCTTGGTGTCCATCAGTCCTGTGTCCAGTTTCCATGGTTTACTCAGACTCCAGGAATGGCAATGCTCTACCTCAAGTGTCCTTCACTAAGGATTATCAATTTTTTTCCCATTCTGAAAGTATTCCCCATACATTTTCCTCCTGGCTATCAGTGCTGGGGAGGATCTATCCTCTTCTATGGTGCATCTGGCTGCAACCAGTAATTCTGCAAGCAGAGTGAGCCAAAAACCCTCTCTGGAGTGGAGCCCAGTGGCTTGTGTGCTGCCTTAAGGAGCCCTCATTGACAGTGAGAACGGCATCTCCCCCCTCCCATTCCCTCAAAGCATTTATGTCTCTTTTTTGGATGTATTTTCCTTACATTGAATTAACTGGTGCTACTGATATGTTTCAAAACTCCCTTCTAGACATGATGGCACAGAGGAGAGTTCAGTACTCTGCACCCTTGACTATTATTCCTAAATAAGGTTAGATTCTAGATCTTCCCCCCCTGCCCCACCCTTCCCCAGGAAGGAAAGCATTCCTCACTTGTTCTGTCGGGAAAACTCTGATTCCTTCCCATGGCCCTTTCCATGATCAGTGTTTCTCTCCAGAAACTCGGTATTTCCTCGTGAGATGGAATGCTTGAGTTACAGACTATTAGCAATGAACCAAATCTCATGAACCCTGCACAGAACTAATTTCCATTTCCCTTCCCCCACGTTCCGTGTGGAGTGACCTGACCCTGGCTCACCTGTAAGCACAAGGAGTCTCACCTGAGACCAGCCCTTCACTGGAGTGAGCCCGGGGCTTGTCCCATCGGGCTGGCCTCGGGCTGTGAGATCAGAGGCCCTTTTTGCTGCAGCAGCTCCCCCAGCCCCAGCATCACCAGTTCAGCCCCTCCACCCCCTCATTGCACCATCCACGTTCCAGGCAGTTAAAACATCCTGCTGTGCATTTATGCAGTGAACACAGTTCTTGGCTACCACGCAGGAACTCACTGATGTACAAAGGCTCTCGTCCCACCCTCCCCTCACAGCGTGTAGGGCACCACAACAGCATCCTCTTCCTCTCCAACCCCAGCTAAAAAAGGAAAATTCACTGCAGATGTTGTAATTTTTAACCCCACCATAATGGGAGCCTCAGCTCATGGGGAGTCAATGTCAGTGTGTTCCTGAAGAAGTGCCCTGGGCCAAGCAAGCCTCGGCACTGGGGTGGGGATGGAAGAATCCGTCCTGTGCCAGCAGGGATGGGAGGAGCCCATGGGGCAGGCTCTGCACAAGGAGTGACACTGAGCTGGCCCGTGTCCCAGTGCCCGGGGACATCAGGCAGGAGCCCTGGAAGGGGGAAGTTTATCTAGAGGCTTCCAAAGCTCTGGAATAGTCCCACACATTCCACACACAGTCTCTCACATAGAGAGCTGACTGCTCTCTGCAGAGAATGTGCAAGAGAAAGAACTGTGCTTTAGAAGACAAAAGGCTCAAGTTTGTGACTTCAGCTTCATAACATTAAAACCAGATATAATTAAATCCTGCTTTTCAATAGCCACTTCAAAATGAACATCTCTGTGATGCAGAGAACACTGAAAGTGTGAAGATACTTTTTATTTAACCTCAGAATCTATTTTTACTCCAGAATCCTAATTCTCCACGGCTGGAACTTTCTCTTCCACCTGGCATGGGTGGGAGCAATGGAAAGATGGAGAGAAAAAAACGGGAAATTAACGGGAAAAGCACCTCCCCAGGTCCAAGGCAGGTCTGCAGGGCAAGAAGGACATTGTGTGTGTGTTCCCCACAGCAGGAGCTCCCTGGCTGGTGTCTGCCAAAAGGTGTCTGGGGATGCCTAAGGGAAGAGAGGGAGGAGAGGGCCCAGCTCATGGTATCTTGGAAGAAATGTAAGAATTCTGGCCCATTGACAGCTCCCTCTCCTGCTCTGGTCCTCCAGTGTGAGGAGAAGGAGCAAGGCCCAAGCTGATAATCCAGTGCCTTTCCCTACATCAGCCCAGGCTCAAACAGGAATGCTGGCACGGACTGGCCAGCACCTGCAGTGACCCACGTACATGTATTTACACACAAGGGACTGTAAAACACTTCCTCCCTGGTCCAGAAAGGGAACAATTTAAAGTATTAGGTAAAAACATCACTCTCACCCATCTGCTGCTATTTCAACTCTATGTTATGTACATTCCAGTCAAAAGAAAACCTGATGTTTCTTTCTGGAATAAACCCATTCATATTTCCAGCAAACACACAGAATAGCATTTCTTCTTTCCAATGACTCATTTGGTCTTGCTCAGTCTCTGGGATCACTGGGTCTCCCAAGGAATACAAGAGGAGAGAGCAGAGAGGTCAGATTTTATCGAGGCAGGAGCAAATCACCTGCAAAGCCAAGCAGAGCAGGCTTTGCTCAGGCAGGTCACAGCAAGGCCATTTCCATTCTGGGGAACATACCAATAATCTGAGTTTTTACACATACAGAATCAGATGCCCCAAGTCAGCTATAATTCTTTATTAGGTTTGCAGCTGTTGTCTTCCTCACGAGTTTATCAGCTTGCACAGTTCTTGTGTAGCTGTTCTTAATTCACCTCAACCAGGCAAGGGGTGGGGCGGCCACAAAGGAGCAAAGGGAATAAATGAAACCTACTCAACTCACTTGTTAGAAATGGAAAAGGAAAAATAGAGAAATTAAAAAAAAAAAAAAGAAAGAAAAGTCTGGCTGTTCAAGAGGGAGTTCAGGAAAGCTATTGCTGATTTAAGGAAGTGTAAGAGGCCATGAAGGTCCAGCCCAGGCCTGAACTCTTTCCACTGAGACCTCATGTGCACGTGGATACAAACACTCCTCCTCTGTCCAGGCTGCCCAGCCAAATAGGGTGGAAGGAGCATTCCTGGAGATGGGGATTGGGCCTCTGGGAGCTGGACCAGCTGAAGGAGACTAAAATTCCAGTTCAAGGCCATTGATACCAAATGAAGGCACAACCTCCTTGTGGGTGGGGCTGTGGGGGTGACTCTGCCCAAGCACAACCACGGGCACTGCCCCAAGACACAGCAAAGGGCAGAGGGCTGACTGTCCCTGCTTCCCCTTGAAGTGACAGGAAGAACACTTTGGGTTGGGAAGAGGTAAACAACTCCTCTGGTTATTTTGGAAGCAGAAGAATGTGGAATTACCTCCTATAATCCTTCCCTTTGCTTTGACCAGTTGCACCAAGCAACCCTCCCTAACCTTTCCCGACTCTGGGACACAGAGCTGATGAAGACACCTTTCTTCCTAAGGTAGCATTTTCCTTATAATAATATGCAAAGCCTTTCCTAAAACTTTCTTCAATTACCTGTCTAGAAAATGAAGAGTTGGTGTTAAAAACTGCCAGGTCCTTAATATGATTGACTGTGGCTGGTTTTAGTCAGCAAAAGGTCTCCAGGTAACAAATGACTTGTCCATTTGTTCTCTGACAGGAAGGACTGTCGAGGCCTGGGTATCATTTACGCTCAATCAAATCCTAATGCTCATGGAAAACTCCAGGGTTTGGTGACTCCTGATTTGCCCCACTGGGGCTTGGAGAAGTGTGTCACCACTGAAGGGGTACACAATGGATCTGGAAGGCCTGGAGCTGCAAGGTAGGAATTAGCTGGAATGACAAATTGCACAAACTTGTGTTTCCCAGTTGGCACTTCCCTGCTAAATGCTTATGAAACTGCTAACTACAGAAAACAAAAGATGGATAGAGGAGGATCTTTTACTAAATGATTTTTATGGAAAAACACAAAGAAAAGTTTGATGTATGCAAGCTCACAGATATGCCTTATTTTACAGCTGGGGAACAGAAATAATTTTTCCCTGCTAATGGGACTTTATGGCCTCAGATACGGAAAGATTTGCACTTTATCATAAGAAAGTCCAGATTAAAGGAGTGACTTGAAGTGGTAGAGACTGGCCTGGGGATACAGTGAATACAGAACATTTCCTCTCACCTTATGGGTGATGTTTACAAGATTTTTAGATGCAGTTCAGACCGATCTTTTACAATATAATAAAATTGTCGATTATGGCATAAAAAGCCATAAGATTTAATTTCTCCTTTTTTTTTTGTGTACACATCGATCAAAATAAGATTGACTGCATAAAAAAACCAGGTTATATTTTACCAAGAAGGGTTGGATCAGATGATCCTAGAGGTCCCATCCAGCCTGGGATTCTAGGATTATTAAACTGCAGTGTAATAAACATCCATATCTTGTAAGTATGTTTTTCCTTTAAAATGTTTTGCAGAATAATTATAGCTGGAACAAAGGAAGCTCAGAAAACTGCAAAACTGGAGCTTTTTTGGGAGAGGGGGAAAAAAAAGAAAACAGCCACAAAGAAGTTCTGATATTCACTTCTAAATTCTAATAAATACTTCGATTATATTATGCTTTGCCAGATCTGGCCTCCAAACTTTGGACTTCATCCAGTTCCCTGAAGAACCAGAGGAAATCGAGCTCAAAACTTTGGTTGTGCTCTTTTCCAAATGGCAAAATACAACCCCATCAACTTCCCTGGCATTTTTCTCTGCATCATTTGGTAACACAACTGAAGGAATTTTCCTGAAGCAGAGAAGCAACTCCCCTCTTTGTCTATTTAAAATTGCAAGTGATTGCTCAGTGACACACCCAAGCTTTAAAATAAGGAACAGTAATTATTATTTCATTATTTCCATTTGGCCATTCCTTTAAGAATTATAGAGCATCGAATCTGCACTTACAGAGTGAGGAACAGAGGAACACCAGCACCTATAAAGACAACCCCTAAAAATGGCAATGTGAGCTTTTACCCTAAAGTGCGACATTCTGGTAAGGCCTCGGTCTTGCAAATACTTAGCACGTGAGCAATCCTACAAAAGCAAGACTCATCCATAGGCTTTTTCACTGGTGGAGTTTTCTTTTATTTATATATATTTTAAGGCAACATATTATGAAAGTTGGAAGGAGGAAAATAACCGGGGAGCAGGAGGTGGGTTCACCATCAGTGTCCACGGAGGGCCTCGGACACAGCAGCTCAGCAGAGACACCCCAGTGAGGCCACTGGCCCGGCCAAACCAGAGCTTCGTGTCAGAAGGAGAAATCACTCAACGTTTTTTCCCAATGCTCCCACGTGAACATCTTCCCTCTCTAGTGCAATACCCTGCAGAAGTGACTACACCTAAAAATCACCGCTAAGAAAAGGTTCCAGCATTTAACACAGCGTCTGTACTGCCTTTCCAACCCTTCCTTCGTTCGTCGGCAGATGGTGATGCACAGAATTGCATAAGAAAACAAAACGTAAAAAGATAAAAATTAACTTAATTTACACAACCAATAAAAAAGTTTAAAGCAATGATAGAAAAATAATATAAAGGCTAGATACATGAAATGCCAGTTCGACAGTATTAAGCTTTGGTAGAACAGTGAAAGAGCATAGCACCAATTAAATCCAACGCCAGCACAGGCTTCAGTAGGCATGAGCTGTGATGAAAATGTAAATTTTGGCAAGAAAAGTAGTGTAGGTTCCCTGCCGCCAGAGTTTCATTTCCACATCCAGCAGGAAGTCTTTGGGCTCCTTGACCTGGCGCTGCAGGTAGACGATGCCCGTGTAGGCGTTGAGCCTGCGGGTGCCGAAGAAGCCCTCCTCGTTGCCCTTGGTGATGGTGAGCACGATGCTGTCCCCGGCGTAGGCGGGCGAGGGCCCGATGCGGAAGATGTGGGCGGGCACCACGATGTTGGTCTGGAAGTTGAGCTGGTAGTAGGTGATGCGCACGGGCGTGTTCTGGCACTCCAGGTAGTTGAAGCAGCTGATGCGTTCACAGCGCCTGGGGAGCAACAAGCGAGGCACCTTCAGCGGCCAGGGAACAGCAGGGACAAACACAAACCCCAGAGCCTCGCAAAAAGCGGAGTCCCACAGCTCAGTGTGTGACTGGCAGCTGCTTGTTCTGCCTCTCCAGAGCCCAGAACATTTGTAAATGTGTAATTGCCACAGTACTGCAGAGTAAGGAACAGATCAGGGACGGGGGGAGCTGTGTGGGGAAGCTCCACAAGGAAGAAAGAGCCAGAGCCACGCTGCAGGCAGCACAGAGCTGGGAAGGGGAGTCGGTGGTTCATCACTGACAGGGCTGGGGCAGTGCTCCAAGAAAGTAAGAATGAAAACCCTTGAAAAGGTAGCTGAAATACGGGAATGGGAAACAAACTCCTCACCTGGCAAAGCTGCTCAGTTCTATAAGGCAGGAAAAGTATGTTTTAAGCCATAAGAACTAAATACGGGTTCCCAAAGCACTGGCAGCCACTGAGGCAGGAAATGGGTAGGAAGATTTTGGGGCTCCTGAGGAGCTGGGGGTGAGCCTTTCCCAGAACCCTGTGGCCTGGCAAGCTCAGTATCCTGCTCCCCTTCAAGGTTTCAACACTCCCTGAGGACCTGCAATCTGAATATTAAACAGGGAGCCCCAAACCCACTGTAAAAGTGGAGCACTGAGCAGCCTGGCAGCTCCTGCTCTGATACAAACAGCATAGATCTTACTTTTTTAAAACTTAATTATAAACAGAGCCTTTTTAGAGCTGCTGCAAGGAGAGCTTCAGGCTCTGATCTCTGCTGTTCCAGTAGCAGTTGAAGGGCAAACAGAGGCTCTGGGGCTTGGAAGAAGGAAGGATAACCAGACACAAACTCCACATGGGGAAGGTCCCCATGCTCCAGGTATCAAAGCAGCTTCTCAGAGGTCTGAGCACCTATACCCACCCACAAACTGAGCACTACACAACCCCAGAGCCACTGGCCTGGCTCTGGTGCTGTTCCAAAGCCATACTCACACGTCAGACACTTTTCTGTAGTTGGAAGGGCACTCGAAGGACAGGCAGCGGAAGCTGCCCTGGATGTTGTAGCAAGTCTCTGCAGTTGAGCAGTTGTGGGTTCCTATTGCACACTCATCAATATCTAAGGAGAAACACAAGAAAAAAGACGCTCTGAGTTCAAAAGTAAGAATCCATCACTGTTTGTGGGCTGTGTTATGCTGATGAAACTGTGCATGAGAAGCACGAGGAGTGTGTGGGTTTGAGGGCTCTTGTCTGCAGTGCCCAGTGCTGTGTTACCCCTTCAGTACCTGTGTCTGTGCCAGGGTTGGGGAACCCCCCAGGAAACACCTGGGCTGGGAAATGCACATCCAGGTGAGCTGTGTCAGGCTCATCTCCGTGCACAGACACTCACTGGCATTTGGAGTGACACGTCGATTCCAATTCTGCTAAAATTCTTCTATGTCTAAAATGTCTTCTATGGAAAAAATATCCTTCCTTGACATTATCAGTTGGTAAGAGATGACAAACCCACTCACAGCGTGTGCAGTCAACAGAGAGCCCACTCTCCCCTACAAGCAGCTTGTGACCCTCCCATGCTGTTTGACAGCCCCTCCCCTGCCCGGCAGAGCGTGGCCACTGCAGCCACCAGCACGTGGCCAGGGCTGGCCTTCCACTGCAGGGCAAGGGCTTCTTCACCTGCACTTTGGAACCACTGGCACTCTCCTGAGAACCTACTGTCCTAAAAACCCACTGTCCTCATCCAAACCCACCTGATGAACACAGGATTTTATTTTCAGGGGAGAATGAACGTGAGAAGGAAAAAATGCTCTCAAACCCCAAGATCCTCCTGTCTTGCCACTTCCCACTGCAATAAAAACCAAGTATGAACATGTTTGGTTCCAACCAAACATGAACATCTAGACAGAACTGCCTATGTAATCATGTTCTCCCTGCTCCTGAGGTGTCAGAGATGTGTTATAACTAATAGTATAAACTAGACTGAAAGGAAGCAGAATTAAGTAAGGGGGGAGTAGTCCAAGGCAGTGGAACCCTAAAGGTCTCAGACCAACCCAATTGCCCAGCCCTTAGCTGTGTAAGCTTCCCACACCTGTTCTGATGGAAGACAGCTTTGAAATGGTTTTCTATTAGTTAATTGCAAGTTTTCAGGAATAAACAAACCCCAGCAGGATACAACAAACCCATACTAAAAGCCAACAGGACCTTCCCACTGACTTTTTGAGAATGGAGACAGCTGGGTTGTGTCAGAAGACTGTATCTGTGCATGAAGCTCTGGATTAAAGCAGAGCAACAAAATTAAATCTGGATTTAAAGCAAGCAAATACAAAGCAAAGTGGTCACTGCTGTCCTGCAGGATCCAGGAGATGTGAGTTCCGAACAACACTTCAGAACAAGGCACACAGTTAAAACAACTTAAATATAAATATCTCCCCATAATGAGATGCAATTATAGAAGACGTAATAAAGAGGATTCAAACTTCAAAGACACTTTATGGCCCAGAGCATAAACGTGGTTACCTAAATAACACACATCCACAAGCCCAAGCCATGGTCCTTAAAATGCTGAAAACCAGATGCAGTAACAAGGATCCAGCTTGAGCAGAAAACATTGGCAAAGACCTCGCAGTCACATTGTGTACTCCCCACGTCTAGACAATGCACGGAGGCTTTAAAATGAAATAAATTCTAACAGACAAGGCATGTGGACTGTGTAGGGCCCTGCAGCTCTGCCAATTGTCACAGAGGAGAGAGACTCTTAAACTATAACCTTCCACTCCCTCCATTCCCCTGGGATGAGAACTGATCTCATACACTGAACTGGCTGGTTTAAAAGTCTTGCAAAGAAAAGTATACAATAGGAAGTAGGAGAGAATCAAAGTCAAGTAAATCCCTTGCTGATTCTCAGCAGTGCCCGTAGGTGAAAAGAAAATTTCTTCCATACTGCAATCATTGTCATGAAAGCACTCCCTGCACCACTTTGGCTGCGCTGCAAAATACCACAGGCAGTTTCTGTAAAAAAGATCCATATGTTGAGACACTACTCCATGAGATACAGCTCATCTGTTTGAAAAAAGGGTCTGAACAGCATACCACCAGTAACTCTTCAGAACCGGTCAGATGATGAGCAACTGGAGCCAGATCTTTAACTGGGGGAAACCGAGATCATCTTCCTGTGCTCAACAGAGCACATCAACCCAGCCTTTCTCTGACCACGTTTTCAGACACACCTCAGTATCTGCCCAAACCTGTAACTACAGACCTGCAGAGCTCAAAACAAGGGAATGCATCCAGGGGCTCCCTCCAGTGCCTGACTGAACACCACCCCAAGAGCTGCTACACACACTGAGCTTTGCAGTGAGACCAACCTCACCCTCCGTGTGCATGTACCAGGTGGCAGAGACAATTGGAAAAGCCTTTCCAAGGGTTACTGTTCAGGCTACTCCATGCTCTGAGAACCATCTACACACAGGTTGTGCAGGGAGGGCTCCACATAACACAAACTACACAAGTGCCATCCACTGGTTGGGGTGGGTGTCCTTGTCCTTGTCCTTGTCCTCCTTCTCCAGCACCTGGAGCCCGCTGGGTGCCTCCAGCTCGGCCCGGGAGAGCTGTGCTGGCTGATTAACCCAGTGACTCACACTGTTCACTCTGGAATATGCTCTCAGCCCAAATCTCACTGCTGGCAGAGGTGGCAACTAACATCCCAGAGCTCCAAGTTAGCAGGAAAAAACCAAACGAAGCCTGAGGAGAGTTACAGCTGCAGTTTTCAAAAGGCAAATTTTACGTAAGAATTTAAATGCACTTGGATATTACTGCATTCATACTTAAAAACACATTTAAAAATATTTTAAATTTTTAAAAAAGGATTTTAATTGTCATTTAATCTGCTCCACTGCTCCAAAGTCAAGATTAAGTATGCTCATGCTGCTTGTGATTTACACAGTGTAAATTCCCTGCCATTACCACTAAGAATTCAAGCACAGGAGATACATAACCAAAAGCTACACGAAGGGTTCCTGAAAGAGTGAGGGCAGGAAATGCCTGGCAGTTGGTGTAAGGACTGCAGGAATGTGTGCAGAGTGCTAAAGGTAATCAGATCCTCCATCATCGTTACGCAGGCAGTGCATCCTTTGGAATGGGGGGCTCAGCTCAGAACCAGACAGCTGCACACCAGATGAAAACCACCACACTCCCAGAAGGCATTTCTACAATTCTGAAGAAAAGGGGTGTGTGAGGGGAGGGTACTTGTCATTTCACTAACATTTATTAATGCCAGCAGAATTAAGCTTAGGTGACACTGCTGCACGGCCAAGTTCCCATTACAGCTCCAACATTTAATCTCCCAGTTTTCTGGGGCAGAAAACTCTAACTGCTAATGAAGCCACAGATTTCTCCATGTGGCACCTCTAAAAACCCCAATCATTTATTGCTGTGCCCAGGAGCACACACAGCTCATGTGAGTCATTGAGTGCCTCAGTTTGAAGGATGAAGTGGGCTCTTTGGGAATTCATCTGAGCAATTGGCTCACACTGGCAGCCGAGTTGCCACGGCACTTTCTTCTAACACAGGAGAAAACTGACTTTGCCGATACCAATATCTGGCAACTTTGCCAAATACTGCCATTTTAGCAGTGACTAATACAAAACATGGAGACTTGAGTGAGTAACTGCAGCGGCTGAGCTCACTCCAAGGACATCCATGATCCAACCCACAGCCCCTGAGCGCCGGTTACCTCGGCAGGTCCTGCCGTTGGCTGCCATGGTGTAGCCGTGCTCGGGGCAGGCGCACTGGTAGCTGCCGGGCACGTTGAGGCAGCGGAAGGTGCAGAGGATGCCGGCGCTCTGCGAGCACTCGTCGATGTCTGCGGAGAGAGCACAGTCACACACCCGGGACGCGGCACACAGCTGCCAGGGGGGCTGGGGGCACACGGGAACGCTCACCTGACACATTTAGGATAGACTGCTAAACATGAACGCAACCAGGGAAGTCTGACATTGCTCTGGTGCTTTCTGAGATGCTGAACACGAGGCTGCCCCCAGAAATACTGGTTGCAAGTAGTACAGACTCATGGAAGAGAATAATGAGGGTAGGCACATCTGAGTTTGAAACACTCTCTCTGTGCCTCTGTAATTCACAGAATCACAGACTGGTTTAGGTTGGAAGGAGGCTTAAAGCTCATCTACTTGCAACTCCCTGCCATGGGCAGGGACACCTTCTACTAGAGCAGGTTGATCCAAGCCCTGTCCAACCTGGCCTTGAACACTTCCAGGTACGTGGAGTCTCCCTGGGCAACCTGTGCCAGGGCCTCACTACCCTTTTAGCAAAGAATTTTTCTAGGATTTCTTGACAGACTTCCCCATCCTAGGGAGGGCATTGGCTTCTTCACCATTTCTTAAATAAAGACTCTGCAATATGTCAGTGCTGGTAAGTTCAACTAAAGGGGTAAAACCCTTCACTTCTCCATTCTGATCACTCTGCTCCTCATTCACCATGAGCAGTAGCCAGAGCAAACCTTCACACAGAAGTGCAGGCGTTCATTGATGCTATCCAAGAATATCTTCCCACCTGATTTTTTCAGTCATAAGCTCTGGCCCCATGAAGCTATTACGACAACCTCCCTGGCTGTATGGTCACACAGGTCTGTTCCATCCACTGAACTGCACTGTCCCATAGCTGGAGTTACCTTTTGCAGCTCTGTGGCAGCTGTAAGCCACAACCATCCTCATGCATCCCCTGCAGCACCCGGTGCTGCTGAGGGTCAGGCAGCTCTTACTCTACAGAGATAAACACACTCACCTTCACCTGACGAGGCAGCAGCCTTACCTTTACAGGAATGTCCATCTTCTGCCAGCTGGAAGCCTTGCCTGCAGTAACACTGGTAGGAACCATAAACATTGGCACACTCCTGGCTGCAGGGACTGTTATCACATTCATTCACATCTGTATCCAAAAACAAACCCACAGATGTGGCCACAGTGCTTCAGAGCGGCGTCTTCCACCTTTTCCTGCCCCTGAAAACTGCTACCTTCTGGTCAGAGTGACTAAGGAAGCAATAATCTGTCCCAATTTTTTCTCCTCCCTAGGCAGAATGCCAAGAAGCCCGAGGATGTCTGTTGCACCTGAATTTCATTTCTACATATGCCAACGGAAACACACACACATGCAGACATTTCTTTCAGACCTTATAGGTTCACTAAAAATATGTAAGTGTTGCCTTACAAAAATCATGGAGAACTCAAAAATTTTCCATTCGATTCAAAATCATTTTTGTAAGTTTTGTCACTACCAAGTTTCATCTTTATGAAAATTTGAAAGAAGTGTCTCCCGTTCTAACTTTGTTCTGTTCTCCTTTTCTGTCATCTGAAAGGACAGCAAAAAGTATGTGGGGAAAGGAAGAAAGAGGAGAAATCTGTTGACACTCATCTGACAATTCCAGTGTTTGACTCAATGTCTGCAAATTTGAGCACACAAAGTTGACTCTATTTCTCTTTCACCTCAACCTCTGAAGTGCCCTAATTCCCACTGCAGTTTCTTCCATGGAAAAGAAGGCTGGTACCTTCACAGTGCTTGCCATCGTAGGAGAGGCGGAAGCCGGAGGAGCAGGAGCAGTGGTAGGAGCCAGGGGTGTTCTCGCACGTGTGCTGGCACAGGCGCCCGGGGTAGTTCCAGCATTCGTTTATATCTGCCAGCACAACAACCAGAGACACCCTCAGCTGAGGGACACAAGCAGCAAACAAGATGCTGGAGGACATTTTTTAAAAGTGTCAAGAGATTGATTTGCAGAGCGTGAAATGCCGCAACCTCAGGTTTGATGCTGTCTGTGCTCTAATTGGTGCTCAGGAGGGACAAAAGACAAAGTGCTGTGTCACGGCTCTTAGGAACAAAGTGGTGACACCTTCACGTAGACAAATTCCTACAGCAGCAGAAGCACAACCCATAGGGAAGTACTTTGCAGATGACTTTAACTGATACCCTGCAGTTAAACCCAGCCAAGGGCACCTGGTCCCAGACCCCAGCTCGGAGCTCTAAAGGCCTGGTTGTGCTGCACGACACCAGCTCTGGAGGCGATCCCATCATCTCTGAGGCCCTGCATTGCAGAACTAACGACTGCAATGGTGCTGAACAGTGCCCTGGGGGCAAGGCTCACCCAGCAGTGCTCCCAGCCCCCCCGCGCCCCACGCACCGATGCAGCTGCGGCTGAAGCTGTCGTACTGATAGCCCATCCTGCAGTCGCAGCGGTAGCCCCCGGGCAGGTTGTGGCACAGCTGCCCCTCTCCGCAGCGGTGCACCCCAGTCTGGCACTCGTCCACATCTGCAGAGACACACAGGGCAACCAGCTTAAGTACAGTTTGCTCAAAACCAATGTTTACAAAGAGAAGTAAAAAAGTCCATTAAATAACACAAATAGAAACTGTTCGGGTTGTCCCCTGGAAACATCACCATCTTTTCCCACCGTGCTCTTCTCAGAGCTGTCTGGCTCTCTGAGTCAAACTTCTGAAAGCAGAACATTACCTTCAAAGTGAAAAGGGTGAGTGACCTGCAATGGAGCCCTCCCAGTATATTCTGCATTTCAGTGTAAACACACTTTCATTCTGATCAAACCATGACATTTAAACACCCCGTTCTGATGTTCTGCTATTCCCTGAGTCACACCAAGCCATTTAAAGCAAAACAAGAACCAGCCAGAAATTCTGCTCATCCCTTCAATTAAAGCAACTGCTATTTTCATCTCCACTTGCCCTCTCAGTCTTGCTCCCACTGTCTACCTTTTGCTTGTTCCCAATGTTGATCTTTTTTCTTTTCTCAATCAACTCCCATTTTGATACTCCCCATGGCCTCTCATCCAAAATCCAATACCAACAAATTAGTTGCTTCTCCACTCACACACATCATTTCCAACCTCAATTAGACATCCTCAGGGGAAGACGAGAGTTTTCAATACACGCTGATTTACAAGATTTGCAACATGACTAAATAGCTCATCAGTATCTAACAAATCCCTCTTACCATCTGTGACAAGAAGCATCAAAAAGTCTGATTAACCCTCACAATTGTGTACTTCTTAAAGTATTCCGAGCTCTGCCACTTCCTAAGCCAGCAGATCCTGCTTTCTTCCTATTGTTCACATCTTCAGGTACTTTTACAAACCAAATCCCTGTTCATGTAATAATAATTAGGATGGATGTCTAAGGCCGGAGGTTCTCCATACCGCCCTATTTGAAGTCATAAATTTGAGCACTAAATAATTTCAAAGAGTTCCTGGGCAGTTCTCCATCCGACAACAGCCTTGGAGAGGCTGCACCTACACAGTCCCTGCTGGCACAGGGGCAGGGATGGCAGGGAATGCCCCTCCCCAAGCAGGGAATTCCTGAGAGGATCCGAGATTCCTGCTGGAACACTGAGTTCTCGTTTTCTTTTAAAATCAGAGGTAGCACCAAAACAAGAAGTCTCTAATGCAGAAAACAGCTTGGAAACTATCAGCTTTATTTGTAATGAATTCATGTGTGCAGCCATTTCATTAGTTTGTCCAAAGTTCTATATTCCATTGCACTCAGATTTTAATTAGTTCTAGGGCATTACACCATCAGAAGTGTGCCATATTTCACACTTACAGCAGTTTTCAGTTAAATCTAAGAGGTAGTTTTTAATAACTCATTTACTAAATCACAAAATCTGAAAATTTTGAAGACAGATGAATCCTCTAAACAAAGGAGATGACCCTACAAGTGTCATTCTGCTGAAGAAACACGTGCAGATGATGTTTTTACTACTGTGAATAAATCTGATTCAGGAATCTAATTAGCCATTGTAATGCCTCAAAGAAACTAGTCTTTATCACAGAGAGAGGAAATTAGGACCATATGCCTTTCTTCTTTCTTCTCTGTGCACTCTGCCTACTTAAACAAGGCCATTCAAAAAAATACCAAAAGATACAGACCAGCAACAGGGACAGAGAGCACACAGCAAAGACAGAGAAATCGCCAATTAACATCAATTATGTTTTCCCAAAATCAAACTAGAGCAGCCTCCTTATACCTGCTCCTGAACAGCCCTGTCAGTCATGTAAAGCAGAGACAAAGGACCATCAGGAATCACAATGCATTGTGTTCTCTCCTCGTGCTTTAAAGGCAGAGATGCTTTATTGCATGAATAATGGCAATTTCGTCCTCTGTCACGTATTTACACACAGTCACTCTCTTTTAGGAACAACTGGGGACAGAAGCTAGATTCTTTCGATACCATCAGTTTGAAATTTAGGAACAAAATTTGCCCCAGCCATTACAGAAGCACAGAATCATTAAGGCTGGAAAAGACCTTTAAGATCACGAAGTCCAACTGTTGATCCAGCACCACCACGTTCACCACTAAACCACATCCCCAAGTGCCACAGCCACATCTTTTTTGACCATTTTCAGGAATGGGGACTGCACCACTGCCCTGGGCAGTCTGCCCTCATCAGCAGGGCAGGCAAAGCTAAGGCTGCTGGCACTGCAGCCAGGACATCTGTGCTGCTCAGGGCTCACTGCTGCCTTGTGGCAAAAATGGCATTGATGGAGACGTTGGCGTGGGGGTTACCCTAAAAATCTCACCACACTCCAGGTGGTGCAACCATACCCAGCCCAGTTGACTTGGCTGAAATAGGACTGATGGAAGGCAGCTGAAGAACTGTGTCTTCATAGCAACTGAGGGAGACAGGATTTTGAACCTTTTCCTTGTAAGAACTGAAATATTTCAGGCTGTAACAGGACATCAAAGGATCCTGCACTGCTTTGCCCTAAATTTACAAAACACAGTATTAGGAAGCTTTCTCATTTTCCTCAGTTGCACACATGAACTGTTCCTGCCTTCTGCTATTTCCAAATCTTCCCCACCTTCCCACTGGCCCAGCATGGTCTGGATAGTCCTGGGGGTAAAACCATGAGGGTAGGGAGAGCACAATGAAGAGCAAAAAGGTGAATGCAGAAATAGCTGTGGAAATGGGGTCTAGCTATACTGTTTTTCACTACAAGCTGCTAACCGTGACCAAATTAATGGTTGCCAACATGGCTTCCACCCACCTGAGCATCACAAAGCACACTGTGTTCATTTATCATCCTTCCTTTTATTCCAAGGGAAGGTAAGTAAAGATCATCACCACTAAGCAAACTGCTGCTTTGTCATTTCTTTTTTGTTCCCCCCACTGTCATTTTACGATTTCCTTCCTCGTGTAGCTCTGAACACAGGGAATTCAAGAACACAGAGCCAGCCTTGCCTTGGGCACCAAGCATTCCTTCGTGCCTCGTGTGCTCATTTACAAACAAATGCTAACAACAGCTGAAATCTGCTACTCTGAGTCAGTAACTCCCTGAATACACTGGAACAAATACAAATCAGGATCAAGCTGCATGCCAGCCTATATGAATATTTCATATACTCATTCTCCTCAGAATTCTTTTCACAAAGTAAGAATTTATCCTGAACACCGTCACAACTGGATGTAATGAGGAACACCGTGCATAGAACACCCCTACAAAGAACATCCACTTGGTGCTACTCTCATGAGCCCACAAACCCAGCGTTTCCTGCTTGCTGCAGATCACATCCCTTACAGGGAGGTACTACAAAAACCAGCAAGGGATCGTGGGCTTGACTGGCAACATGAGTTTAAAAAGTAATTAAAACACATTTCCTCCAGAATGGAAGCCAGCGAATCCCATCTGCAGTCAAAGCCAGTGTTGCTGAGCACACCAAGAGGAACTCCGTGGAGCAACCAGACATCAGTGCAGGATCCTGCAGCGCAAACCAACCCCAGAGCTGCTGGGACAGCAAATTCCCATTCCTCAAACACATTTAGGACTCTCGAGGTAACTCAAAAGGTCTCTTTAGAACTGAAATGCACTTTTCCCTGTGGGAGAGCCCCTGCCCAGCCCCCAGGCTGCCCTCACCGACGCAGCGGGTCCCGTCCTCGTTGGAGTGGTACCCCCTGCTGCAGCTCAGCATGTTCCTCTGGCACGTGTAGGACCCCACCGTGTTGATGCAGTTGAATCCTGGCTTACAGGGCTCAGGGAGAGACGTGCATTCATTGATATCTGGTGAAGAAGATGAATAGAGCAGTGAGAGATGCTATTTAACCCTTCTGGTCTGTTTTCTTCCAACTGTCACTTCCTTCATTTCCATTTCTTGTGCTACAAGGATAAGACTGATGAGGGTCTGCTGTGGGAATACTTCCAAATTCAATATGTAAGTATGCATATCCTCAAACGGACAGCAATGTTTGCATTAAATTCACAGCAGGGTTTGAGGAAAATACCCATACAAGGGGTCAATACACACTGGAGGTGGCCAGTGCTGCAGCACACCTTACACACACATGCTGCTCACACTTACCAACACAGTTGCCCTCAGGGTCTTGCAGAAACCCATCCATGCAGCGTTGCTTTGACTCACAGTAGAAAGACCCCTCTGTATTCTGGCAGACAAAGTTCACTTTGCAGCTGTGAGTTCCTCGCTCGCATTCGTCGATATCTGTTAACCAGAGCAGCACATCAAACTGGGGTTAGTTAAGCTCTAACTTCCAGCAGTCTTCATCACCAGTTACCTTCCAGAAGGGAAATGAGGAGGCATTGTTTAAACAGACACATGTTACCAGTGGGAAATCTGAGGGTTAGGTGTGTTTGCTCTTGGACATCCCCTTCAGCACAGGCTTCAGGTCCTGCAGCAAATTTGATTCAGGTCCCTACTGCCTCATTCACAGCATCTCTTGTAACCCACAAATATCAAAATATGTGCAGTTTTAAACTCCTAAAGATCCACATTAAAACTAGGAATAAGGTGCTCATAATAAAATATGTACCATGGTCTTGCATAAGCAAAATGATCTCTTATTCCTTATACACCTGAGGAATTCAGGTATGTAAAAATCTCCCTCCTCTGAATTTGATAGTAATAGGGCCCCTCATTTGAATAGGGCTGGGATTTCCCTGTGTGCACACAAACATGCAAGCATGTGTGTGTATATATATACATATACAAATAATATATATACCTATGTACACACAAAACCCACTTATGCAACTCTGGAAACTATGCTGAAAAAATCTGAACGAGGCAGCAATATTAGTAACAAACTTTGCTTTTTTTCCTTACTCTGTAGCCAAAGCCCAACACAGCTTTCTCATTTTTTACTATGTATATGAAATTATTTCTCTATGTTCACCAACTCAGCGCTTACTTTCTAGAGACATTGAAAACACTTCCTGCAAGTTTCAAACTTATAAATTTACACCCAACTGCTCTGTAGTAACTGTGGTGTGATGGCATTGCTTCCATTTTCCAGTTGAAGTAACCCCACCTTGGAGCAGACTCAGCTACAAATGCATTTGAAATTCAGTTCTTGGGAATATTTTCAAATGCTGCTCTAACATGTGCTGGTTCCCAAGAAATATCTTTACTAGAAGATAAAGACAAGCAGAGGAAAGTCCACAATGGAGGAGTCCCCACATCTCCAGGCAGACAGGGAAGAACTGCTGGACTTCTCTTTCTACTCCAACCCCTCTGTTAAATGTTAAGGTCACAAGGGAACATTACCAGTCTCCCACAGGTACTGTATTAATAACTCTGCCTGCCATAGTTATAGACTGAGACAAAGAAAAACATGGAATTCAGTATTTCATAAACCTCTGCAAATTCAATAGTCATCTGTAGGCAACTTTACATAGAGTAGTTCTTAAATTTCTTAGAAGTCATTAGTTTATGGGCTACTGTAAAACAATTTGTAAATTTTATAATCCTCTGCAAACTAATTTAAGAGTAGAAAGTAAATGGATTACTAATATACGTTAGAAATACTCTAGAATCAGATAACAGAACAAGACATTCACGAACAGCCTCTTCAAGTGAACCAAGCTTTACTTGTGACAGCTGTTTAGAAAAGGAGATTTCTGATAATTTCTATTTTATAACCTTATGTTCTATGTCAAAAGCTAAGCTCTTTCCTTAGGCATCTCTTACTTCAGCTGTCAGGAAACTGTGTATAAAATGGAGGTGTCAGTAACAGTGACTTTTGCCCTGAAGGCAAGGCACGTGTCCCTTGCACACTCCTGTCCTGCAGAGCAACTGCTGCTGTCAGGAGTGATGCTCCCTTCTCTGTCAGACACCTACAGCGACCAAGAGGGGGGAGACGAAGAGCAACTTCTTAACCCCATGGCCATTCCAAATGTAAATAAATTCAGACAGACCTCATGAACACAGGAAGGACCAGGCTGTCAGCCCCACGATCCTCTCAGGCTGGGAATATTTGCTGGAATCACCAGCAAACAGCATCAGCTGGGCCAGGCAGAGGAGCTAAGGGGAATTCCTCCATCAGGGAGCTCTCTCTCTCTAATGCCTTACAAACAGTGCAAATCCTAATTCATAAAGTTTCACCCATTTTCTAAATAACTTACAGTTATCACTGGAAACCATTTCAAGTAAGTGAAGGTACAGAAGGAGCCTGCAAAGCCCAACACTTCCACGATGAGCAGCCTTTTCCAGCTACAGCGCTGACATCACAGAGCAGCAACAACAAAATGCTTTGCAACCCCTTTCTTCCCTTGCTGCAAGAGCTGAAGGCCTCTTGTCTTACCCACACACTCCCCGTCCTTGAGCTCGAAGCCGGGCTGGCAGCTCAGCTCCTGCAGGCAGCGGAAGGAGCCCACGGTGTTGACGCAGTGCTCTCTCCTCTGGCACGTGTGCCTCTCCGTCACGCACTCATTGATGTCTGCCAGAAAGAGGGGAACAAATCAGTGCCACTCGGTACCAAGGGATCTCCCTCTTCCTGCTCTTTGGGAAGGAGTGGGAAGCTCAGGTGAAAGCATTTCTTCCCAGAGACAGTCAATGTAGGCTTGGTTACAGCACTCTGATGAAAGATTTTTTTTATTCCAGGGTCATTAGTTAGCACAGAGTAACTGAAGAGACACAAATCACAGGGAGATTTCCTTCTCCTCCCCTCTTCCCAAATGCCATGGGGATGGTGCAGACACTGGCGACAGGGATGGACAGAACTGATTAAATGCAGGGTGGGCAGAGGATTGATGGTCAGCTGCTGGTTACAGGATGGGAACTCCCGGACAACTGAATGAGAAAGTGATTAATGCTCACTGCTCCTCACCAGGGTTTCACAGCTCAGGCCATTGCTCAGTCCTGCTGCCTCAGGCCAGGCACACAGAGGCTGCTGGGGTGGGACTGCTCCAGGGCTGGGTGCTGAGGCTGCCTGCCCCTCTGAGCTGCACCATCCAAATGTCTGTTCCCTAGGGAATGCATCACTGGGACTGGATATGCAGGAACTCAGAGAGAGAGGAACCCTGATGGCTCAATCAAGTTTGTAAATTTGTATTTAAAGCTTTAAAGAGATCTGATTTCAGCAGGTGGAGTAGTGGAAAAGTTCTTTTTAAAAAATCACTTGAACACAAGATTGCAGACTGTGGGACAATTACGAAAGGAATATGAAACACCTTTAAAATGATACGTTTTGATAGGCTTGGATGAAATAATCTCAAATTCAGGTTTTGCTTATGTTAATAATGAAAGCTGGAACAGCATGATGAGCAAATACTTAGAAGCAACAAAAAGGGGCAGAGACTGGGAAGAGAAACTTTCTTGCCAATCTCCACAAACCCTCACACGTTCACAATTCTATATAAAGCTAAGAATTCCTAGAGCTAACAAAAGCCAAATGTGACCAGAACCATTACCAATCCTCTGGCTGCTCTGTGCATGAAGCTGTTTTCATGCTACACAATAAAGCAAGTATTGTTTAAATCAGATTTTCATTTTGGCTGTAGAACTTCATTCTCAGATAAGTACATCAGATGTATGACTTCCCCTGTGGAGCATGAAAACAGGAAAAGCCATTTTAAAAGATCTTTGTCTTAAAAAATGTGTCAGCTGGTTTTCTACCAAAGAGATGAAGAGGAGCACCAAATAATTTCAGTTCCTGATGGACTCGGATAACTGGTGATGTGCACTGAGTTTTGCAAGACCTGTACTAGCTCGGTTCCATTTCACTTCTCACTTATTTCTATTTTCTTTTTGTTTTCTTTCTGTCTGCCATGGCTACTCTTCACATGCTGTGGATTTGCTTTCCAAGGCAGTTGATTAATCCACAGCAAGATCCCAGCCATCCCCTGGATCTGTTTCTGCCTGTCCCACACCATGTTTGAGCACTTCCACGAGGGGCAGGTCCTTCCTTGCCTGCCTCAAAGTTCCTACAGGGTTATGTCCCCCTAATGCTTGTGCAGTTTCCCAGTTTCTATTCATTAGAATGAAGAGTATTTTAATAAGTGATTTTGGGGGATAAAAAAACCCCCTCACATGCAAGGAGGTGAATATGAGGTGCTGTGGTAGATCCCTCCCACCTATTTAAACTTAGTTCTTTAATAATTTTATTATTTTTTTTTAATTTTAGAGAAAACCATCTGTGGATGGCCACTTAACAGCACCCAAACCAGTGCAAGACCTTCTGCTGGCTACACCACAGATCTGAGATTATCTGTTCTTGCAAACCACAAGAAGGCCTCCTGCATAAACAAACTGGCAGCACCACACTGCATCTCATGAACTTAAGTCAGTCCAGCACCATGTCAAAAGACAAAGTATGTTTGTCTGAAACACAACCCGAAGAGGGTAGGAAGCATTCCAAATGATTAGCAGGTGGAATATCAAGTAACAGGCAAAAAAAAAAACAAAAGGGTTGTGATTTCACAGAGAAAAAAAAAAAATCTAATATAATTTCATGTTTTGTCTATATTTTTGATTCAATTTTCAAAATTCTGAGTACTTAAAAATATGTAGAACTGGCTGGAATGCATTTGAGGAAATTGAAACGATGGAAACTGGCAGATTAAAATGCAGAATTCCTGCTTTCAATGGAAGTTTGTGCACATGAGACACTGGCGAGCTCTAAAGCCTAACGACTGAGCTGAGCTGAGTTGCAAGCCTTAATCCCTGAGCCATGGCCATGCAAAGCTCTGCTCTGCCTGTCCAGTGCCAGGGCATGAACCTCCATCTGGGCCATCAGGTCAGCTGCCAGCCCCCCAGAGTCCCCTGTTCTGTTTATTCTGCCAACACACCCTTTTTTGTTCATTTTTCTAAACAAATTCCTAAAAGAGCCATAAAATCCAGAGTGCCCATGACCTGTCTCCCTTCAGTCCTGGAAACCAACCTAACAAGTCAGTAAGGTGCTTGACAGAGCACTAGGAATAACAGGAGTTATGTTTTCAGTCTGAAACACAGTTAATTCCAACGCTGCACCAGCTGTAGTATTCATCCAACCCAATTAAGACTGTGAGGTAGGGTAAGATGATATTTATTTTAAAAAACAGGAATAAGAGGAAAAATAATTCAGTACTATATTGCAAACAAGTCACACAGTTAATTTTTGAGAAATCTACTCCATCTATGTGTGTGGCAGCAACATTCCTCACTTTATGTCAGCAAAAGCCAGAATGAAATGTAATCGTGTAATAGCTCTTTTTCTCCCCAGAACTGTTGCTGCAAACGCAACACACACACGATCCCCGAGCACATCTGTAGCATCCAAGAGCTGGCATTTTGCAGAGGAATATCAACATCTACCTAGCACTATTTACTTCAATATGCACATCAAAAACTAATTTTGATGCACCTTCTATAAAAATGTGAAATGCAGACTTTTCTTGTCCTGCATCTGCAGTTTCTCATTATTTTTTCTCTTCCAATTGCTTCAGCTCTCTCTGTTTTATGGGATACATCTGTGCAATGTAGGCACATTGTTATTTTGCAACCACCCATCCCGTGCTCAAGCACAGGTTCAGGAATAAAGTAACCACTCACTGCTCCCTGTGTCAGGAGGGGAAATTGAGGTGGGAGCAGCAAAGAAAGGAGCAGAGTAGTGAGAGTGTGCACGTGGGTGGTGGTAATGACTTTGCCTGAAAGTCACCGGGAAAAGCAATCCCCATTAACAACATCCAGCCTGGCTCTTATCTCTGGAGAACACGGAGCTTTCCAGCCTAAAGACATTTCAGTATCTGCTCACAGAGTGACACAGAGCTGGTGTGTGAGAGCTGTTTGAACAGCTGGTGACTCCTCTTTGTGCATGGTTGGCTTTCAGGAATCCTGGTATCTGCTCCTGAATGCACCTGGAATTACAATCCCACCGTTTGACTAAAGGAAATTCAACAGATCAGAGATTATGAGCTGTGCAAAGATTGTTCCTCCCGTCCCTAAAATATGCAAAGAGTAACATCATTAAACCAACAAGAATTTGCAAACAAATTACCAAAGGTTTCCTCCTGGTGTTTGAGATAGCTCAAGGTGGAGCACAAAAGCAGTTAGGCTGGAAAAGGATAGCTCAGGAGAACGAGGCAGTGAACAAAACAGAAACCACAGTATGCTTGTGGCTTTCCCCTTGGACTACAAAGTAGGAAAAAATGTTAAACACGGCAAATGTTCTCCTGGCACCACACACGGAGCTGAGCTGGATGGGAGGAGGGAGCACACAGGGATACCTATCCAAAAAAAGGAAAAGAATTTTCAAAGTTTTCTAGTTTATTTAAAAGGATACCTGTAAAAACTGACTTGCATTAGAGGAACACAGAGGTTTGGTATTTAGTGAGGGAGAAGGGGGTCTTTCAGCTTTATCAGTGAGAGTTGTGTCTTTCCTTTTATGAGCAGTGCCTGAGGTTTATCTTGTATCAGCCATAATAAAACTCTGTTATAGTGTCATGGGGAAGAGGAAGAACGTGAATCAAAGGAAGCACTTGGCACCTGCCATGGCAGCTCCTGCCAAAGTTGCAGGCACACATGCAGTAGTTTAGTTTCAAAACACTCCTGGGAGAGGTGGAAAAGGACATATCTATCCTTCCTGCACAGTCCAGGGAAAACATCAGGGGATTCAGTGGCAAGACTGAGGAGCAGAGCACGAGGAGGGGCAGTTCCTGGAGCTGCTGCCCTGCCAGGCTCCCATGCAGGAGTGTGGTGCCTGCAGCAGGCTCTGGGCACACTCCAGCAGCCCCTGGGCAACTCCAGCACCAGCCTCAGCTCAGTCTCAGTCACCTCACAGAGACCTCCTTCTTTCCAGTGCTGTTCTCTCAGCATTTCATTTAAACTCAATCATTTCATTAGTTTTCCATGCTTACCAGCATCTCTGATTTCAAAATGTATATTAATAAAAGAAAAAATAAAAATCCAATGTTGACAATTTCAGGAACACCCAAAAGGTGGTATACAATCACAGTCCTTC
Source organism: Ptilonorhynchus violaceus (assembly GCA_013397565.1). Classification (NCBI taxonomy): domain Eukaryota; kingdom Metazoa; phylum Chordata; class Aves; order Passeriformes; family Ptilonorhynchidae; genus Ptilonorhynchus; species Ptilonorhynchus violaceus. The sequence continues at coordinate 126,332 of VZRJ01004869.1, read as the reverse complement.
TCTGGATTCTGACACTGCAGAAGTTTTCCTCCTCATGCCCATATGTCACATGGTGCTTATTAACAAGATGAGATCATAGAGCTTTAAGACAGCAACAAAACCAAAGCTCTGATGGTCAGAAAAACAATGTTATGAATGTAGGGAGGAGGACGGGGTAGGAGGCGGCCCTGAATTCCCACAGGACATTACAGTCACAGGCACTGCTGCTGTCATGAGTGACTGGAGGTCTCCAGGTGCTCTGTTTTTCCAGGCAACACTGCTGCTGCTCAGGTGCCTCCTAAACCAACCTCCAGAAAGTACCCGAGAAAGAAGCTATTTCATAAGCGGAGGCCCTGGCTGCTGGAAGCAAATTAAATCCTCATAAATACACTTGTAAAAATGGATCTGTTTCTTACATGAACGCAAACAGCTGGGATGATACAGCAGAATTATGATGCATCCCTGACTTTTACACACAGAAATTTGTGCCAGAATCAACAAAGGATTAATGTGAATTTTAAAATCCCATCCCTTTGGAATGGATCTTTTCCAGTGCCTGGACTCACACAGATTCTTGAGCTGTATTTCTTAAGTTCTGTTGTTTGGTGGTGTCTGGAATTTGGCAGTATTGAACTGTCCAGAGAGATCAACTGCTCTGTTCCCTTAGCTCAGTTTGCAGGCATCAGTGCTGCTGTGGTCATCACACCTATGGGCTCTTGCACAAAGTTATTTGCATCCTGAGAACGTATTGCTAGGGAAAAAGCCAAACAGCACACAACTCATGAGGTTAAGTGGCTGAGCAAATGGTGCACATGTGTTTTTACTAACTGGTTCTGAGATGTCATATGCAGAGATGGCCAGAGAGCCTGGGAGCACGAATGGTTGGAAGGTGTTGCGGAGCATGGAGAGTTATGATGCTGCGGTGAACGGCTTGTGCCTCTCGTCTTACCAACACATTTCCTATGCCTGTTGAGAATAAAGCCCTCTGCACACATCCCACTGTGGCTGACACAGGAGAATGATCCCAGTGTGTTCACACATAATTGTCCGCTGGAACAAGCCTGAGCACCTGTGAGGCACTCATCCAAATCTACAGCAGCACGTGGCAGCCAAAAGGGAAAAACAGAGCTCCATTAGAACAGGGTCTGAAACGAAACAACATTTCTTTCACGCCGGAGATGCCGAGATGAAGTGTGCTGGAGCTTCCACATCAGCACCACGCTGTAATACATGCAGTGTTACACTGAAAACAGGGCTGGAATAAACCCTCAGAGATCTTCTAGTCCTTGCTCACACTCCTAAACTTTTGCCATTCCAGAAAGAAATATCCCTAAAAACAGGCAGGCAGTCACACAGAGACAGTGTACGCTCCTGGAAGGAAACCTGTTCCAGTGCACCACCACCCCTACCATCAAAGCCTGACTTTAAGAGAGATTATAAATGCCCCTTGCTACAATTTAAACTCACTGCTTCCACTGACATATACAAATTTTTTCATTTCCTGTAGGAAAACGATTGCCGTGAAATGCCCCTTTTGATTCTGACATTAATTAATCAAATTAGCTTCCACCACACTTCAGTAAGCAGTGCACTGTGAATATTTCATCTGGCGATATTAAAATCCCATTTTCTTCACAGACCGTCTGGAATTTCATGAAAATGATTTGTTATTCAATAAGATCTAAGATTAAGAGCGATGTGGATCATTTGTGAGCAATTCTGAGCACTGGGAGCTCCTACTTGCATTTCACTGTTATTGCTCCCATACTTAGAGATTTATAATTAAGGTATGTCACAGGGCATTGCTTCTGACCCCCAAACCTTCCCTGGGCAAACATATCCTTTGTCACTACTCAAAAATGTCCACTTAAAATTTATATAATGTGAACGGTCATGATGCAGCTTTGGAATTCACTGCTCATCACCGTGCAGGCCAGAGCTCCAGTGCCAAGTGGAACACCTGGAGCTGGACCAGTGCCATAGCACATCCTTCTCGGCTGTGAGGCCTCACTGAGTTCAGGTTTTCAAGGCAAGAGGAAATAAAACCAAACAGAAGAGATGCCAGGGCAGAGCTGTGCTCTGAGGGTTCCCCAGGACAGCAAAGGTGCCCATGTCCTGCTCGCTGCTCTCGTCCTTGGCAAGAGAAGCTGCGTGTCCATAGCCGAGCAGACAGACCTGGGGAGGAACCTGAGTGGGAAGAGAAACCAAAAGGCCTGAAAAAAAGCCCGGAACGTCAGAGGAAAAGAGCACCAATCCAGGCTTGCCTCCACCTGAAGTCTCCAGGTAACAGCTACACTGTGCTTCAGGAGTTATCTGTGAGGCAGAACTGGGATTCCTTCAGCCAGATGGTCTCTGCTGACACTGCAATTCACAATTCTGAAAATGAAGAGCATGCAGGGGTGTGAGGTATACAAACATTTAACCACGTCTCTGTGGGGAGCCCAAACCACTCACCTTCACAGGAAACCCCATCAGCCATGAGTGTGTACCCAGCCATGCAGGAGCACACAGCATCTCCTTCCACAATGTTGCAGAGGTGCTTGCAGGGGCCGTTATCTGCACAACACAAAATTCCAAAATACATCAGGACTCCCAGCACGGGCCAGCTGCAGTTACACTCTGCCAGGCCAGCCAGGCACAATCCCAGTTCAGGCACTGGGCAATCAGTCTGCAACCCACCTGTCCAGCAGCCCTAACCACTGCTTACAGCCCTCCTACTGCACTCAGACACACCCGGCCCACCCCTACCTGCACTGCTCACACTGCTCACCCCACACTGGAGAGCAGGTGGGGAACAACCCTGAAAGCAGAGAGTAGCCTCAAATTACTTCCTCAGGTTTCCCCTGACAATTCCTCAGCCTTGTGCCAGAGGTAACAAATTAAGGATGTGTGCTGAACTCAGATTGGTGAAGGAATGAGTGGAATTTTATTCTGTCTCTAAACATTCCTCACATGCCTGCATCTGCAGTTCACACCTCCCACGTACCTTTGCACTTATCCTGCTCTTCCTGCAAGGACACCACGAGAATGGGCTGAGAGGGAGAAGCCACTGGAGGGATGGTGGCTTCAGCTTCCAGCCTTGTTACCTGTCCTCTGTCAGGATCTGTAAGGCAAGGGAGGCAGAGAAGATCAGGGACAGCACCATCCCCACCAGACACCCCATGGGTCCTGGTCCCATTCATCCCATTCCATCACGGTTTGGAGGAGGAAACAAACATCATGGATACGAATCAGGGAGCCTGGCTGACAATAACTTCTGTAGAGTAAAATACTGCAGTATCTGAATAAACCAGAAAGTGTTCATTTTATTTTTTAAAAATTTGCTGTATTTTAAATATAGTGTCTGTCTTTCATTCAGTGTTTGATGGAAAAAAAAAAATCCAAACCCAAAACAAGCCTTTGACCTTATTCTGTCCATCCTATTTCAACACAGACAAACAGAGGACACTCACCTTTACAAGCACAGGATACTTTGGAATTACTTTTGTACAGCCAAGTGGAAAACATGATAGCTGCTGTCTGCCTAATATTTTCAACAGACAGTAATGTTAAAGGCATCAGAAAAAAGAGCTCTGTTACATCAATAAGAGTAATCCAGTTTATCAGTATCATCAAAACAGAGGCCTAAATCTGTAAGGCCAAATTCTCCCTTACGAGGGATGTGTCCTGTTCCCATTGATTTGAGTTCAAGTGACACCTGGAGCAAAGTGTGAGCCACCAGACAATGACAACATCAATGACTAAGGGTGACTGCAGTGCAGGTTTGGGGCATGGAAAGAGTGATTTCCTTAAACAAATGAAGTCAGCACAGACATGCAATGGGTTATAGCACCGAGACAAACAACAGTCACCTGCTTGTGGTGTGGCCTGAATGATTTCCCCAGGAATGCCAGAGATGCGCACACACACAGAGGAGAAAGGAGAAAGAAAAGGCCACTGTGCCACGCTGCCAGGCACAGCACCTATGGTTTAACCAAGCAAAGCCACCTCCCTCACCCAGCCCTTCACCTTGCACAGGAATGACAGCACCAACCCTCCCTGCCTTCACCCCCCATGCATCCCTGAGGTCCCACGTGTGTCCCCTGCCCTTGTCACAAGTCCATACCCCAAGTGAGCTGTGCAAACCCCTCTGCACCTCTAGGCACAGCTGTGAGCACCACAGCCCTGCAGGTCTGCAAGAGCACCACTACCCAGGTAACAAGAGATGTTTCACCCAGAACTTCAGCTGAGGCAGTGCTGGGAGAAGCAAAGCAAAACAAACCCACGAATATGCTCCAGGTGAGCGATCAAGCCAAATTTTGCAGTGCTAAAATAAGAACCATTTTCTTTGCCTCTTCTGGATTAGGTACCTTGCCCAGAATTTTAATATAAACAGAGCAGACAGCTGCCACAGGAACAGTCAAACGCATTATTGACGAAAGTGCTGTAACACCACGTTGAGAAGGATGACATAGAGAATGCTCATTGTTTGCTTGGGCAGAATATTAGAAGCCTAAGGAATTCTGTCATTGGATGGAAACACTGATTTTTGCTCGTTAAATAACTGAAGGCACTTGTAACTAATATAAGGTTTCAACTTTCTGGGTTATCTGATTTGAAATCTTGCCATTGGAGAACTCCACGCATCAAAACAATTACAACACAATAGACTTTCTTTTCCAGACTTCCACCACACTAGATAAATTTAGAGTTTGTTATCACTGAAGGATGTTAATGATTTTAGATAAAAATCAAAGCTCAGGAAGCAATGCTGAATGAAGTTAAGTTTATCTAAAGGAAACTTAACTGTGAAATACAAAATTACTCTGAGAAAAACAGGTCTTTCTCTAAAAATCTTTACAAATCCTCTTCTGCAAAGTGCAAACACTCTTGATTTGAACACATGAAATAGCACCCTGATCTCATGCCACCAAAACACACAAATAAGGCATAATTAAGTTTCCTCAATTATTATTTTTCTGCATATTTTACAATTTCTACAGAACATGTCCATGCATCAACACCCATAAAAATCCTCACAGAAACTAAAGCAAAGCTTGGTAGGTGAATGCAGGTGGCACGAAGATACTGCCCTTCACGTGCATTTCCTCACCTCGAGAGCAGCTGGTCCCATCGTCTTGCAAGGTGAATTCTGGGAAACACGAGCACTTGTAGGAGCCCACGGTGTTGATACACAAATGCTGGCAGAGCTCCCCCCCGTAGAGGAGACACTCATCCAGGTCATCTCCAGGCAGGTTATTCGACAGTTCCGCTTCATTGCTGATGGACAGAGCTTCATTGTGATCCTCCCTCTCTGAAACTACAGCAGAACATCTCTGACAGGTGTTTTGGCACTGGGACTGGACAGAACAGGGTGTTTGGTCACACAAACCCAAAGTCAGAGTTACCAGAACAGTCACTCCAAGGATGGGACAAATGAACCCACCCTGGAGATAACACCCCTGTGCTGAAGCTCACCTTCTCCTTCCGTAAAGCTGAGGGACAGATATTTAACAGGAGACACTGAGAAACAGGAAGAGCTGGGAGGTCACAAGTTCACCTTTCACATGACTGCCAACCCCATTCCTATTGATATTTGAACTAAGGCACTGTGCTGAAGCCCCACCTGAAACTGGCCCCACTGAAGAACCACACTGAATTTCAAATTTCAGGAGAAAAAGTTACCCAGTTGGTTTGAAAACTCTTTCCAACACCACAGTTTGTTGGCTTCTTCTGCACCAGCATTACCAGCAGCCTGGGAGCCACCGAGCAGTGACACGGCTGTCCTTTCTACTGCCTTTAAACACCAGCCAAAGCACCACTTTCTTCCATTCCTGACCAAGTCTGACAGATTTTCTGTGGTATTAAAATTAATTCTTACTTAAGTGAGTTTCTCAGTCAGCTTTTCTTAAACACATACAGGCAAAGTTCCTTGCTCAGTGAGGTCTCAGCTGGGTGGATATAAAGCCTTTCACTTGCTGGTGAGAGGAAAACCACAATTAGCTCATGAGAAGAGAATGGACCACAACTGCACCCCAGCACATACAGGAGGTTACCATGGAACTCATGTATGACAGAGGGCATGGAGTGGCGCTGGAGGGAACAGGATCTTAGCCTGAGGGAGGAACCTGGCTGTCCAAGCTCCAGATCTGCCACATTCCCTTTGTCAGGCCTCTCTGGCTGCAGGATTTGACTTAGCTCTTCAGCATCACTACGTTTGGAGGTTTAAAGAGTGAAAACAAACTTGCAGTGCTCTGGGGCTTCTCCAGAGTGTGCTGTGAGAAAGCTGCCATGATGCTCAGCAGTGCAGTATGAAATCTATTCCCAGGATGTTTCACTGATACCATAATCCATGGGATTACTTTGACTGGACAAAGCTGATCCTTTGCTTTATGCAGCATCTTTCAGGATTGCTCCTGCTCAAAGGCAGCTTCAATTTGCTTCTTACTGAGGGCTCTGGACCATGTGACTCAGGAGGAAAAACAAACAAGAAACCAAACTATTAAAGAAGGTATATTTAAGGATCAGAAACATCCACATATTCTTTGCTTTTTCAAAACCGCTTTAAGAACGAGGAAGTCTGTACTCGATCTGAGAGGAAAGCCCTGATGCCCTGCTCCGTCCAGCAGCTCCCTGAACGAGGTGTGAGACAGAGCCCTCGTCTGCAACGTCTCCAAACACAAATGGACACTTACCCTTCTCGGGGGTCACGGTTGGCAAAGGCTCAGGATGCCGTTTGATCTCTGGATGGATGAAATGGTCTCCCCCTTCACAGCAGGACAGCATCACGTGGCTGCAGGGGTAGCCCAGGTTGATGTTGGACTCGCAGGTTTTCCCCTCGCTCCTCAGCCGCAGGCCCAGGCTGCAGCAGTCACAGCATTGCTGAAAAAGAAGGTGACTGTCAGGAATGAGGATTTGGAACAGGCTGCCAGGGCAGGGGTGGAGTCACCATCCCTGGACATGTTCAAAAAATGCGTGGATGTGACACTTGAGGACATGGTTGAGTGGTGAAGAGTGTAGGGCTGACAGCTGGACTTCATGATTTTAAGTGTCTTTTCCCACCTTAACAATTCTATTCTATGATTTAACACAGCTTCAAGGATGAGCCCACACACACCTGGAACTGATCTGCACTTTCCCAAGCAGTGGAGCATCTGGAAAAGCACTTGGAGTTTGGACAGTTGCAAGTATCAAAGCTTTACTTGGTTTGTTTTGCCATTCTGCACCAACGGGTCAACTGCAGCCACAACAAACACAAAGTCTGGCTGTGTCAAGGATTTCAGCAACTCCACACGTAAGGAAGGAGTTGTGTGGCAGATCAGCTCCTCCCAGCTCTTGCACACAGGAATTGCTTGTGTTTAGTATGAACAAAAATTATAAACACAATAATACAGATCTGTACCTCTTTGCATTAGAGCTCAAAAAAGGGTCAGTTTGAAACAATGTGACAGGAATTGGAAACACCTTGTACCTGAGCCCTGTCAGGTGTCAGAAAAGACTCTCCTCTCTGCACCACTGCCCTGCAAACCTACTATGACCTTTAATTACCTGACTGTGCTGCACAGCATCCCGCTGAGACAGTGGCTGGAGGGAGGCCAGGGTGTATTTTATGAGTTATTTGCCTTCCTTTTCCTTCCTGAGAACATCTAAACAGCAGCTTTGCTGACACATTGATGCACTGGGGCCTCCCACCTCTTGCAGTTTCCTCTCTGCTGCAGGTGGCAGACAAAAACTGTTTGGTGCTTTACTCAGTCACATACAAATCTACTGCACAGTCAGGCCACGAAAGTGTGTCAGACAAATGATACCAAATTCAAGAAGTCCATACTGTGCATCCACAGTGGATACCTGACCAAAAGCAGGGAAGCTGAGGAGCTGTGTCTGCTGCAGAGACAACAAGGGTCGTACCTGAATTGAAGATGCCTTTGCGGATTTGAATTTAAGTGTCCTCTCACCCCTAATATCTGCATTTATCTATCTATTTATCTATGTATATTTATTTAATTGGTTATTTATTTTAGCTATAAATAATGTGTATTGCACTGACAATAAAGTGCACAGTCTTCCTCTGCAACTCCTTTGACAGTCATCCAGCCCAGCAGCACTCAGAGTTTGCAGTTACACTGAAACAGCCTCTCTGACCCCAGAAAGGTGACTTCACTCTGCTCAAATATTCAGTGAAAAGGTGTCAGACACAGGAAATGAAGGGCAGGATTCAAGCTGGCAGCGGGAGCTGTGTCAACAGAAAGTCCAAGGACGGAGCAGCAGCAAAGCCCACTCAGTTCCCACTTCCCAGGAGGGAGATCCCTGACCTGGGCAGAGCAAATAAGAGAAGCAGTGTTGGAAGGGCTGGAGGAGTATGGAAATGGGAAGGGATCACGTTTCATGATTAGAAATCCTAGGTGGGCATTCCCATTAAACCAGAGCCTGTGTCCAGCAGGGAAGTACATCCACTGCCAGCTCAATGCTCAGAAACTCTTCCTCCGAGTCCCTTTTTTCCAGACTCAAACCCTGCAGCGTTGGGGTTTCGTGAGCATTTCACACTCAATGCACAGCCTTGCATGTTCAGCCAGTACTGATGGCTACAGCTCATGTTTTATGTCCCTGCTTCCTAATCTGAAAAAGCCCCAAACATCATAAATAGTAGACATTACTCACATTTGCAAATATGCACAGCTATAAGGAGTTGCCTTTATGTGCCCAAAAGCGTTTGCGAAAAATTTACAGTGAAGGGCCTGAAGAAGATGAACTTTTTTGGACACTAAATCAGCTAAATCATCTTTTCAAAAGAAGTATTGAAAAAAAAATGTAGCTATAATAGATTGTGGTCATGCTAAAAACTGAAAAATTCCTATTTCCATTTTCCCCAAATCCAGAATCCTCTAATTCAAAATTTTATGGAAAAAAATTTCTGTTTTCTGCAATTTTTTTAGTTTTCACTCAACTTTTTCAGCTCCAATATGCAAAATAGAAGTAGTTCAGGATAATACATGTTTTTACTGAAAATATGCAATATTTGCCTCAAAGAACCTGGCTTCTTTCAGTCATAGTTAGATTCACAATTTATCCCATGTGCAGGCATGACAGAGAGTATTAAATCTGTCATACATCTTTGGGTTCGCATATTTTCCAGGTGAACAAAACGGTCTCATTTTCCAGTGGAAAAACTTGTTCGTTGAAAAGCTCCTTCTAAAATGCAAAAATTTTAATGTCTCGACCTTCAATTAGCTGCTTTTTGAACTTCACAGGAATTCTCCCAACTGATCTAATAGCAAATATGACTGTTTTTACCTTGCAATTGAGAAATGTATGTTGAGAACCATTCTTTGGTTCACAGCTTTCTGCATTCCCCTCGAAACTACCTTTGCTGGAATCCAGCATAATTGGATTTACCATGGTGGTGTCTCCATCCACTAGGAAAAAATCCCCAAGCCTGTGCCTTCTGTATTAGAGTAAAAAACAATTAAAACACCCTAAGATTAGGTTGTATTGAACACAGGCTGAACTCCTGGATCCGCAGAACCAGCACTGCCACATTCACCACGAATCAAAAGGAAGGACCCCACATCTGAAATGCCTGAAGACCTACAAATGTTTGTTACCTGGAGGTAAAACCCTGGCTTTTGGCAGGACATTGTAAATATCTTGCTGGGTTTGGGGGCAATTAATGAATTTTTCCACATTCCAGATAAACATTTTCGATTTATGCCACAGCAGTTACTATGAGCAGACAGATCAGGGGAAACATCACTATAGACTGTCAGCATCTGCCAACCTCTGAAACAATGTTTAACCATAATAAAATTAGAAAATCTTCCTTGTAATGCAAAGCATTACAAAGTTGGATTATTTTGTATTGCAACAGCACATACTGTAATGCAGAAGTAATATGAAGTCCCAACAGCCTCAATATTTATTGATTTTTTTTCCCAAGCAGTAGCTGCAATGACTCAAGAGCTAAACGAGCTAAATAGGTAAGCAAAGCTGTTCAGTGATGTTACCGTTTCAGATGGTTTATCTTAAAGGAAAAACCCCATTGGAACTGGCATGAGGAGCTGTTCCACAAGAGTACTTTGTCACTGGTTTCAGTTCAGACAGGAATGATGGAGTTATCCCTCCCCACCTCTTCCTGAGGAATGGCATGTGTAATCAGACTGACTCTGCAGCCTGGGCTCTGCCTGGCATGCCAACGACCCCCGGTGAAAACCTAAGAATAACAGTTCTGTCACATTTCAGACATATTAATGTCTTCTCCCAAATGAGCAAGTTCTCTTTTTACTCTAATGATAGACTTCAGGCCCAAACAAATAATAGTTCTGAAGATGACAAATCAGCATAGCTAATTAAACTTTAAACTCTGCAGTGGATGTCCATGTTCTCTGCTTTTCCAGTGAGCAGTTATCTGTGAGAATCTCCGATGTACGAGAACAGATAGAACTAATCAGGTTCCTGCTGAGCCAATGGAAGCTGCACTTCAGCTCAGCTATAGCTATGTAAATTATGATCAGAGGGAAATGAATTCTGAAATGCAGCGTTCTCGTGAACACAAGACAAGCGAGCTGCTGAATCTTCAAACTGGTTTAAATTGGTTTGGCTCCACTGATTCTCATAAAGCAAATCGCATTTATCTAAGCGGAGGCTGTGGCTCAGGATTTGTGATTTGTACTGTCCGTTAATGGTTTGTCTTTATTTATGAACAAAAGCTTCCATCATCATCTAAATGCTTGTTCCTCTAGTCCAGCATTGTGTCTAACTGGGAAAGGGGGCCACAATTCAACACTGGAGCCAAGCAAACTGTCTTGTAATGGGTTTCACATCATATCTTCAATTAAGTTTTGCCCCATCATTTTCTAAATGCTTCTACACTCTAGATATAAAAAATAAAATGGACTTTTCAGCTACTTCCAAAGTGAGGAGGCAAAAATCATACAGCCAGTTGAGTCCACAAAACGGAGATGGAAATAATTCAAAACAACATTACTGTGACGTTTTAAAACCTAAATGCAAACAGCACAATTTCACTGCCACGTTCCTGCAACTTCATCTTTTCTGTGCTCCATAGTAATGCATGAAACAATTACTGCTCACTGCAGGCAATGAGGACACTTTATACACTTGCAGAAGCATCAGAGGAGCTCACCTTATAGGCCGAGCCGGCGCAGGGGTCGCTCTCCTCGGGGCCGCACGCGTCGCCCTCCTTGGCAGCGACCATCCCGGCCAGGCAGCTGTTCTCCCTCACCGTGGACACACAGCACTGCTTCTGGGCAATCCTGCCAGGGGCAACGCCACCACAGTCACAACAGCTCCATGGATTCGTCTCTCTCACACACATGGAAACGGCCCAAGGGCACCTGGGCTGTCCCAGCACTGGCGGCGGGACCAGGGCAGTGCCCATCCCCTGTGCTGGCACTGCTGGGGCACCTTGAACCTGGGGGCAGCTCTGGGCCCCTCATGGAAAGAAGGACACTGAGGGGCTGGAACGCGTCCAGAGAAGGGAACGGAGCTGGGGAAGGGTCTGGAGCACCAGGAGTGGCTGAGGGGGCTGGGGGGGCAGTCTGGAGAAAAGGAGGCTCAGGGGGGACCTGCAGATTGGGCAATTCAGAAAGAAAAGGAAAGGGATGTCTCTTATCCCAGTAGAAACCAGGCAGTGACAGACACTTGGCTGCTTTTCCAATACCAATGGCCAAGTGTCTCCTTTATATTCATATTTTTATGCTGGACAGCACAAGAGAGGTGTAACTGGGAAGCAGAGGATTAAACTGGATCACAGGAAGTGGATTACCACGTCCATGTGCTTTTTTTTCAAGGAAGTTAGTTTTTCTAATCCAGTATTAATTGCCAACTGGAGAAATAACATTTTTTGAGCAATGAATGTAAATATATTCAAGCACCAGTAATGTAACTATTATTGCTTACACAAGACATCCAAACTTTCATTAAAAAAAAAAAAATTAAAAAAACCCCCAAACAACTGAAAGTTGTTATTGTTTGTAGAAATGACAAAATGCTACTAAATGCATTTTTATATGTTCAAAATTTTACTGTATTTAAACACTGAAATCTCTGTAGACTCATGTTCTTCTCAAATGGGACATTTAGCCAGGGAGATTCCTGGAGCAGTGGAGTATCATTGGCCATTCTTTATTTTAGTATTTTTATTTATCAGTACAGCTTGGTTTCAGCTTCTCTTATCACCAAGAAATTAGTCGGGAACAAACAGTGTCAACCACATTCTCTTGTTTTTTCCTTCTTCACAAACCTGCTCTTTGCAGAGCAGATAAATGAGTTGTTGGTTTGGAGAAGTTTCAGAACATTTCTGCTTCAGGGAAAGAGTTAATGAGTTAAGCTCAGTGAAATGACGTCAATGCATTAAACTGAAGTGAGTCTCTAACTGGGACACGGTGTCAGCAAAGAGCAGGATCCGTGCTGGGACAGCTCATGCAAATGCCACCCAGATAAACACTGCTCTGCTATGATAAAACACATCAATTATAAGATAAAAATTACTATACTGGGTCAGATGAGATTTCATCTAACCTAACATCCTATTTCTGATACAGCCACAAGCTTTGGGAGTATTTTTACATCAGACTATCCATTGATTATCTGAAGATTTCCTGTAACTTGCTTTGAGTTCAGTCCTCAGTGACCTCTCGTAGCCCCAGTGTCCATCCTGCAGTTAGCGTGGTTGGTCACTGCACAGGGACAGGCCAACTTGGTCCATGGGTGTCCAGAGACACCAAGATACATCAAAAGTAGCTTTAACATTAAAGTTTTTGCCACTTGAACACCCCAAAATGACATTTGGAGACAAGAGACACCACAGTCTGCAACCTCTGTATAAACAATGTAAAGCAGACACAGGGGAGGCTTCACTTGTTTCCCTCAGCTGAGAAAATTAATCCTTCATCATAGTGATGGTCACTTGTAAAACCCAAATATGTATAGAAAACTATCCTGGCAGAACAGGAACTAATTTTTCAAATTAATATCTATCTTCTATCTATTCCCATCCCTGGAAGTGTCCAAGGCCAGGTTGGATGGGGCTTGGAGCAACCTGGGAAGCTGTGCCGGTCCATGGCAGGAGTGGGACGGGATGAGCTTTAAGGTCCTTCCAACCCAAACCACTCTGGGATTCTGTGATTCTACCTCTTAAAACCTTTAGGGAGTGAGTTGAGCTGGTGCAGACTCCTGGGAGCCTGTGGCATTTGCAGGGTTCCAGCACAGACAGTGCCCTGGGGTTGGAGAGCTGCAGGTCACCAGCCCTGCACACATCTCCCACTGGCAGCACCAAGTTTGTGTCCTTACTTTCAAGGCAGTGAGGCCACATATTTGAATACCTTCTTACATTAAATATTTCTTTAGACATCGTATTTATAGGCGGCTCTAAATCTTTAAAACAGGGACACAACTGAAATGTTAGAAGGAAGACAATTGAACCCTTGATCTCTTAGTCCTTTAAATCCCAATAGACTCACAGGGACTGAAACATTTAGGATCTGGCTTTTTCATCTAAAACCAGCCTCAGATGTGCAGGTGCAACTCATTAATGTATTGGATTTGCACCTACTTAGGCCGAGGTTGGAATTTTTTAATCTGCCTTTACTTCACAGACAGTTGGTATGTGTCAGTTATGTCATGCCAGATCCCAGTGGGGAGGATTTTAATCTCCCAGTAACTTCAGAAAGGTGCAATGATACTAGATTTGATAAGAGTGATTATGCCAAAGTTTTTTAATGCTCTAAACATTGGGATCACTCTTTGAGAATGTGAGTCTGGAGTAAGTTTGTCTTCATCCCTCCCTAAGGCCTGCTCCAGACTGGGGGGAGAGAATGGGATGAACTGCAGCCAGTGAAATATTTGGTCCATGTTACCCTGCACCCATCCCTGTTCTCCTGCTGTGCAGTGTGAACCTGGCCCCCTCTCAGACCAGATGCTGCTGACACCAGCAGCACTATCAGGCATGTGATGTCCCCTCCAGCAGAACCAGGGGCCATTCACACTGGGCAATAAACACATCATTTAATGACATGGATAATCACTGCATTTAGCACTTGCCGAAGGGAAGCCAAGCTCTGCCCTTCTATTTAACTGCAACTCCACAGATGTGCAGAAAATGGGAAACAAAAATTTGTGCTCTGCTTATGAGAGAGGAAAAGAAACCCTAAAAAGCTTTTGTTTAGATTAGATTTTGGGGAAATGGAGGGGGAAATCTTTCTTTCTAATTTGCCATAATATATTGTCAGTCTACCAATAATTTAGACAATGCATGACACAGTTTCCAGTTTCCTGGACATCCCACGAAGTACATTTGATTTCTTCTCAAGGGCTACCCTTTCTGTGAACTGAAAATGTTCAGTTTTACCTTACGTACCTGCAAATATCACCATCCATTCCACTTACAGGGATTTCCGTGCACTCCCCGTTGTCTATAGCCCACTGTTGTCCAGCTCCACAGCAGCTCTCAATCAATTCTTTCGTGGAACCTGTATAAAACATACACACAGATTTTTTAGATGTTTTTGTATGCAATGGGTTGGTTTTAACTCTGTTTTCTTAATTAAGAAGATCTTTAAAATAATGATAGGTTGAGGATTTTTGCCCTTTTTTCCACATTTCATTTGGTTATATGAAAAAAGGAAAGAAATAACTGATACCTGAAGCATTGTGATGCAATCAATCACCTGTTGATGTCTTTCAGGGAGGAACAGCAGAAGGAAATTACAGTTTTAAATGCAATAAATGACATAACTGGTTTCCATAAAACTCAATGTTTGACAACTGAACAAAGAAACCCTAAAAAATCATGCTTGGCCACCTAATGCAAATTGATTTAATAAGTCATTATGCTGCTGTAACAGTGCCCTCACTACACAGGCTGGGTTAGCATAGAGTGCCCCAGCCTCGGAGGGTTCAGCTGACTTAAAACCATAATGAAAAGAGTTTGAGAGACCTAACTCTGGCTCTGCTAATGAGCTCATGTAAAACACTGGCTCTAAGATGTAGTAAAAGAGATGGACATGTAGAATGCTGCTCCAGTCTCCACATCTTTCCTTGTGGATCTCCTCTGAGGATGTAAATTCACAGGTTATGGTGAAATACGACTTTGCTGTATCCTACTGTAAAGACCTAGGGCACATCACTAGGGCAAAACCAGTATTTTTTGGAGTCTTTACAGTTTTCTTCATGGTGGGATGTTTGCCATGCTGCAAGCACCAAGCACTGACATAAACCACGGGAAGCAATGCTGGTGTGCCAGGATCCTGCTCCGGGGCAGCAGCTGGCCAGCGCCATGCTGGATCCTTAGGAAGATCTCGACTGCTCGTGCCTTGGGAGCAGTCAGATACCAGGAAAGAAAATGATTCAGAGATGTCTTTTAGAGACAGAGGTGCATTACAAGTGCTTGGGGGCTGTGATTCCCATAGACATGTCAATGCACCCAATAAAGATGATTTATCAGGCCACTCTCCAGAGCCCATGGCCCTGTGCTGATGACTTGGAGCAGCACTTGCTCTCTCCCCTCATAAAAAGTGCTCCAGTTTCTCTTTAAGCCATTTATGTGGCTATAAGGAACATTTTGTACATTTCATTCATATTCCCAGGCCAATCTCTGGCATGGTTTGGTGTTACCTTAAGATGGAAGAAGACAAAACCCCCCAAAGCTGGGTTGCAGATGTGTGGGTGCGATGGACCTTGGGTAGTTCCGTATCTGAGCACTCCTTGCCCAACACCCAGCACCCCACACAGCAGAACTATGTGCTTCAAGAACTCCCAGCCAGTTTTTAGATAAATCCCTTGTGAATCTCTTCTGCTTACAGCACGAGGGTGAAACCTCTTTTTCTGCAAGGATTTCAGGAAAAATGCCATTGTTGCAGAACGGCACTGCTGAAGGTGCAGCACTCTCCTGTCAAGACTTGGCAACAAAGCCAAATATTGGGGAGCCAACCTCTGCTGGCCTGGCCTTGCACAATTTCAGTCTGGCAGGGAACTGCATTCAGGCTGACAGGGGGGACTCTGCAGTCACCCCATGTGACCCCAGAGCTCTCCTGTGTGTTAACAGCAGCTTTAGATGGTGCCTCCTCCAATGGGGCAGACTGGATGAAAAAGTTCACAGAATCCTTTCTTTTGTCTGCATTGCTACCAAGTCAAATAATATTCCTTTGCAAAACTGTAACACATATCTGTACGTGTGACATTTTTAGAAATGGTTCCATCTCAAAACACCTGGGTCTCCATGCTGCACAATTCAGAAGAAACTGAGACAGGTGACATTTCCAGTGCATTTCTGCTGTCCCAGAATCACAGAGTGGGCAAGGTGGGAAGGGACCACGGTGGGTCATGTGCTTACAGCAGTTATCCTGTGTTTCGAACAACAGCAGGAGAACTTTTTATAGTCTCTTGTAAAGCTAAGTAGTCATTAGGTAGCGAGGGTAAGAAGTTCCAGTGAAGTGCTACCTTCAGTATTAAAAAAATTTGGCACCTAAACAAATAGAATCGGAAAATGGTTTGAGTTGTTAGGGACCTTAAAGCTCATCCAGTTCCACCCCCTGCCATGGCCAGGGACACCTTCCACTGGACCAGGTTGCTCCAAGCTCCATCCAGCCTAATTAAGACAAATCT
The DNA here is from genome assembly GCA_013397565.1 of Ptilonorhynchus violaceus. Classification (NCBI taxonomy): domain Eukaryota; kingdom Metazoa; phylum Chordata; class Aves; order Passeriformes; family Ptilonorhynchidae; genus Ptilonorhynchus; species Ptilonorhynchus violaceus. Next base: position 109,754 of record VZRJ01004869.1, on the reverse strand, counting down.
CCTCAGCAGAAGGTGATTCCTTTATACTTTCAATAGTTAATTTAGGAGATAGCATTATATTTTGGAAATTGAAAAGTTCTCACTGGCATGGCTTGCTTTATAAAAAGCAGCTAGAAAAGAGAAACCCACACGAAATACAGTGCTTGTGATCACTGTGTGCCTGCTCAAGAGAAAACAACTCCAAAGAGGGAGAAATAATCCATGTCCCATTACTGACCAGGATCTCACAGGCGAAAAAATACCAAATTCCATGTCTTTCTGTGCTCTTTGATGCCCAGTGGGATACATTTCACACCCTCTGCAGCAGTGCCTTATAGAGCCGAGTTCAGGGTGGCTGAGCAGCGCTGACCACTCCAGGGGCCAGGTGAAGCAGTCTGGGGTAGTGCTGGGACACAACAAAGCCATGGCCCCAAGGCCAGGTGGGACTGCCCCATTCCTCCTGTGGGTAAGCTCAGGGCCACGCCTGAGCCCCTGCAGAGGTGGGGGGGTCCCTGGGTGCTCCCACTCTGCTCCCAGCTGCACCCCAGTACTGTGGGAACTCTGCTTCCAATCCAGAGCCCACACTCATGGGCAGATGGGAACACTGAGCATTCCCAAACCAAACTTCTTGGTGAAAAAAAGTTCACCCTTTGAATTATATTTTTCACTGAAAAGAGAAAATAGTTTGTGGAAAAATGCCTTCCTCATCACTAACTCGGATGGATGGGTGACAGGACCCGAGGGAGGGTAAGGGGTCAGGGGAGGGTAAGGCTGGAGATCAGGAAAAGGTTCTTCCCCCAGAGGGTGGTGGGCACCGAAAAGGCTCCCCAGGGAATGGTCCCTGCCCCAAGGCTGCCAGAGCTCCAGGAGCGTTTGGCCAACGCTCCCAGGGATGCACAGGGTGGGATTGTTGGGGTGCCTGTGCAGGGCCAGGGGTTGGACTGGATGATCCCTGTGGGTCCCTTCCAGCTCAGCCTATTCTGTGATTCTGGCAAGGGAATGCTGCAGGAAAATCCCAGCCCTGCAAGGACTGCAGATGAGATTTGGGCACAGGGAACTTCATCTCTCCTCTAAGTCCCTACTTACATGTGGAAAAAAATTAGGAGCAAGAGGGGAAAGAGGGTGCACTTCACACTTTCGTGAATTTTGTTTTGTTCTCTTCAAGGCTTCAGGGAGAAACAACCCAAACCAGACCTGAAGACCCTGTGCCCTCACCCCACGCAGCTGCAGGTGGGGTTTGGTGACCAAAGCCATTTGTGTCCCCCCACACTGCCCCATTTGTGCTCACACACAAGGGCTCGTGGCATCACCACAAACTGCAGCTGGCCCTCAGGCTATGCAATGCTTTCATTTTATACAGCACATTAAAAATTTTAAAATATACTTGAGTCTGAAAGCTGTATTAGGTGTAAGAGCTGCTCTATGACACAAGAGGGTTGAGCTATGCAATTAAACTGGCAGGAAATACATCCAGTACCAGATAATTACATAACATTGCTATAAAACAGTTAAATTTTAACACAGTTTTAATTCACTCCCTCGGTGGAAACTCCATTCATTTTACCAAGTGCTGAAATACATTTGTTGCTTTTGCTGGAACATGAGAATAGAGCAGAATTTAACTATCTGTATTGCAGTAATCTACACGATTTATAATTCAAATAAAAGTGAATTACTCATTCCTCACTGAAGATTCAATCTCAGATTGCTCTACTGAAGTGCCATACTATTAAATGGTCATGTTTGCAAAATATATTGCCTTTTGTTGTGATCTTATGAATAATTAAATCCAGAATGAAGTTATCATAAAAGAAACAAACTACCACATTTTATCTTCAACAGGAATTAAAAAAAAATCTAGAGTAATTCAAAATAGGACTCAGTCATTAGCATGGGTTTATGATATTTTAATTTTCCATAGCAAGAACAAATACAACGAGATACATGCACAGGACTGAAGATCACAGAGCTTCTACGCTGGATAGAGATTTTCAGCTCTATATAACAGACTTTGAAATACTAAAACATTCAAACAGAGCTTTGTTTATTTGGGGCTTCCATGATATTAGCAGATTTAGAAGCAGATTTGCATCTGCTCATGGAAAACAAAGTCATTTTATTTGACAACTCCGTAATCCTGATTTTTTTTTTACATTGTGTGAATCTTTGATGCTTCATAAAGCCATTTCATAACCCACCTGCTAATAGATAATTTGCTATTTATAGATTTCGTCAGTAAGAAAAAAAAGGTAATTTATGTCAGGCTGCACTACAGAACAGCAGCAGTCTCCTCACTTGTTTGCAATTCAGTAACTCACCTCCTGCAGAAAAGATGAACTAAAGAACATTTTGGCCTAATCTCAAAAATTTGTGTATTGTCTTTTAAAGACCCTTAGGGGTTAATTTAAGTATTTAGAAAAACATTTTTCTCTCAGAGAGTTTTAACTCCTCCCTGACTGTGCTCTAAAGTTGTCTCAGTGCCTGATCCAACCCAAAGCAGCAGTGGGACGGCCTCCAAACAACTCAGGGACACATCCAGGTTTTCCATAGTCACATGATATCCATGCAGCTTTCACATGCTGCTACCTAAGAATTTCAGCTTTCAGCTACAAAAATCTGCTGTGGGTGGGGGTGTGTATTTTAAAATGTTTAGTTGAAGCCCAAACTGAGGAAAACACACAGTTGAAGGCTACTAAATTATCTCCCCCACTAACACAGTGAACTATAAGTTTGTTAGAACAGCAAAGGATACAAAGGGGATTTTCACAAACTTTCCTTCTCTTTTCCCCTCCCAGTGTTCACAAATTATGCTTTGAGAGTGATAAATCATCAGCCAGCTCTAGAAGGTCAAGGGATAGAATATCTCAGTTTCTTGCCAGAGCTTTCTTGACACTGAAGTTTCCCTGATTCCAGCTTCACCTGAATTTCCACTCAGACCACTTAAGCGTTTAACACCTCCAATTTCGTTGCTTCCTCCCATTCTCACTTCGCATTTGCAGCTCTGCAGAACATTTGCATCGATTGAATAACTCCTATTATGCAAATACCCATTCTTGGAGCCAAAACTCCTGACTGAGCTGTCAGCATGCCTTATCCATCATTCTGTTCCAAGTGTTTCTTTGTCTAAGTAGAACACAGACAGACAAACCTTAAGACATCAGCACTTCCTCACTGAGCTTGGTAAAACACTGGCACAGGCTGCCCAGAGAAGTTGTGGCTGCCCCATCCCTGGAAGTGTCCAAGGCCAGGTTGGACAGGGCTTGGAGCAACCTGGGCTAGTGGAAGGTGTCCCTGCCCATGGCAGGGGTGGCACTGGATGGGCTTTAAGGTCCCTTTCCACACAAACTGTTCTACAGGGCTACAATTCCTCCCATGATGGGAGTAGTGAGCACTGACCCATCACATCAACCAACCCATCCAAGACTCCCACCCATCTGTGGATGATTATCTTCCTTTCTACTGAAATAATGACAGGAGCCATGACATTAGGGAATCTTAGATAGGAACTTTAACTACAGAGAGACCCATGTAAGGCAGACATAGTGCAGGGGGCCTGCATAGAATCACTTGACTCCAGGTTCAAAACCAATACTAACCCCAAATACAATTACCTCTTAGCCAAGGAAAGTCAATATGAATCACCAGAAAGATCAGCATGTCAGGGGCAGGGCAGTGTCAGTCCCAGGCAGCTACATCGCTTCACTGCTGGCTTTACTTTCAGCTGTTAATTGCTGGATCAGCACTCACGTGTGAGAGAGGAAAAGGTCATACCCCCAGAACTGAGCTGAGCTCTTGCTGTTATGATGGAACATCCTATTCTTACATCCAAGGAAAATAGTTTATCTTCCCCAAAACCAAAATAATTGCACTTGGAGCGGAGGAGAGGGGGGGTTTAACACCAACAAACAACACAGGATCTCGCAAGGAAATGAGTTTGTGCACTAAGATTAATTTTGATGTGGAAGCTCAGAAATGAGGCACTCCATTAGAACACATCTTCCTCGGGAGGATCTCATCGCTCACTCACGGGGGAAGCTGACAGCCGTGACTCTCGAGCTGAAACATAATTTTGAAAAAAGCAACTGCACAAACCACCCAAGCCCTGAGCTGGCACAAATCATCCACCCCACGAAGCTGGGCAGGGTGGCCTCACAGCCTAGCATCACTGTGGGAATTGTGCCTTCCCAGGGAGCAGAGCACTTGGGCTGAGTCCTGGGCTACACCAGCACCTGCTCACAGCTCAGAGGAAAGCTCCTCTTTGATCCAGCGGTGCAGGTTCCTTCCACCTGCTGCAACCCTCCTCACCCACCAGGAATGAGTGGAGAAAGAACAGAAATGGTACAGAGCACAACAGGAGCACACATGGTCAAGGAAGGGCTCCAAGCAGAGTCTAGTCAGTGCTCATGACTTGTTTCCCACTCCCTTACTGAAAAAACCAAACAACGAACACAGCTTGAAAACATCTTTATAGATTTACATATGTCTATCTTCCCTTTTAAAGGAAAGGGTCTCTAGACTTGCAATGCGCCCAGCACATACATTTAACAAGAATTGTTTGCTCACACTGGAGAAAAATAAGTTGTATTTCCTTATCAAATGTCTGAGAACATAAAACCATATATTATAAAAATAATGAAGAAGAACCTCACAGAACAACCTTGTGAAGTTCTTCAAATACTACAAAATAACTATTTCCAGTAGGTCTTTTTTCTGCTCCAATATCTTCATCATTTAAAGCTCTAATAAATAAATAACACGGTACTGTAGCTTTACCCCTTAACAAGTTGTCATTTTCTATCTTATCAACAGCCTGAGAGGCTTTATTAAATTCCTTCATTGAATTTCACTATTTAGGTGTGCACTATAACGTGTTCTCAACTTGATTTATCTGAGATGGCTAGGAAGACATTTTAATGAGTAAGGTAAAGAGGAGAAGAACATTTATCTTGGCAGAGACAGGGGAGGGGAGAATGACAACACAGCCCCAGAGCCAGCTGCTTTCACTCCAAACTGAGCTATCACTTACGTCAGTAGGGCTGGTTAAGCTCTCCCCAGGACCTGGTCCCAGATAAATGAGCAGAGGTTTACTCTGTGCAGGTTACTGCAGGCTCCTCCAAGTGCCTCAGTGCTCAGGACGTGTCCGACTCTAAATCTCCCTGAAACGAGAGCAGTGCTCGGCTGTTTCCATGAGCAAGCCCCGTTAGCTCACTGCTTGGGATGGGGCTTTAACCCACATGCACTCCTCACACTCTGAGGCTTCTCTCCTTGGAAATAATGGCAAGGCAGATTGCAGGAGAAATACAGGCTGAGCTGAGCACATCTCATGGATTCAATCCAGTACCTAATCCTTCTTTTCCACCACCCTCTTCAATTCCTACTGGACTCAGCCTGCCATGCCATCACCACAGCAGTTGTCAGGGAGGTCCATCGCCTGCCTGCGTTTTAAACCTCATGCAGCAAAGTGTTTTCCTGTGCTCTCCTACATCCTCTGAAGTTACCTGCATCTCCTTGGGAATCCATCCCACCACTCATCCAGGACAAGTTCCTGTTATATTGCCTTCACTCCTTGGGAGGCATCTGCTTTCTATTTCAACCTGAAAACATTCTGTTTTCTACATTATTCTTTTTTCATAAATTCCTTATGCTGGCTTGCTTGGCAAAACATAGAGAGTTGTGTCTGCCCAAAGGCACAATGAAAGACTGGATAAACCAAGCTGAACGTTCATTTTACTGTGTGCTGTACAATGGAGACATACATCAACACAACCTCAGCCAGGTTTGTTTGGCAGATTTTGTTCAAAGTGTGAATGAATAGCGACCTTATATTCCCTCTGGCTTTAGTTCTGGATAATCCTTGTAAGTCAAAACTTGTATTACCTGTGGCAGAGGCCAGACAATTCAGATGATGTTTGGTCTTTTAACGTTTCCATGACAGCATCCTTTATTAGGTCCAGGTTGAAAGAAGGAGGGGGAGGAACAACTAAATAAATTCTTTAACCTTTTTCACCAGCTAAAAACCCAAGCAATTCCTCTTCCTGCCGTTTAAAAATGTGTCTCATTTTGCTGTATCCTTCCGTCACTGAGTTTGAAGCGGAACAGTTCTCACACAATCATCCTTCTATTCCTTACAATAATAACTTGGAGCAGGCAGAATGTTTCTTGCCCTTCAGCATAGTCTTGGCTGTATTTTCCCCCTCAACCTTCCTTCCCCAGATATTGCACAGAGTATATTTATGCTGGCTATTAACTTTCAAAAGAGCTGAGGCTTTGGAAAGCCTGGTTCCGATTATCCTTGTAATTCCTGTCTAAAGAATTTTATCTTGGGGGAGAGTATGCTCTTTGCATGCTCTGTTTTGTAGCTAGGTAGGCTCCTTTCTTCAAAGCGTTTTCCACAAGCCCTGTTTAATTTTAAAGTTAAAATTCAGAGGAATAGTGTTTATCAGGGAATGTAGTCAGGGACTGCCTGTCAGGCCACTTGGGAAAATTAGGCAGGATCACTGAATCTGCTGCAACTCAAACACTTAGTAAGCCAAGCACTTCCAGTATGTTCTTAACCAGTTACAAATTGAGCTGAGGTTGTAACGGTAACTAAATTACAAAAATAATACCCCTTTTTCTTAAAAAATATAAAAGCAAACAAACATAAAGAAGCAAATAGATGTGTGTGTAAGGCTTTCATTTAGCTTATAAGCTTCCCTTACTTCTGAGTGTTTACCTACAGAAAAAAATGCATTAATTTCACCATTACCCATTCAAACCCACACACTGCAGTGTTAGGGACAGCCGTCCATTACGACATGTTGCTGCTTTAAATTTTAAAAGTGTAGCAGTGAAAAAGTTCTTTGTTTTGGACTGGGAGTGTTGATCAAGGACAAGCCAAGCTACTGTGCCATTTAAGAGTTCAACTGCCTAAAGCCACTAGACACACTTTAACCATGCAATCCATATAAATACAAAATTTGACCTCATACCGATCACACAGAAATTGTATTTTTGTTTAAAGTCCTGAAGGAGGATTGCACATTTGTATCCGAACTGTATCTGATTTGCTGGGGCACAGATTGCCCTGTGCACACCCAGGCAGAGCTTACTCGTGACAGGGAACTGCTTAGGGATACTCCCATGAAGCCAATCCCAAAGTTCAAGCATCTTTCAAATTGCCATTATGAGACTTGAGGCACTTCCACCATACAACACATGGAGCACAGGCTAAAAATACACACCCTTAGCTGCACTCCAGGAGAACCCACCCAGAAATTGTTCACAGAAAAAGTCTTGAATCAATTCAGGGGGAAAAAAAAAAAAAAAAGCCAAGATTATCTTTTTCCTCATGACCAATTCATCCAAAGAAGAAAAACTGTAAAATTCATCAGAGCAGTGAATTGAGTGCTCATCTCTGTTCAGAACATCACTGAAATAAAGCGGGCAGATTCAGGCCCTGACTCATCCCCAGCTGCTGGTGTCAGCCTGCTTTCCCTGCCTCGCTGCCCAGCGCAGCTCTCGGCGCACCTCCGCGGGCAGGGCACGGCAGCGAGCCGTGCGTGCCTTCAAAAGGCAAGGACAGAGATAAAACGACACGATAGCATCAGCCACTGACCTGAGCAGCCCCACGAGTGCTCCTGACCAAGTATGTGCCCTCCAGCTCTGTTTGGGCTGAGGATTGTCGACAAAAGGATTCTGAATAGCAGAGGAAGCAAACTTTCCTCTGAGTTCCACTGAGTTTCCAATTAGTGAAGAGGGATGCTTAAACCCAACAGAAAAGCTGTTGTAGAGCTCCATCTCCTTATTTGGGAATCCTCCAGTATTCCTCGCTAGTCCTTGTCAGGTTTATAATCATAAATTACACTCTTTCTTTATTTTATGATGTTCTGAAGAGTTCTCTCATTTCCTCAGGCTTTTCTTTATGAAGTTCTGCAATCCGGGTTTGGGCAAGAATTTCAGCAGCAAGGATTGTGGCCCAGGGCACTTCCTGGATTAATGACAGGCTGGAAGAGCTGATGGCCCCCAGTTCTGCCTTGATCCAGTAACCCCAAGGAGGTTTAAATTCTCCTGGATGCACCCAGTGCCGGAGCAGTTATTGTGAAGGAATTTCAGTGGGACACTTAAGTCAACAGCAACAAAACAAACTTCTTTTCATCCCTCACAAAAGTAGGAGGAAGTATTAATTTGAATGGGCTGATAATGATGTTTAGATTGTTCCAGGGGAATTGAGCAGCCCTAGCAGGAAGCACAGCAGGAAATCTCTCCTTTGCCATGCAGTATGCCTCAGAATCACAGATGTGTGGAAACAAGGGTTTTCAGTTCCCTAAGAAAGTAATGATTTGGGGTAAAATTAGGGAAACGGAGCTTTTAACTTCTAAATTGAAGGACCTTGTTTGATGCTGCTACTGCGGTTTTGCACAGCAGGTATTGGGTGACTCATTTTGCTCATTCCCACTTCAGCCTTTGCCTCCAGCTCAGACTCTCGGGGAACTCAACCAGGGCCTGTGGCCATGACACACCAGAGACACACAGTGGCATGGACTGTTTAATTCCTAAGTCCTCTCTGTCAAAAATCTATCACACACAAAATTCTTACGTTTTGTTTCAACTCTATATTCCTAAATAAAAGTAGGAAGTCACTCACATATGTGTTCATCAAGATAAATGACACTCCTGCAATACCTGGCAGCACTGTTCCTGAAGCCACCTTCAAACAAGGCAACATTTGCAAATTAGTGTAAACTGTGGCAGAAGTGGCTGTTTTCACCTAAAGCTGGGGTTTGACCCCGTGCCCACAGAAGCCTAGGGCCCTGCCTGCTCCTTTACTAAAAATCAAAGCACAAAGCCCTTGAATACAGAATCACAGAATCCTCAAGGTGGGTAAAGACCTCTGAGATCAAGTCCAACCATCAACCCAGCACCACCTCCATGTTCACCACTAAACTAGTCCCCAAGTGCTGCATCCACGTGTTTTGCAACATTTCCAGGGATGGTGACTCCACCACCACCCTGGGCAGGCTGTTTAGTGCTTCACAACCTTTTCAGTGAAGAAATTTTCCTTAGTATCCAATGTTAACCTCCACTGGCACAACTTGAGGCCGTTTCCCCTTATCCTGTCCCTCTTCCCTGGGAGCAGAGCCTGACCCCCTGGCTGTCCCCTCCTGCCAGGGAGTTGTGCAGAGCCAGAAGGTCCCCCTGAGCCTCCTTTTCCCCAGGCCAAAAACTCCAGTTCAGCCTGGGGTTGTTTATACATAGAATAAATATAAGCAAATTAATATTTAGGCCAGCCCCCAGTGCAGCAGACCCATGCTGAAGGGCACTGCTGACTCCAGCCCTGTGTGAGGCGCAGTGAGGACAGGTAGGACCGAGCTTCCCACAGGGAACAGCCAGCAAGCAACGGCTGCGTGCACGAAGTATGGAACAGTCAGGAGGGTGGTGGGGACAGATCAGCATTTCATGAGCTGACAGCTTGTATCTGTCTCTACGGAAACTCCTTCTTCAGCCACCTCAGCATTTTATGCTTTTTGGGAGCTGCAGAGAGAGTCCCAATCCTTTTCCCTCTCTTACGTACACAGCAATTCAAGGAGCACAACCACGGCTGCAAAGACAGAGCCGTGTCCAGCTCAGCCACACACGGATGGGCAGCAGATTCCTCCTGCTGATCCTGAGCAGCCAGAGGAAAACGATGTGCACTGGGACAGGTTCCACCACCCCACATGCAGAACCTGAAACAGGCACAAGCTGAACCTCAGCTGGAATTCCATCTCCCGCAGCGGACTCTGGCTCACACTTCCTACTTGGAAAACAGAGACTGCAGCCACTTTTAAAGCAATTTACATTCCCAATCGCATTTTACTTTGGAATCAGAGATGAAGAGAGAGAAAAGGGACTGACTTGTGAAAAGCTCCAACTATGTGATTTAAATGTGTTTTGGAGCATTTGGGATAAGGCAGCAAATTCTACTGAAGGGTGGAGGAGTCTCTTCATCTCTCCCACAAAGACTCATTACGGATACTTTCCGCAGCAGACGTCTAAACCAGAGTAAAGGAAAATATTAAAAAAGGCAGAACTTCACATACCACTTCATTAATACTTTTTAAAAAATCCCCAGGCTTTATTATTTGTGTGTAAATAAGCAGAGCGCACTTCTCAGTTTCTTTCTTTTTTAATATTCAACCACGCACCAGGATGGCAATGCCCATTCCCACATAGCACCTGTGCAAATTATAACTGAATGATCAAAATAGCAGAATGGTTGAATTTTGAAGTTTTTTATCCAGGTTTCTAGTTCAGGTCAGCCTACTAACAGCTTGTGATAAGAGTACAACCCTAGTTCTGCCTGGAGGCTGTTGAAAATAAGATCCATATGAGGCCCTTTGTGGTGATACAGCACACAAGAAAGGAACAAAGCATCTGGATACTTAAACACAGACAAGTCTGGACATTACTGGAAAAACACAATAACTTGCTTACTCATCAACCAGTAAGTAGGGATAGAAGTGGTTGGAACACTGGGCTCCGGGTGGCTGAGAGGTTTTGGAGCAGCACCAGGTTGTACAGACCCACATACACAAGCACAACACTTGGGAAGACCACGGTCCTTCCCATTTTTCTCAGAATTTTAGTTGTCAGCTTAACAACTGTGCTCCACTGGCTGAGTTTGCCAATAGCTTTGATTGGGACAGTGTTTGTTCATTGTCTTGGCCTACAAAACGGTGATGCAGAGTCAAGCTTTTTAATGTTCACATATGTTTAAACTAAGTTTTTCTTTCGCCCCTCCTGAGCTGTCAGTTAGTTTCTTAGGAAAATGAGCACAATCCTTGCATCTTCACTGAGAAGCGATGTGCCCATCTTTTTCTGGAGAACAGAAAAACACATTCACAGCCCAACAAAGCATAAATTTTATCTTCACCTATGGGGTATCTACTCCATACAGAAGCTTGCATGCTGAAGAGCTACAAACACAAGGAAGATTCTGGTGACTCCTGACACATCATTGAAAGCATCGTTTGCACAGTCTGCACTCAGTCCAGAGGTGGCTTCACTGCCCAAACGGGGTCTGAAGCGTGTGGTTACCACCTCAGCTGTGTTCCAATAAAGCTGTATTTCCATCTCTGGAATCAAAGAATCATGGAATGGTTTGGGTTGGAAGGGACTTTAGAGATCATCTCGTTCTACCCCCCTGTCAAGGGCAGGGACACCTTTCACTAGACCAGGTTGCTCCAAACCCCATCCAACCTGGCCCTGGACACTTCCAGGGATGTGGAAATGTTGTATCAAAGGAATATATTTATATCCTGCACAGAGACACAAATCACTAGTCAGATTTCACTTTTTCAGTGCTATTTTCTTCCTGTGCCAGTGCCAGTCTCCTCATGAAAAACAGACTCTGTAACTAAGGTCTGAGAGCACTGAGAAGCTGCATGAAAGATAAACTTACCCCCTCTTTAGATCCAGGCCAAGAGGAGAAATATCTTATAAACACTGCCATCATTCTGTAAAAATGGAGATTTTTAATTCTGTAGCTGATTTAAACTGATTTATTTAGCTACTGATGTACACAAATGTAAATCAGCATGAAATAGGTCTTTTATAAACTACTCCATAAAAGCAGGACTCTGCATAATACTTGGCCTCTCCAGCAATTTTAAAATTTTGACTTCTTGCTGCCAAGATCTATTTTGTTTTTATTTGGGTTCAGTAGTTACACCTTTCTCTGCTGTGTCTGCAACCTCAAATGGATGAGAAACAGATCTTTAAAAGCAAGACACAACACTAGGGAGCACTGACAGGCAAACCCGTAGATCTCAGGAAAGTGCCAGTGGCACCCCCTCACTTTCTTCCCCTCATTTTCCTCATCAGATGCAATTTCTTCCTATTAACCTTCAAAAGACCCTCTCATCCTGAGAATGGCCTGTGACAAACCTGCAGCACATCCCGAACGGGACCTTGGAGGCAGCAAAGGAAGCCAGTTCCGGTGGGAAGGACCCTCCTTCCCTCGGCCAGGCTCCAGGTCACACTTAAACCCACTAACCCATCATCTCAATGCCCAGCCCACGAGGGGGGAGATCCTCTCTTACAGCACTAAAACTCAAACACTTTCAGGCTCCAGGGATGAAACCTGCTGTGATGCAGGCAGGAGCTCCGGAACCCCAGGCTGTCCCAAAACACCTACGAGCTGCCACATCATTTTCCACCCTCCACTGCCCCATCACCCCTGAACTGGTCGAGACCTTGGTGGGAAGCACAGGGAGCAACGTGCGGGACACCATGGAATGGTACAGCACGTTCTGGGCGGTGGCTGGGCACCAGCCAGGTCCCTCCCCCCGCAAGGAATGCCTCTTTCCTAATCAAGGGAGAGGGTCAACTTTGATCTCGCTGCTTCTCCCAGTCAACAAACACTCTCTGCTCACTGTCAGCTGTTTCCCAAACACTGAGAGACATCAGCTTTCACATGGGGCAAGGGCCACACCAGGGGGAGAGGTGAGGGACTGTTCCCCTCTACCACAGGGCTGGAAATATGGGTCACAATCTGACTTGGCCACTCTGTAAATCTGCAGTGAGAAGGAAGAGGGGTGGAGGGAAGATGAGGTATATATGATGATAACAGCCTATCAAACACATACCTTTGCAGTGTCTGCAAACCAAAATGAAAGCCTGAAACTCTTCTCACATCAGGTAGGTGAGTCCTTATGAAAATTTGAAGTAAAATGCCCACGTTTCCAGTAGAGGAGTGCTCTGGAAGGGCACTGACCCAATCAGCCCAAGCTGCAGGTATCTAAGGTGCATTTTGATTTGAAGGATTCTCCTGTCCTTCCCACAGATGAGATAAAGTTTCTGGGGCCTAACACTGTGCCTAGGGCTCTGATGTTCAGCACAGGTCATGGGAGAAGGTTTGTTCTGTAGCAGCAGCACAGCAAAGGTTAAAGCTGCCATGCCAGGAGGAGCTCCAAAGCTGCTGGGACAAAACCCTCTTCGAGCCGTGCTCCCTTCAGCAAGGGTTAGGACCACCAACAGAGTGTGTTGGCAAGGCTGCTTTTAGGGAGGAGTTGTTTGTTTTTAAATTCAAGTTAAATGCACCACAACCACATTACAATGAAAGATTGGCTATCTGGCAACAGACAGTATAAACCCTCTTGGGATCACAAGCTTTCTAGGCAATTTGTTACAAAAGCTTTCATAAAAAATATGAATATTCAGCTCTCAGCAACAGAAAAGTGCCATCCACATTTCAGGTTAGGACCTCTCTCTTTACTCTTCTTGTCTGAGGCAGATTGCAGGGGCAGAGGCAGGGCTGTCCCACAGCCATGACCAGGGGCTGGCTGCTGCTCACGGGCACGGCCCCACAGTGATGAAAGCAGCAGTGACCCAGCTGTTGGGACAGACAGAAGTACCTACAGCAGCTTTACAACACTAACCAATGTCATCTGCGTCCAGCTGGAGCCCTGGAGCTCTCACCCTCTGTTTCACTACTGGTTTTCCTCTCAAGAATCCCTTAGTCTTCTCCCTTTCCTACCCGCACACGTTACTCCTATTTTTATTCACCCTTTTTCCTTATCTTCCCCCAAATGCTATCTCTTTTCCCACATCCCTTTGGAAAATCTCCAACAAAAAAACTCAAATCAATCCATTTCCTTCCAAGTCAGGACACAAAAACAACCGCTCAGCAAGGCCACCACTCCTGATGCTACACGTCCTGGCTCCTACAGTCTACATATTCCCCTTTATCAGCCCTAAACCTCTTTGCACATTCACTGCTGACTCAGCAGAGGTTCTGATTTCAGTCAGGACTCCAATGCTCAGAGTGCTTTCCCAAGTGCCATTAGCCCTGAGCTCGTGTTCCACAAGTATTGAGGGCTGAGGAGAGCAGATCCATTATCCTGTTGGCAGCACCAGCATGTACCATGTCTGTGCTGCACCACCCACTGCACAGTCCCTGTGTGCAGCCACCTCGAGCCAAGGGGTGAAATCAGAGCAATATGAACTTGCACTGAATCCACACAATTGGAATAGATTTCATTCCCGTGCAGAGGTTCACTGATTTCTCAATGACTTTTAATTTCCAGTGTCAGGACACGAACTGACTGGCACTACAACTCAATGAATAACATTTCAAGAACCTGAGAGAACATGGAAACCTGAGTTAAGAGCTTCACGAATTCCCAACAATATTAAGATGACTTACATTTACAGCATATGCAGAACAGAGCAGCGCTGCCTGGCGTAGTGTAACCATTTCTGATTGAAGGCTAATTGCTTTTCCTCACCATCATTTGTTAAAGTAATGATTAGCACAACTCCATGCACTTGATTCATGGAGTAAAGTTATTTCATTAGGAAGTAATATTTAATAGTGAACAGAGTGACAAGAAGCCTCCTAAATACAATTCTGCTTTCCACATCTTCTTATCTCTACAAATGTTCCCAGGTTATAGTTGCTTAATTACCTGGGAGTGGGAAAACTGCTTAGCAACTTCCAGCTTTCCAAGGCTTTATGTCAATTTACATCCATGACACAAACAGGTTTAATGACATCCACTGTCACTGAGAATTGGTGATAAAAAAAGGGTTTTTGCAAACCTCTGTACAGTGGAGTTGGTACATAAAAACCAACTGCAAATAAGGAGAGTACATTGGCATTTAAACACAGAAGGTTACATTTGTTCCCAAGAGTCAACAACTGGCTTCAAAAAAAATCAGCCCAAAAGCCCAAATTGCCCAGTTCTCTGCCAGCAACGTGCAGATCCAACTCAAACAGAAACACCACAGACAGGTAAGACTTTCTAAATGCTATATCCATGGAATAGCTCCAAAACACTTCATATGTTTAAGAAGTCAATTAAATTTGATATGTTTGCTTGACATCCAGTGATATTTGCTAAAAAGAAAGACTCAACATTTTTAACTCTTGATGTAGTATTTCCACAATCCAGATCTGTGTACAAAAACAAGTTACAAACCGAACTTAGGATCTATGTACCCAGCACCATCCAACACCAGCTCTGCTGGAGGAATGCAGGGGAGCTGGCATTTTACAAAGATATACCTACAATCAGCAATTAAAAAATTATTATTGATTAAAACTCCAGTCACAGCTCCACAAACGCTCAGCCTGTCCCAGTTCTTCCCCACTGCAATGCATCCACTTTTTTAGCAACAATTTTATAACTTTAAATTCTGAGGACAGACTGACCTGACACCAATTACAATGGCTTCAAGCTGAGGATGCTTCCCCTTCCACACGGCCATAATTTAAATCCCAGCAGTCTAACTCGCAATAATCTCTCTTTATGCATATCTTGAAAATCTCTTCAATGCCTTAAGAACTGTTTTGGCTGCTAGCAAGAGGTGTCATTCCCATCTCTAAAGATATGTACAGCACGGCTCAAGTCATCTTCATGTCAGACAGATCTCAGATGACCTTTTCCCTCCTTTTTCACCTCAGATAAACAAATGGGTCCATCACACATCACCTTTACAGAATGCTTTTTTTTTTTTTAAATAGGACCCAAGCCAATATGCAATTTTTATGTATTTTTAACTAGTTTATCTCTTAATAGTGGTAATCTTCACTTACCAGAGCTGGTGCAATACAAATTCCCCCTTCCAATCCTTCTTCCCCCATATAAGAAAAAGGTGATTTTTCATGTTTTACAAAACCATAGAATCATTTAGGTTGGAAAAGATCTTTAAGATCATCAGGTCCAACCACTGACTTAAAAACCATATTCATTTTCTTTTTGTAACTGGCAGGATTTGAGGAAAATAGGGTGCAGGGATGATGGCAAAAGACAAAAATGCAGTGGAGCTGATGTCCCCTGGGCTCCTGACAACAGCAGGGAGGGACAGACTCCTGCAGCCAGCGAGGCAAAACATCTCAGTGGAGTTCCTGCTCCACGTCACTCTCTCTCGGGACGGCTGCCAGCCCTCGTGCCAAAAGCCTCTGCTGGTGCCAAGTCACATCATCTGCCAAGCCAAAGGGAGGGGAGGCTGCAGGCATGGCTCCGCACAGGAGGTGCCAGCAAATTCCCTGGAGCTGGACGGACAGACACACCCAGGTCCTGGGATGACCCTCCGGCATGGAATGGGATTCCTGTGGGCCAGGACCCCCAGTGCTGCTCGCAGGGCTGCGGGGCACTCCAGGGCTCCGGAGCAGCCCACACTGCTCCTTCAGCTGGGAGGGAGCCAGCGGGTCAGCCTCTCCAGGCTGGAGTGATCCTTTTCCAGCCATCCCAGCTGCTGACACCGAGGAGGAGCCCGTGCAGACTGTGTGCATCGTTTGCCTGATTTTCCACAAGAGCATCAACACTCCCACCTCGCCCCGTGACCCGCCTCAGGCAGCCCCAGCTCACAGGTATGAGTGCTGTTAGTGAGGATTGACCTCCACACAGCTACCAGTTCATTCCAGCACAGGAGAAAAAAAGTAAAAAAAGAGGCCAGCCATGGGTCCTGTTTGATCCACTTTCTACGGCTTAATCTGACGGTGTGAAAAATGAAAATCTGCCTTGTCTCACAGCACATGGCTTTTGAATGACATTCCCAAGGAATCCATTTATAAATAAATTATAATTGGAGTAAACTAAAGGACACAGGTCAAAAAATAAGCGATGTCTTCTGGCAAGAAGACAACAAAAAATAAGAACTACACGTACTACTGCATTTCTTTCTGACTTCCTTAAAAAATGGATATGGATATTCACCAAAAATCCCCCACACTTTACTTATTATTCTGTGTTTCTTTAGAAATATCTGAGAATTTACACTGCCAAACATGCCTGTGTTTGTAAAACAGAGAGGATGCTGCAATTACTTTCCTATTTCTGTCTCCTTAACCCAATACTCCTTTGTCTTCTTTTCCTATTTTCCATAGGATTTCACAGACTGCAAACAACAGAAGCGGGCTTTTTACCTGTAGGGATTGATGGTGTTTATTGTAACCCAGGACCCAGAGGTGTCATTTTGTGTACATTAATTGTTTGTAGGAAGAGCAGCCTTAAAACTGCAGCTAGATCTGAGTGAGGGGTGCCAAGTACACCTTCCATCACCCCAATCTCTGTTCCACACGCCTCATGGCAGCTTTAAGCCCTGTGTGATGAAAAGCTGTTGGCTTTGCCAGACTGGAAGAGGAGAAAATTAGCTTTTTCCTTTTCCTTCCTGGCTGAAGAGCCTTGGTGAATGACCTTTCATTTGACCATGCTGAAGTGCAAGCAATTCACACAGCCCTGTGCAGGCCTCCCTGCTTCTCATCACCTACATGTCATCTACAAGCTTTGCAGCAGTGACTTCTAATTTAAAATTTCTGATTAGAAAAAGCAAAAAAAAAAAAAAACCACCAAACCTAAATGCTGTTAGAGGACCCCCTGGATCTGCACAGATTCTCCTCTGCTCTTTTGGGTTTTTCACTCCCACACCTCAAGTCAAACAGAAATGCCCCATGGAACTGCCCACTGCCTTTCTCTACAACCACCTCCAGTTTCATACATTGTTTTCAATTTAGAGTCTGGAGGAGGAAAACCAGCTTTGTTTGGCTTTGAAATCCCATCCCACAGAGCAGCTTCCAGGCTCTGACAAAAGGAATCATAGAATCACTAAGGTTGGAAAAGTCCAGCCACGAACCCAGCACCACCCTGTTTACCACTAAACCAGTCCCCAAGTGCCGCATCCACACTTGTTTTGAACACTTTCAGAGATGGTGACTCCACCACTGCCCTGGGCAGCCTGTTCCAATGCTTGACAACTCTTTCCATGCAGAAATTTTTCCTACAAACCTACACCTCCCCCAGTGGAACTTAAGGCTGTTTCCTCTAGACTGGAGGTGACACCCTCTGATCTGCAGTAGGACCTGTAATATCCAGCACCGAGGTACTGCTTGGAGAGGTCAGGCACTGAGAGCCCAGGTGCTGAATTCGCCTCTTGCAATTCTCCTCAGTTCCCTCCCTCCTTTTCAGAGAACTTCAGCTGCACATATGCAGTGTTTCAGCAGCACTAAATTAAATCCCAGATAATTCATTAGTTAACAAAACCACTTTTATTTCCCACGCAGACACACCATGTTGCTCATTCTCTGTTTCAGTCACATAAATCCTTATCACACAGGAAATATCTCTGTCTGCCTCGGCCCTTCCAGAACCAGGTATTACAATGCCATGAGCCATCCCCTTCTCTCCTCACAGTGGTGGGATTTTGTACCAGACTTCTCTCAGCTCAGAAGAACCCAGGGCAGAGCCACCCCTGCACATCAGTGGAGCCAATCCTGTGTTAACCCCTCTTTGCTTAGGAGCAGATGTGGTGCAGCCACAAAACTTCCATATCCTTTAGCAAAGCAGCACCGTATTTACATATTTCATATTTCTCTCAGCCTACTTTGAAGGGTTTTTTTGATCACAACACAGTGAAGTGTCACTGGTGACACCACAGGACCAGGTGGGTCCTACAGCACTGGAGCTCTGCTGTGCAAGGGGCCTTCTGGGACCCCACATTTGCTGCTCGAGGCATAAGTACAAGTCCAGTGGTGACAAAATCAAAAGTCATTACAATAAATATAACTCCTTCAAAAGTAAAGATATTCTTAAACTCTCTTACACGACTGTTCCTGCCAATGGCAAAAACAATGACAAAAATAACATATCATAGAATCCCAGAATGGGCTGGGTTGGAAGAGACCTTAAAGTTCATCCTGTTCCACGCCCTGCCATGGGCAGGGACACCTTCTGCTAGATCAGGCTGCTCCAAGCCCCACCCAACCCAACCTTGGACACTTCCAGGGATGGAGCAGCCACAGCTTCACTGGGCAACCTGTGCCAGGGCTTCACCATCCTCACAGGGAAGAATTTCTTCCTAATATCTAATCTAAACCTGCTCTCTTTTAGCTTAAAACCATTCCCCCTTGTCCTATCACGATCTACCCAAGTAAAAAGTCACTGTTCATGGAATTGAAAATCATTTAGGGGCTCATTCTGGCTGCATAAATTCCAACAAGTACCAATACACAGTAAAAGAAATATCTCTAAAGAGAAAGATTCTCATCCTTCTTTTACCTAGGGGTATTTAAACTCAAGCTCCATTAAAACCCATGGAAACTACCACAGCAGCATGATACCTATCCCAGAGATAACAACTTCCATTTGTAAAAACAAAGCCCTGAAGTGACAGCCCAAGGTTTAAAGTGATAGAGAAACCTGCTTATCTGCTCATTAAAAGACAATTCAAAAATAAATTCCTCATTCTGATGAGCCAAATTACTAGCAAACAGAGAGCTATTAAATGCCACTAAATAAATCTTTGCAAGCCTCAGACTCTTATTTTCTTGATTGCATATGTAATAAATACCAAGAGCTCGAGGTAATACAATATGCAAGAGGACTGAATCATTTTTTGGCCATAGGAAAGGAGATAATTTAAAAATGTTATGTAATCCTAACAGACTGACAGCTGAGGTAACCACCTCCTGACAGATCTATCTAAAGAACTATATGAAGCGTGGCTGTGTCCCAAAACTCCCCTCTCTGTCATCATTCATTCAGTGAAAACTCTCGTCCATGTGCAGCTTTTAATACTAAAACCTGTTTTCAGTATGGAAAGGAAACCTTTACCCAACTATGACCTAAGAAGCTTAAATAACTGCCAAAAAAACAAAGTGGAGAAGTCAATTAAAAGTAGAGAGGATCTGCTGTCGTGAGTCCCGTGGACATCGTGTGGTACAAGTGACAAGAGGCAACTCCAAGCAGTGCAACAGCAGCGCCAATTCCGTGGGCACAACCTGAGTAATGAGAGCCCCAGACAAGCACAGCCAATGATGGATTCACTGCAATGCAGCCTTTATTAAACATCAGGTTCCATTTTGCTCGCAGGAGGATGAGGGTGACTTCGAAAAGGGAAGGAAAGCTCCCCTGCACGACTCAGTGCTGCCCAGGAGCTGGAGAATGAACCTGTCCAGACCAAGCCCAACCCAGAGCAGCTCACAGAGGGAACACTGGGAGGACAAGGGAAGGCTCATCTGTGCAAGAGGCCTCTTTGCACACTTCCCATCACCCACAGGGCTCCTGGTAGAAATTTTAGCGTTTCTTCAGGATCAACAACTTACTGCAGCCTCAAACAAGCAGCTGAGGGAAGTCTTAAAAGCCTATTTACAGCCAGGTAATTCTAATGGGAGTTACACCCTGGTAACACCTGCACCCTCCTCTCCTTTAGCCCAAATAGCAAAGAGAGAGTCAGAGCAGGTTCTGCTGCACCCCCAGAGCTGACACACATCTCCCCTGGCAACACAAATGTCACACCAGCCCTGCCCACAGCTCCACCCCAGCTCTGAGGGCTCCCAATTTACACGTGGAACATTGTGTGTGGAGGCTTATGGCACCCCAGAGCATTGCAGCCCTCTAAGCTCCGTATCCAACAAGGATTTCTTTGAATCCTGTGGTTTTGTTGCTTAGTTCACCACCCACCAATTAGCCTTCTTAAAGCTTTATATTTACCTATAAAGCTCAGCAGCAGAAGCTCAGCCCTTGTTCCAAAGGTGACAGCTGACAGGCATGGTCTCCACACAGACCCCTGAACTCCATCCCTTTTAACCCCTTGAAGTGAAGTTGAATTAAAGCTGTGGGATGCACATATCACACTGGGAATTTATTATACAAGCAACCACTCACTGAAAACCCGAAAGGAATAAAGATTTGTTCCTGTCATAGATACACATAAGGACAGAGACACACACATTCCTGCAATCTGCGCTTCTCACTTCCAGATTCAAGATTTCAGACATGAAAATATGAAATGTGAATTTTTAACCGAAAACTTTCTTACAATTTGAGTTAAATTTAAAAGCGTAGCCAGGAGCACCAGTCATTTTTAGGCTGGAAGGAGGCTGAAGTCCTCAGCAGGCAAACATTCCCACAGCTCAACAGCAATGGGAGGAGATGCTGATATCCAGGAGCTGAGTCAGATGGGGAATACACAGCTTGAGAGCATCTGCAAAGCAGAATGGATGAGAACTCTGCTGTGATGAGTCACCAGAGATACGGAGGAAATGAGGATTACTCAAAACAGGAACCATTATCAGAGCAACATTATGTTTTATAATGGGAAATTAATGTTTTATTCAAGTGATATTTGCTAGATATAATGCCTTGTATCCAAGCAAGTCTAGAACTCCAGCTCCACCTTGGATCTGATTTTCTGCTCAGTTCTGAACTCCCCCAATTGCACAAGCCTCTTGATTGGGCCTTTTCACAGGCTGGGAAGCTGAACAGCATAAATAGGATCTATCATACATAATGGGATGTAGACGTGGATGAACGGGATTTTGTTTTTTTTAATAGATAAAAGCTCTTTGGGAACAAACATTTATCCCAGTATATGGTATAAAGGATAAACAAGCACTATAAAATCTTCCATAGATTTTGAAAAAGACTGAACCTCAAAGAATATCCAGCTCCAGCCTTATCCAGAAATGTAAACAGTTTAAGGGGGCTGGTTGTTGTCCATAGCCTGCAAGTAATTAAGCACTAATTCTCTACCACCTACAGAGCAAGAAATTGGAGAGGAAATATGGCATTGCTAAGTATGCACTTTTCAGCCAGACTCCACTGATGTATTCCCTGCATCTCCATCCTCCTCACAGGAGCAGTGCAGATCTGCCCTCCCCATCCCAAACCTACAGATGACACCAGAGATCTCCAAAGGCAGAACGACAGATTGTTATCTCAAAGTGAGGCATTTCCAGAGTCAGCTGCAATTGTCCCAAAACATCCAACAGCCCACAGAGCTGGAGGATAGGGAGAAACATTCCCAATTCCCTCAAGTGGGGCTCACTTGTGATAATCAAATCCTTGAAAAGACCTTCATTCATTTCACCAAAACATTTTCCACATTATCTGCAGAGTTTTTTCACCGAAAGAAGATGAAAGGCTTAGTTGCCTTATCTGTAATTAGACACACATTTGCTACACATTCCTGGGACAAATAAACCGAATTTACCTTAATAGGGTGCTTTTATCCAGCTGAACTACTTTAAATTTGCTGCTGCTTTGTTGCACAGTAACATTTCACAAATAAAAACCAAGGCCGGTGCCAGGAAAGCAGCATTCCATGGCATTTTTTCCAGCTCTACAGACCTCCTGGGGCAAAAAAAGGAGGAAAGCGTTTGAAGCATGAAGGATTTTTCCCTTCCCAGTCTCCAGGCCCAAGCAAAGCCTTGTTGGAGCTGGCTGGTGACGTCAAACACATCCACACATCCACATCCTCGGCGGAATCCCTGCGGCACCGCAGCTTCGCGGGGCTCCTCCAGCCCTCTCGGCTTCCAGCACCCGGCTCCAAGTCTGGCTTTGGTGGACACACTCCAAGCTTGGGCCAGGCCTCTATTTTCAATTCAGACAAGTATCTATGGCAACTGTGGGGCTATTTTAAACCAGTCCTATTTAGCCGCCTCCAGGTTGAAAGTAAAATAGACAAAACAGCCAAGCCCGCCCCATCACCCACTCCTCTGTCAGCTCCCAGTGTGACACAGCAGGACACACCTGTCTGCTCATCTCCCTCCTCCTGTGGAAAATTCCAGCGAGGCTTCGTTTTCCCTCTGTACTGATTTCTGTGGGACTCAGCAAAAGAAACGGTTTGGTTCTCATCCCCTCAAGTTGTCTGGCTCCTCTGCGGTTCTTCCTTGTTGCAGTGACCTTGGTTGGAAGGGACATTAAAGTTCATCCAGTCCCACGCCCTGCCATGGGCAGGGACACCTTCCACTATCCCAGGTTGCTCCAAGCCCTGTTCAACCAGGCCTTGGATACTCCCAGGGATGGGGCAGCCACAGCTTCCCTAGGCAACCTGTGCCAGGGCCTCACCACCCTCTTGAGTATCGAATTTCTTCCAAACATCTCATCTAAACAGTACACTCTGAATTCTTTTAATTTGCTCTCTACTTATAGGGTGGGAGGGTTTTGTTTGGTTTTAACCACTTGAGATTTAGTTCTTCTCTTGCAGGAAAACTCTGAGTCTCCTACTTTTTTTAAAAAGGTCTTTTAAATGAAAGGTGATGGCTTTGGGCAGCCAAGTGACTCCAGGGAATGGAACCTTACAAATAACCTCAAATATCAGATTATTTGAAACATGTTGTAGAATTTGGCACTCCTTTCATTTTGTGGGTGATGTCCAAGGCATACATTTCCATGCTGGAAAGAGTTTATCTGTCTCCTTTACAAGCACAACACTTGACAAGCAACTTTTACCTCACACTAGATTAACGCTCTTCCTCGTTCTGAACATGACTTGCTACAAAAAGCAGAAATTTGTCAAATTCATCAATTTGCATAACTGGCAGTTATGGAAGAAAAAGCCAGGCAAGTGCTGCAGCTAAACACGAAACCAGGTGCTCTGTTTACACATCCCTGTTATCAAGCCACAGTCAGAAATGCATTTGCTGTGCTGTGTTTGCTTTGCAAAGCAGGCCCTACTTTGCATTACTTTGAGGATTTTCTGAGCCCTGGGGCTCAGCTCAGTTCCCCCAGCAAAGGCTCCCTGTTCCACCAGGGACACCTCGCAGCGGGTTTGACCTCCAGCCACCAAGCCCCGGGGCTCTGCAGCACCACCCTTTGAAGGGACAAGCCACAATTCCCATCTGTCTGTGTGCCAGGTGTTTACATTGAGCCAGCAGGATTACATTCCCACAGCACCACACAAACCTGTGGAGCAGTTCTGCCACTTCTAAACTCCTGCTTAGAAAGATTTTATTTTCAATTATGTAAGTTGTGGCAATGGCCAGCACTGCTGTAGAACTGAACTCTCCCCTGCTTGACAGGCTAATTCAGGGAATGTGTTAGGAGCTATTTTAGTGTCTGATGAAGGTGGTTTTTTTAGTACACACAAATAGTTAAAAGTTGCTCAGCAGTTTGAAAGTTAACAACCAAGTCTTACTACCAGGGAATAAGAAAAGAGGGCAAAAAAAGATGAAGGCATTTTCCAGACTCACCACACAGCTCCCCAGCACATAGCTGGAAATTACTTTGCACCTTTTTTAAGGCATTTGAGACCCAACAGTCACACACATTCTGCCCATCAGTGTTGGCTGTATTTGCACATTCATCCTGCATGCTGTGTGTCATGTCTGTATTGAACACCAACTTTAAATTCCATACTAGAGCTCGGCCTGCACATCCATGCATGAGGGTACAGCTTTCTCCTTACCCTCCACCAGCTGCATGCACTGACAGGCCCTGGAATTGGTCTGCAGGAGCCCACATGCAGCTCCTTCTCTTAATTAGACCAAGATACTCAATTAAGTAAAGGTGCAACTTTACCTTCTCAGCCCCATGGGAGGCACAAACCTGCACTGTACCACCAGAACTGCCAGAGGAGCAAGAGGAGACAGGTTATGAAAGCAGATAATTTGCTTTTCATCCTTGGGAGAATGCACAGATAAGGCAACACATACCCACACACTGAGAGTGCCATGGGCTACAACACCAAAAACATCGCTCCTCAACACCCATTGCTAACCTGCCTTCTCCTTGCACTGCACCAACACTTGTTTCTTCTTATTTGTCATGAGCTTTGGCAGCTTTCAGGTTCTGAATCTGGAGCGGATTCAAGCAGCAAAAGGAAAATCTCAGCAAGGTGGCAGCAAACAGCCAGTCAAAACAAACGAGAGGGGTTTAGAAAACCTCCCTCGTTCATCTTTGGGAACAGAATCAATCACCACGTCAGCAGCGTGGTCCTTTGGCCCTCCAGGAAATGGGCTCTCCTGAATCTTACAGGAGAGAGACTGCTTGGACTTGATGATCTTTGAGGTCTTTTCTAACCTTATTGATTCTTTGATTCCATGATATATATCTTTGTTTCTTGCCATTAAAAATAAAAAAATATGAAAGTGCTGTGAAGATTTCTTCACTAGTACCAGGGCCTACACCAAACTAAGCCAAGATCTGCTCAAAGAGAGGCAGCATTCTGACCTAGTATGAATGCAGCACACAAGGACAAATCTCATGCTAAATACTTATAAAACTGTGCAATTACAGTAGGTTTAACACTGACCATATGGTGCAAAACTGACCATAATCCAGATCCTTATGCTCAAGTGCATGATTAACTTTCTGTGGGAGGCTGAAGCTGTCTGTGCCACATTTGAAACAGAGCAGTGGGAATCTCAGTCCTGTGATACGGGCATGCGTGGGGAAAGTGTATTAATCAATCAACAGCAACTCTTTTTTCCTAAAGGAATGTGTTGGTGACACTGGATCAGCGGGCATCAAGTCCTTTCCTGCCTGTCATGGGAAAAGGGGCTCACTCGTGACCCTCAGTACCATGTCGTGCCAGGGGCTCTGTGCTATCAACTGCATGTCCATAAACATCCATTACCCAGACATTCAGTTTGGGGAATTTACAAACAAAAGAGACAAATGGCTATAATAATGTATTTATATAATGATCACATGGTTTATGGGGTATTCGTTTACTACAGATTAACTAAGCTCTGGGAGAGGAATTTGAGTCTGACTGAAAAATACAACAAGTAAGTGTTTTGTGACTGCAATGGAAGCCTTGTGAAGTGAGAGCAACTGCTGTATGTCCATGTGAGATGTAAGGAGTTCTTTCTTAAAGATAGCATTTCATTTTTAGAGTTTCTCATGCTTAACAGTTGCCCTTCACCATTTTAAAGTAATATCAGAGGAGCAATGCAGCTAAAACGAGTGTATACCTTACTGAACTAATGGGGTTAATGTGGCATTGACAAGACAGGATCTGACCTTCAAAGTCTTTTTTCAAGAAACATTATTGACTCCATTTAAAAGCTGAATAACAGCGAGCACTCTCTCTGAAATAGCAGGGTCAAATTTCAAAGCTGTGTAAATGTGTTCACCATACCAAAAGGAGACTTCAATATTACCTAATAAAGGTCAGATCCCGTGGTTTAAGGGGTGCAGACAAACAGCAGTGCTGCTGATGCACTGGCTCTCTGCACAGTCCAAAGTGAGACTGAGGACTCAGGACTGAAGGCTAAAGGATGCTCAGTCTCAGCCCTGGAGTGTTAAACTCGTTCATCCTCAGTCCAGGAGTACCAACACCCAGCCTGCACTGGCCTCTCTGCCACATGCCACAACTTCTCCGCATACCAAATTATTCACACTGAAAAGCAAATGTAACAGGCTGATTCCAAAAGCTCCTGTTCATCTTAACTGGCTGGTTACTTCCTCAAGCATAAGAAAACCAGCAGTGTAAGTATTTTTCCATCTAAACAGGCTAGCTTCACCTGACCCCAAGGCAGTGAGAGTCCCTGTCTATCCCACAACGGGTTCCTGGCCATGCCACAGCACAAACCTGCTCCTCTTGTCCCTCGGGGCCAAGGACAAAGGAGAATGAGCACAGACACTACCAGGAAAACTTTCCTGGCAATAAGCTAAGCAAGGCAAAACTCTGTACTTCAAGAACACATGTAAAGCACATTCATCACTTTAATGCATCATCCAAAACTTCTGAGACCAGGGCACAAGATTTTGGAGAGTCTCCACATTTATCTTCCACCAGCAAAACCACCACAGTCAATGCAAACTGACTGAAATTAAACATTTATGGAACCTTGTGATGTAAAGCCGAACCATCACTGATGGTCACTACACTTTTCTTTTGATTTCAATGCCATGAGTTCAGACAACACTTATCAACTTTGATCCAGAACCAGGAAAAGTACAAATTTTATCATTACTACACGAGACATTACTTAAGCGTACGTTATCTTCAATGAAAACAGTTCCTCAGAGTGAATCTCTTACAAAATCATTTGGCTAGAACACTGTAGGTTTGAATCTGGAAATGAAAACTACTAGTAATTCCATGCAAGGCAATTCCAACACCAGGAAAATTAATGAACATTGCAGAGGAAGGATTCTTGGATAAGAGGTGGAACTATATTAATCTTCAGCCGCTTATAGGCCATAAACAAGATGTTTTATAGACGTGGCTGCAGAATTACAGTCCAGTGCACTGGAGCTTTAGAGCCATCAGCTGAAGGCTTGATAGCCAAGCCCTGAGAGCCCTTGGCAGAGATGTGGGGTGGGTGTAAGGCTTTCCGTGCCATCAAGCACACAGTGCTTGACTTCATACTCTTATCCAAAAGTCCTCCTTCTTATGATTTCTCACAATCATTATTTTAAAAAAAAAAAAAAAAGACTCTTAAAACACCATTAAACTCACTGAAAGTTTCCCATTCTGCTAAAGAACTCTTCAACCTTATGGAAGTCACCATAAGAAATGACCATTATAATAAGCTCCATTTTAATTACAAAGCTATGTTTTCATATATTTTCATTTCACATTAATGAACTTTACTTTTTGAACGGCAAACAAGACAAGTTTGAACATGAGTCCCCCACAGACACAGGGCCTATCCCCGACACACGAGGCTCTGCTCATCTGGCCAGAACACAGGACGTGCTTTGCTTTTCAGTGTTTGCTCTCCAGGAAATTCTGCTCCCCACCAAAGCAAGGTTTGTGTGTCTGGAATGTCTCTCCCACGTGCCATCACCATGCAGGAGGTTTGGTGTCAAGTGTAACAAATTCTATGCTACAAACCACTGACAAAATATAATCGGTTCCTAAGTCCCTGCAGGATGCCTCCATCAGAGTAGGAGCACAAGAAGCGCTGTAGATGATTCACCTCATACAAGATGTATAACTCTCTAATATTAATCAATTTAACTTGTGCTCAGAAAATGGTTCCAGTAAGTGGCACATACAATGTCTTTGAAGACTCAGACTGAAACTAAAAATAGTGAGAGGTGAGAAGGAAACTGAGGTACAGCCAGATGTTCCTGTTGCAAGGGCTCATTCATGTTCTTCCCAATTCTTTCCCCACATATGAGCCAGCTCCAGTCAAACTCCAGCTCCCCTGCTCCAAACACAGCTGATGCTGCTGCTCACAGAGAATATAGGGAGGAGGTGAGTGCTATTACAGATCAATGCCAGACTGGAGCCCTCACACGGTGTTATTGCGATTATTACTCAAAAAAATACACAAAAAGCATCTCTGTGCCATTCTAAGACCAGAATATATTGCATAAAATTGGCTTAAAATTTCCTGGACTATGTATGATATCCATGGAAAATTCCATTTTTCCCATCTGATACCCTGTCCCTTTTCAACACTGATGATTCTATACTGAGCACACGCTTGCTTTGTCAGTTGACTTGGATTTTGGTAACCTGTCGACTTCCCTTACATCACTGGAGGTGTCTCCCTCCATTTCTTTCCTGCAGCTCTCCCAGAAGAGTCCCTGTCCTGGTCCCCAGTGTCCAGTGGCCAACACCAGGCTGCAGGGTCCCCACACCAGAGAGGAGATGCACATTTTCTTTCTAGAAATAACATTTCTACATAGTGACCTCATACAAAATAAAGCTCATCCTAAGCATTCACCTTCCTCACCCTTGAGCCATGATCACATGCCCAATTCAATGAACCTTGGAGGAAAGGTGTTCAGGACTGAATACACACCTATCCCTGGGCAGTGCAGGTCACTGCAGCTGCAAGCAGGCACTTGCCCTGGGCATGGCAGCAGTAAGGCCATGAGGTCTCATTTGATGATTTTCATTATTTTTAAGATGTATATTTTACACACAGGAACAGCTCACAAGAGCATCGACTTTTATAACACCTTTTAAAAGTTACTGATGCAAATCCCGCCCTTTCAGGCAACTGTTTATATTGCTAAAAGGTTTTAAACCCAGAGCTGTTGAAGCCATAAACATTTATTTTAGTACTTGGTAATTCAAAACTATGGCCAAACAACTCTGAGCCCTTCTGAATGCAATTGGCCTCCCTGTGGTTCACAACAGCACCACAAAAGCAACCAGCACTCAGACAAGAAGGGAGAAGGAATTCCTGCTCTGGGTGTTTGTGTAAATGGCTCCATTTTTGGTGCAGGAAGGGTTGGAGAAGCTGCAGCCAGAACGGCACAAGTGTGGCCAGGCTGCAGAGGGGCAGGCAGGGAAGGGGAAATGTGCAGAGGAGGTTTGCCAGCCCTAAATACAGCACAATTACTTCTTTCTCCTACCCCTCTCTCAGCCTTTGGCTTAGTGTAAACACCACCGGTGCTTTGGGATGGCGATTTAGGATTTTCTGGTGGCTTTGAAAGAGAATTGGTCATCTCAGGCACAGCACAGACAGAATGGGAATAGTCAAGAAAACATAAAACCTGCTCACACATAAGGGGATCTTTATAAAATTCCAATTACTGCTGGCTTGTTACCTAAGAATCCCTGAGAGGTAAGAGATATTGCTCGCTGTGAGGCCCGGGGTAATGAAATTACAAATCCTTTCATGAGTAAGCATATGCTAGAAAGCTACGTTTATTTGGCCTACATATTTGAAACTGTTCAAAAGGTTATTGTCTCACAAAATTTGGATCAGAAATTACTACTTATACTTTCCTTTCTCTAACGAGGAGCTGTATTCAGAGTGGGTTTTAATTCCTTCGTGATCGATTAGAATAACAGACACATTACTGCAAAGAAGTCTCATTTAAATTCTGTTTTCTGAAGGAGTATCAATCATGCATACAAAAAAAATATGAGACATATACTATAAATAACCAGCAAATGGAGTCCCCTTGAGAAACCTGCTGTGCCCAACAGCCTCGTCTGTTCAAGTGGGTAATTAATTTATACAAGAAAACTCCCATCTTATTTTCATAGTTTGTCTACAGCATGTGTGAATTTCAGAACTGAGATTCACTGTTCTTGTTGAAAACCATGGATGGAACTGACTTTGCATAAAAGTTGATTTTTACCTCTACAGAATAGCTACACAAGATGGGTTTTCCAAGATATTTTGATGTTATCATAGGTTAGGGAATCAACTCCAGTTGTATTATTGCAACATAGGAGATTTAAACTATCTTAGTAACTAAACCCCATGAAGTTAAGGGTATCTGAAAACCCTCCTCTGTGTTCAGAGTCACTGTGGAAAACCTGTCCCACACAGGCACTGCCCTCCGGGCTTGTGCCAGCAGCGCTGTGCTCCTCCAGGGAGGATGGGACACCCCTACACACCCCAGCCAGGTGTGAATGTTCCATCCTGTTTCACTCTCAGACATTCTCTGCACATTGCCTCGGTGCCAGCACTGGACACAATGGATTTCCTCATACAAAACTGTTCCAGCCAACTGTGTGAGTAATTCCTTGTGCTGCAGCACAAACAACTCAGTGTGTAATGCACTATCAGCAGACGAAGTCTGACTGCGCCTCAGCATCACACCAGAGCTGGGAAAAGAATTGTGCTCTTCCGAGGGTATTTAAAGAAGCCAAGACTAGCAAGAGCTGCAGGAACAAACGTATGTCCCACCTTGCATATTGTACCTGCCTGTCACAGTCCCCAGTGATTCACACCGAAGTGAGGAGCTGTTATCTGAATTTTATGAGTACCACAGGAACACGGAGAGCCACCCTCTTACACATCTCTGTTTACTAGACTGGCAGGTAGTGGGGTTTAAAGAGAAAAGAACTCAAGACCTGAGCATTTCTGTAAGTTGTTTAGGCCCTTAAAAGTCTGCAGGCATCTGACTATGACAGGCAATGCAGCTTTTAGCAAAGTATGGCACTGAATCTCGGCATTCTGCACACCAGGCTTGTGCCTGCACCACTACCCAGACCTTTGCAGCTTTAAGAAAGGATCCTCTAAACTATAGTCTCTCATAAAGATCACAAGCTCCTGGTTCAATATACAGCTGCAACTTAAAATACTCTTTAAGATAAGGACCAAAACTGCCCCATAAAAGCCTGACACAGAAGTACTGGTAGCCAGGAGCTCTTGACCTGTGGTTAATATCTCAGTTTTAGAAGGAAGATGCACAGGAGGAATGGAAGATGGACTGTGGTGAGAAGAGTTTGGGATTCACAGGAGGATTCTTGCGAAGAATAACACTCCCAATCCAGAGCCTGCAGCTCTGAGAGGCACCCTGACGCCCAGCCAGCTGGAAAAGCAACAGTACGATCTGACCCAGAGCAGTTCCCAAAACACAGCCAGGCAAGCAGCAGCCACGCAGCAACATGTCCAGAGACATCACCCAGACACACACCCCATAGCACCGGCACTGACCCCGCGAGCGCGCTCCCGGGCAGGGCAGGTCTGGACACCCTGAACCAGGCTGCTGCCTACGTGCCTGGGCTGGTGGGCTCAGCCCCCCTGATCCCTCCTCCCATTTCTCATGTGGGACTACTCAAAGCACTCGATCCAGACCTGCTGCTGCATCCACTGAAAGCAAGAGCTTTGGAAACAGAACGCCAGGTCACATCTGGCCGTCTGGTGCCTGGAGATTGGATACTTTGGCTACTGTTTATTTCAGAGTCTGCAAACAATTACTCTGAGTGCAGTCCTCTGTGTCATTTGGGCAGGTTTTGGTCTTCCTTGCACCCTTTGCTCACAAATTCATACCTGAGGTGACAAGGGAAGGGGTCTGTGGAAGGCTGTGCATCGGCGGCCATGAGGGAATCAGGTCCCCACATACCGCACACGGGATGTTTTCAGTAACAGAAATGGTTGAAGTTTTTTCTTTTTCCTTCTAAACTAGCATCCAGCTGCCTAATAAGGTACAAATGCCATTTTTGGCAGAACAGACAGACACTTTTTAATTTTATAATATTTTAGTCTTCCTCTTTCTGCAAGTATCTCAGCCTGCCTTACCCCGATTCGTACTATCTCAGAACTTCAAGTACCAAGGAAACCACTGAACACTGTCACCTGGGGCTGTAGTTCATGCTGATTCACACTTGCTGGCCCAGAGGCTTTTTCTCCTCGCACACCAGTCTCCTGAGGTTTATTTTTATTCCTCAGATATCCTATTTTGAGGGCTCGAAGCTGATTTCTTCCTGTTACAGAAAGAACAGGGATAAAGTAGAGAACACAGGATTAAGCCTGTGGTAATTCAAGTGAAAATGAGAGAACACTTCACCTGACAGCAAAAAATACAAAGTAATTGCAAACAGAGTTTGTTTCTGAAGGACCATCCACAGCACTCTCCCACCTCCGGTGCTTTTTATGGTGGCAGTAAGAGGGACAAAGGGTGGGTGTGCTCAGGGAATCTTCAGAAACCCTCAGTGCAGGTCTGCTTTCACAGAATCATAGATTATCCAGACTTGGAAGGGACCCATAAGGATCATCAAGTCCAGCTCCTGGCCCTGTACATGGATCTGTTCGTCCCCAGTTTGGAAATTCAAGGTCATCTTTCTTCATGAGCTTCAATATCAGCAAACATGCAGCAGATGGGTTGGCTGAAATCTCTGCTACATCCTCAGAGGTCACACAAGAGCCTCCCAATAGCTCCTGCCTGATCAGGATTCACCTGCAATAAATGCCACCCTCACATCCACTGATCCCAGCTCACAAATTGGTGCAATTCACTTCAGCTGGAGAACAATTATCCTTATCTCTAAAAGCCACTCCGATAAAAAAAATCACCAGTCATGAAGGAGTTTAAGTGGAAAAACACCACCCTGAAACACGACAGCTCCAGCTAGACCCCAAACTGCTACTCAGCCTGCCAAAACCAGAATGCAAATCATAAAACGTTCACCATGAGGCTGCTTGCTACCTGAGTTACATTTAGCCAAGGAACAGCACTCTACTTCCAGAGCATGGGGAAATGCAAAAAAGTGGGAAAATCAAAACAGACCTTGACAATAAGTTCTTGAAATATGTTTTAGTCAGTCCCCTGTTCAGGGCATTTTTAGGATAAGGAAATAGGAAATACAGAAATTAAAACTCCCTCTGTTTGCTGCTCTTGCAGTGACAGGGTAAGATCAATGTTTGGAGAGAGACTGTATAAAGAGAACAGTCTCCATTAATCTCATCCCTTCCCATGGTGAAAGTACTTAATTTACACTTTCTCAGCTGAGTAATTACCTCTGCTTTACACTTACAGCTCCTTTAGGAATAGGAGTAACCAGCATTTGCACAGAACTCCAGTGGGTCTGTGTGCTGCTGAAGGAAGTTGCTCTTCAATGTACATTCTGAATCTATGACAAGTGCACTCACCCTGGAGCAGAACCCCAGTGTTTCCCCTGCAGGGAGTGCTGGGGCTGGCACGGAGCAGGGGGTGCTGCAGACCCCTGCACAGCAGGCACTGTCCCTGTCGGAGGCAGGAACACATCCCAGGGCTCCCACAGCCCCACAGAGCTGGTGCTGGGCATCCCACGTGGCACATGGAGAAAGCAGCTCCAACAGGGCCCATTTCTGTGACATTTCTCCCTGGGTCTGTGAGTGTTGCTGCTACCCCAAGAAGCCACCAATGAGGGCCTGACCCTACACAGCACCGAGAAAATCCACAAAACAGCTGGTCCAGCAAAGCTCAGAGCAGCCAGAGGAGAGGGGGAAAAAATCTCCAAACAAATGGCAATTCCCCAAAGTCCATGAGTGGAGATGCTACAGGGATCATCTTAGCTGGCTGATGTAAATACAGTGCCATGCTACAGATGAAACACACATGGACAACAACGCTAGAAAGAAGGAAAAAAAAAATCCAAGCACAAAATTAACCTTTCCTGAGCACCAAAGTGTTCCATGTTGTTTCCACCATTAAATTACATAAGAACCAGCAGAGATTTGGGAGATGAAAACTCAGCTATGTATAAAACCAAAGTGAGATATATAAAATACAAGTAATAAAGCCGAGTTTTTAACCAAAGGCATCAGGATCCAACCACAGCAGAGTTCTGGAGCCAGGATACAGCTAACAGGAAGAATGAATGCAACAGCCATCTAGCTTGGGCTGAATGCCTCCGTGGAGGCTCCCATACTGTTCTAAAACTCTGGGGAAAAAGAAACACTGAACAAAACATAAAAGTACATCTAGAATGGCCATAGAGTAACAGAAATGTACCCCAGACACTCTGCTGAGAGCTGGTTGAACAAAATCCTGCATGCTGCCAGAATGGCTGCAGCCTCATTAGGGGACACAGCCTCAGAGGCTCTGAAAATCAGGGGATTGATGCAGTTTACATCATGCTGACGATTCTTGAAGGCAGAAAAGAAGTTATTTGGCAATTCTGGTAGGTTCTGTCATTTTATAGTTGGAAATACCCGTACAATTTATGTTTTCGTTCTGTATCTGTAGGCGAGATTAATTTTTCTTTCAAGTCTGACTAATATCTTCACTCCCCCTCTACCACTGGCTCAGGAGTCACTGAAGAGACAAGATGTATGTGTTTTATTACTTGAAACATATGGAGCTACTCACATGAATCACAACCATGTCAATTAAAACAACAGAAGAAGTGGAAACACTGCTCTCTCTAGGCACGAGCGCTGGTGCTAGTCGTGGCAAGAGAGAGCCCTGATTTTTGGAGAGGGTTCTGTAATTCCATACAGATCTTCCACCAGTATTCCTAATGGGAATGGTGGGGCAGACCAGGGGCAGGGGCTGCCTGGCCAGGTCCCATTTGTCAGTGACTGTGGGTGATGGACATGGTGTGATTGCGCTGGCTCCCAAAACGTGCAGCAACTCCATGGCCAGGGAACCAGCAGCCTCAGAGCTGCAGCATCTACAGCCAGTCAGAGTACTGTGCTCCCATGGGATATTTATTCTGATTTCTACTTCTACAATATTTAAAGGAACTCACAGATATCTCAGCTAAGGGGAAAATGGCATCCAGTGATTCCCGAGCCTGCTTCTGTGGGCTAAACAATTCGTGCCTGACGTGCCATCCATCACATTTTGCTCCAGGCACCTCAACCTAATCCAGCCCCCAAGCAGACCTGTCTCAGCCAAGCAGTTCCTGGGAATCACAGACTGGAAATCACCCAAGCAGACTCTAAAATGTAGTACTTAGCTCTGCTGCTGAAAACTTTCACCCCAGTAAGACTTTCTTAAACTCCCTCATTGAAGATTTCAGGGTGCTCCACCCATCTTTCCTTTTTGGAAGAAAAAAAGGACAATTTAATTTTAAAAAGTTTTAAAGTTACTTCAGAAAACAGTTTCTTGTGTGTTAGTCCTAACTCATGTATCACACACAGCCTTGGTGCACAGCTCAGCTCAGATTGTGGGGTAGGCTGGAACAAATAGAAGGGAAGTCAAAGGAAAAGGAAAAAGCTGCCGTCTCCATTCATGGACCTGGCACACTTTCTGTTTGGTGAACAGTCACAAGGTGCTGCGTGTGCTGGGACTTACAGTCTCAGCTCCAAACCTGCTCTCCTCATTAAACTTCTCCAGGAGATGGACTGGACAGCTCAAGATGTTTAAGGCAAACACAGGAGAAATACCACTGCCTAGGGACTAATCAGTATTCTCTGCACGTGTTCTACAGCTGAGTCTCGTGAGAACATTTTGTGCCACATCTTGAAAGAGGAGGTATTGCTCTTGATTTGATGAAAAATGAATTGGAAATATGAGCTGTATATGTGCTAATTTACAGCAATGAAGTTTGCATTCATTACAGTAATGAGCATTGCATAAAGCATATAATCAACATTCCCTGCAGATGTCAAGAGGAATCCAGAGGCAGGGAGGAAATGCATATCCTTGCCACAGTTGATCATAAACATCATAAACTTCCAGCCCCAAAAAAACACAAAGCAAGAGACAGTCCTTTTTCTCCCTACTAGTCCTCAGGGGTATTTGAGTGTATCTCTCAAGTTGAACTGATGAGCTTAGGCAGGCTTTCAACCATGGGATAAATATTACAAGTGCTGTAAATATTTTCACAGTGGAAGCACAACTGTTTCACTTCCTTCCCACAAGAAGAAAAAAGCTACAAATGTGATTACACTGAGTTGGTAACTGGAGATAACTAATGAAATCCTTGTATGTAGAGGAAGGTGTTTCTTTAATATCACAGCAGAAGTTAAAAGCAAGTAGTTGAAGAAAAAGAGCAGAGTTTAATAAATCATCATCTGAAATAAAGCTAAAATACCAGAAAACCCCATCTGTGAAATCAAAGCAAGGTGGACAGCAGTGAAATGCTACCTGCTCTGTGAAATGAAACACAGACCATCTCCTGAAGAGATCAAAGGTTGGTGGTGGTTTGCTTGATATCATGGCCATGTGCAGCAGTAAGAACACACCAGAGGATGTGCACCACAGTTATTATCAGGAAGTGTTCTCTAGACACCTGCACTGGGAGGAGCTCTTACCTTCCGGCAGCCTGGGGTTAGCGTGGATGGAGTTCGGGTCACCGTCCTCCTCGGGATGGTAACGATAAAGCGTCTGTGACTGCTTTGGGGAGGACTGGCTACGGTCTTCTTTTAGAGCAACAGGAGGAGAGGTTGTTGCACTGAACTTCACTTTGGGGAAATCATTTCCCTCAAGGGTTTCATGGGATGATCTTGCCCAGCTCGGTTCTGTAAAATTCACCTCTCTCAAGCCCTGATACATGCTGTTCTCCGGCTCTTCCTTCCTGGCATGCTTTTTCATTTTAGAGTGGGGGGCTCTTTCTGGCTCATGCCTCTCTTTGTCCCCTTGTTTGCCCTTTGGTCTCCTGTCCACTTCCTCCAGGTGCTGCTGGGGTGTCTCAGTGGTGGCCGTCGTGTGCTCAGGAGGGGCCCTGGTGGTCCCCGGTGCCTCCTTGCGTGTCACTTGCTGGAGGGAGGCCGCAGTGGTGCGGGGCAGCCTCCTCTTTTCACTTCGTTCCGTGGCACTGCGAACCTCCGCGGGGCCCCTGGGCACGGGGGTGGTGCCGGGCGCGGCCGTGCCCTCGGTGTAGGGGTCAGCCGGAGGCGAGGGAGCCACGCTGCCCGGGAGGTAGTCATAGTCCTCACCCTGCTCCTGGCTCAGGCTCTCTTGCTCTAGGTGGGACGAGTAACTCCTGTACTTTTTCGGGGACTCCACCTGGGTGTTGTCTCCTTCGGAAGCCTCCTGGTCGTAGCTGTAGGGATCGTCGTAGTGCCGCTCGGGCTCGCCGTCCTCGGCGTCGCCCGGGCTGGCGGTGTTCAAGGCGAACGCGTCGCAGTCTGGGAGCTGGTAGCACATCAGCTCCCCGCCGGCGTTGGGGCAGTGGCACACCTTGCAGGGGGGCATGTGGAAGGTGTGCCCCGCCACGTACTTCTGGCCCTCGTGGAGGCAGCCGATCCTGCCGCACTGGGGACAGCCGTCGGCCGGCACCACCGCGTCGATGCAGTTCGGGGGCAGCTCCGGGCACAGCATGAACTGGCAGCTGATCTTGCCCCCTCCCTTGGGGCACGAGCACTCGGTGCTCCCGAAGTCCACGAAGTAGGACTGGCCCTCGGGGACCTTGCCGTTGACGAAGCCCACGTTGACGCAGTCGTAGTACTGGTAGCCCTCGCAGGTGCAGCCGTGCTGCAGGCACGTGGCGCAGCACTCGCCGGGCTCCAGCACGTCGTCGATGCAGTTCTCCAGGGGCTGGCACTCGGCGCCCGTGCAGTCCCTCTGCGCCCGGCAGCCGCCAGCACACAGCAGCGCGAGGAGCAGGGCATTCCAACAGCTCTGCCGCCAGCTCCGGGACCTATCCATAGTCTTCCCGAAGGAACACGGCTCCGGGCCAAACTCGCACGTTTAACCTTGGCTCCTGTCCTAGAAGGCTGGAGGTTCAGCTCCGAATCTGCAGTGGTTTCCTGAGTTACCTTTTCTCATAGATCCTAGAGTTATGAAAGAAAACTCTGTTAAAGACTACACTCAGCACATATCCTGTTAAACATTAGAGGTCTTTAAAAGTTGGGACAAAATCCAACATCTGGAAATCTAAGGACAAAATTAATCATAATGTCTTCCAAGCATTATAGGCACTAAGTTTGGAGTTGGATGCTTCCCCCACCCCTATTTTGAAAAAGAAAAGAAGAAAAAATGGTTCTGACTGTTCTGTTTTGAATCTGTTGACAAAACATATATATATTCCAGTAAAAAGAAGGCCCTTATACTTCAATGCTTCTTTGTTAATCTTTCTAGCTAAAAAGATTTTTTGGCAAAGAATAAGTAAATACACAGTTCTTCCTCTGCAGATATGAGCTTAAGATAATTATTCTTTATGTTTTAATTACAAAGACCCAAATCTTAAGGAATTTTTATAGACAAAACTTAGCCTTGGGATGTGAGAATTTATCTGTACACGTTAACTCAAAATAAGGATTTTTTTTCTGCCTCCTTCCCCCACTGAGCAATCTTTTGCACGTCAGTGTTCAGCATTAACAGTTGTTTCTTTGCTCCAGCAGTGCTAAAATAGAACTTCTTTGTGTATTGCGGTTACTTTGTGGTTACACATCATATTAACTATCCTGTAATACATATTAGGGGCTGGGTCCTCCGCTCACAGAGGTTGGCACAGCTCCACAGCAGGACTGTGGTGCACACAGGGATCAGCTCCGACTTCACTGAAGGACAATTCCACCAACTGAGGATGTGCCACCACTGGCAACCACTTCTTTTAGTTTAGTTTTGACAACACCAGCAGTACTCTTTAGTGAATTACTATACTATGACCAGAATATAGACAGACATACATACATCTAAATACATCTATGAATTGGCATAATAACGCTTTAGTAAAATGTCTTGAAGAAGAGAAAATGGTTTGGTTTTTAATTACTAAGCCCTTTGAGCACAGAAGAGTTCAAGGGTTAATCAGCTGTTGTCCTTTATATCAAAAGTATGCTCAAAAAGCTACACAATTAACATGGAAAACCACTTACAACAGAAAAAAAATTTGCCTATAGAATTTTACAGAACTAGTGATCTGATTAGTTTCC
This sequence comes from Ptilonorhynchus violaceus, assembly GCA_013397565.1. Lineage (NCBI taxonomy): Eukaryota > Metazoa > Chordata > Aves > Passeriformes > Ptilonorhynchidae > Ptilonorhynchus > Ptilonorhynchus violaceus. Next base: position 71,131 of record VZRJ01004869.1, on the reverse strand, counting down.
CAGAACCCCTCCCATCATCAAAAGAATAACGACCCTAAACATTTATCTAGGGGGTAAAATACAGTCACATCACCCAGAACAATAAACCACACACGCAACAGGAATTGTGCCAGAAAATCCATTCAGAAAGATTATTTCTCCCATTCAAAGTGGGCTTCCAACAAGTCTGCTTGGTCCCTGCTGGCAAGCAGCCAGGTTGTGGGAAAAGCGTGCCTGTTCTGATAAGATATGGACAAACTGTGCTAAGAATTTCCACAGTTCTGCCCTGGAATTTCAATTACTTCAGTGCATTGTACTGAGATATAATTCTTACAAATGTAGGTTTCGTACTACTAATTTGAGTATATTAGCTGAGTGTGCTAAAGGAGAGCGATTGAAGGAAAAATAAAATTGTCAGAAAATACAATAATGGCTTCAAAGAATCTCACTTTTTCAGAACCCCTCTCAAAACTAGGCTGTTTCTCATGAAGGAGAATTTTCAATATGTGGTGCTGAAATTAATTCTTCAGAACGCAGCCTGGGAATTAATAATTTATCCTACTTTCAGCAGCTTTTCCAGGTAATCCAAATTTGTGATTGTTATATTGCTTTAGCGAGGAAATAATGAAGGAAAGGACAATTACAAATAACTCTGTAAGGTTTTCACAGCAGGATTTTGTCACATCCCCTCCCTCGGTACCTCCTGGCTTTGATGCTTCAAGCATGTGTCCTCCCTGGTCAAACTCCATGGTGGGAGCAGCTAAGCTCAGCTCTGCCCTGCCCCATATTCCCATATTCCCCTTTCCACACCAGGCTTCCCAGGCTCAGAGAGCCTCGGCGTCCCAGCGTGGGCCATTTGGGTGTCAGAGCCACAGGTCTGGCCAGTCTCTGTGTGCACCCAGGTCGAGCCCAGCATCCCCTGTGGGACAGGTAAGGGGCGAGCTCGTGTGCATCACCCCTCAGCCCAGCCAGCCCCTGCTGCAGCACAGCCCTCCAGGTACAGGGGACGTGGCAGCAGGACAGCCCCAGGAGCAGTGGCTGTCTGCCCTGCCCGGACATACAGGCTTCCCAAAGCTCCTCAGGCACAAGCTCAAACTCCCAACAGGAAACCCCCAAAGATCCCGTACGCTGCAGCAGGAGGCAGAGAGCAGTCATCACTTCCAGGGAGCCCGTTCAAGGACAGCTGAGGGTTTATCACAGGACAGTCCCGCTTTTGTGAAAGGAGCTGCTTGACTGCCCTTCCCTGTACAGTCACCTCCTGCCCCCTCACCCACACCCCTGATGTATCCAAGGGTTTGTTTGCTTGTCCAGGTCACCTCCAGCTCTTCCTCTGTTCCCGTCCTTGCTCCCTTGCCTCTCGCCCACGGAGAGGCCTGGAGAGCTCATGGCAAGCCCTGTCCCTGCTCCCTGCCTCTCAGAGTTTCTGCTCCCTGCCCTGTTCAGTCCCCCTGTGCCTTTCTCTTCCACCATTTCCACATCCCTCAAGATTTGGGTTTTCAAGCTAAACTGATAAGGCTGAAATCCTTATAAACCCTTTCTCTGTCAATGACACCACAACCTTCCCTTTCCTCAGGCTCACTTTCCTTCATCAGAGGCTCCTTGTTTCTGGCATAATGACTCCAACAAAAAGCATCTCTTTTTGTTCCTTTAAACCACTGCGTTTTCCCTGCGCTTTCTCCATCTGTTCCCCACACCCATCACTCTCCCCAGCCCATAAACTTGCATATCAAAGAAACAGCCTCTACTTCAGGCACAGAGAAAACCATCTTTGAGTGAAGCACAGACACGACTGCTGAGCCCCACTGAGAAAGCCCACCCCTGCAAACTGAGTGTTGTGCTCCTGCCAGCCCATGCAGCTGATGTGCTCCACCTCTGGATCTGTGCCCTTCCCCAGCGCTGGAATGATGCTCTGGAGACAGCAGCTCATTACTTGGGAACGGCATCAAAAGCTGGAGCCGTAAATAAAGGTGTCTAAACCGAGAGGGTAAAAAAAAATACACTATCTCTATAGGATAGGGGAGTTTAACACCACCAGATGTTATTGCAGTAATTTGTTTCCATTAACTATTTTAATGCTTTCCTTAATGTCCTTTTACACAACTGGGGCAATTCACAAGGGCTTCACTAAAATAAGAATTTGTTCTTCGTACTCTCACCAGTGTCCTTCACTCGCTCTTATCAATGTCACTGACTTTTGCTGCTCCATTGAGTGACAAATTAAGCCCTGCACACCTAAAATAAAAGTATTTTAAAGGCTCTGTTGAAAGCTTTGCAGAGTTCCACAGCAAGGGAACCCAAGTGCCACCTGTGCCAGCCCTTCATGTCCCAGGAGACTTCCATTCATGCCCATTGTGGAGTTTCCTAACCCGCATATCCTGTTCTCCTTTGGTCCAAGGGCTAACCCTGTTGGCTTTACTGGGTTTTATCGGGCCACTGTTAAAGAAGTTGTGGCCATTCCTGTGCACATAACACGTAACACGAGCAAGCACAAGTGCCCACGCAAGAGGGGGCAATGCTCTGGATTGAGACTGAGTCCCTCAGACTCTACTCAAGTAAACAGGGGAGATAAACCAGCAGTAAGTAGAGGATGGTGAGAACACTGTCATTCCTTATGCCTTGACTCCTTCTTTAAAAATTATTCCTTGGAAAGGCAAAGCAAAAGACGGCTTACGGAAAACCAGCTTAAAAAAGTAAGAGTTCAAATGAGCATGAACTGCAGGCACGCATCTTCATGGAAAAGGAGAGGAGAATGCTTCACTTTGCAGATGAACCAGTATCTGTCTGATAGGACATCCAAGGCTAACAGCAGCAGCCATCAAAATTATAACTAGTCCTGGCTGAAAAACATCATATTCCTGTCTCCTGGCAGGGGAATAAAACAAGATTTCAAGATGCTTATTTCAATTCAGTTTGGGGCCAAAAAGTTATAAATTCTGACATTTTTGCAAAACAATATACTCCAAGTGATTTAGTTCAATCAAAGCCATAACATAAAACCAAAAGGAAGAATGTTGACTTGATTAAAATTGCTCAGTCGTATTACTCGAAAATGTTGATGAAACCAGTGTGTTCCCACAGAAGATCTAGACATTTTAAATGTGCAACTTCTTTAAATTAAGAGGAGCATTTTATTGGGAGATTCTTTTTCCAGATGGTTTCATTTCAGTGCTGAACCAGAAAGCTTATTCTAGGTAAGCAGAGGTGACAGGAGGCGCTTTCCTTCAAAGATTTCCCACAAACACCATCTCTCTGTGTGAAGGTTGCCCCAGAGACATGCAGAGGTTGTGCACATGTGGAAGAGATACTGCAGGAGCAACAGCATTCTGTCAAATGTGCACTGAACAAAAAGAGGCAGCCATTTATAAACAAAAAGCAATAAAGAGAATAAATCCAGTGCACTGTAGAGGACAACATGTGCATGAGAACCCACTGACTTCCATCGTTGAAGGGATACCTGCAATTTCACCAGCTGCAAATCCCTGTGAACAGGTTTAGACAGAACAATTCTTTGCCTGTCCTACCTCTCAACCCCTCAGTAAATTGCCATTTTCAAGGATGACAATAACAGAAGTGCTGGTTTGATATGTATCTTCTCTTTTTGAAGAGTGAGCAGGACCAGATGCTAGCCCGGTGTGAGAGCAGGAGGTGGCAGCCGTGTGTGGCAACCCCTCCTGTGCCAGGTACTGGGAGCACAATCCCTGCTGGGTGTAACTGGGGGGTGCCCACTGAGCCTGTCCATGAATCTACAGCCGAGTTTCAGACACACAGAGAAAGAAGCTGTGGGAAAGCCAATGCAGGAGTGGCACTCACCACCCGTGCACAAAGCAAGTTCATCAGCCCACAGAGATGCCGTGAACGGATCTCCTGGTCGCCCAGTGCCACCCAGTTAAAACTGGCTCTCCAGGTTCAAGCTGTACATGACCAGGAGCCAAACAGAGCCCTGCTCTGTGATGGCGAACCTTTTGGTGATGTTGAATCTCTTCTCCCAGAGGTGAAAGCTCTGCAGAAGGCAGGGCAGTAGGCAAGAGCACATGTGCACACCCATCCCGGAGAGCAGGGGAATGTATTTCCCCAGTCCGTGCATTTTCACACCTCTCCCGAGCCAGAGCTCTCACAGCTGCCAGCAGCTCCTCACTGCCTGCGGTCACAGTTTAGACTGAGGGAGGAAGAAGGGAGGGGACGGAAGGAAATAACAATTTAAAAACAATCCCTTTTAAATGCAAGAGAAAATGGAAATTTGTCCGAGTATTTGAATCTTGTATGAAAACCAGAAAAAAACCCCCAAGCCCAGTAACTTCTGACTGGGCTGTGCCAGCCCGTGGATTAGATCTTCCTTTCACACCCTCTCAATCCGGAAACTTGTGATCTCACCAGGCGCTGGAAGGGATTGCTGCTGGAAGGGATTGCTGCTGGAAGGGATCGCTGCTCTCCCCGCAGAGGGAACGGCAGCGCTATTCACGGGGAGGATGAATGAAAAGGGGAGAAGTGTTTCCTTCACCGCTCTTACGCAACAGTCGGTGCCCAGAGCCTGTCACCTCTGCCTGCTAATTCATGGAATCTGAGCCGAGCTGAACCCAGCCCTCTCATTCGGGGCACCTGTGTTGGGCAGAAAGAGCAGAGGGGCAGGATAAACCCCAGCGTAAATCCAAATTCAGTGAGCTGCTTTTCGTTACTGAAAGTAAAGCACGGGGTGCTTCGTCACTCTGGAGTTGTCAATGCTCCAGTTCTTGGCAAAATGAGCCTGTGTTCAGGAGTCATAGTTTTTGCAGGCAGTTTTCCTCAGCTTTATTTTCAATAAGAAATCAGTTATCATTAACCCCCTTTTCATGGAAAAGCTTTAAAAAATGAGCATTTGGGAGCCTGGAGGATTATTACTTAATTCAACAGCAAACTCAAATGGGACAAACAAAAGCAAGCAGGATGGGATCAAAACTCAGAGTCTCCCAAGAGCCGCTCCGATAAGAACTCCCTTCCCAGCACAAGCGCCCCTGGGCAGAGATGCTCCAGACGCTTTCCAGGACATTCCCCACGCTCAAATCCAAACAGGAACCTGGCACGCTGCAGTAATGGAAAAGCATCACCCGAGGTATTTCAGCTGAAGTAGCCAAGCATTAGCAGAAGTGACCAGGCAGCTCTAGGACTTACTCTTCAGAATGTGCAGTGTTTGAAGGCGTTTTTGAAATCCTGGAGAGCAAAGGCAGCCTTTTCCCAAGGTAATGAGAGAGCTGAGAAGGGGAGAATCATTTCTTGGGTCTACTGTGTCGGTGCTCCCTCTCACCCCAGCTCAGAACAACCAGGTACTTGGCTCAGGGAGGAGCGAATTCTGTCATTGGGAGTCGCCGGTGCAGCAGATCCAAAGTGACTCAGTGGGAGCACGGCAGCTGCCGAGGAGCCAGGGAGGAAGGGACACGGAGGGCTCAGCACAGGGCTGTGCAGGGACCAGAGCAGCAGAGATGGGCCAAGTGCTCTGCCATGGGGTCCCTGACAAACCAGCCAGGGCCAGGTTCCTCTCTGGACAATGCTCAGCAGCTCCTGCCAGCTGGGCCGGGGTCACAGCTCTGCTGCAGAAGGAGCCAAACTCTTACACTGGAGTGAAAATAAATGTGTTTGCTATTGATACACCTTTTTTTTTTCTTCTTTTTACATCACCAAGTTTCAGGTGACTATATATACTCCTCAAAAACACAATTAAATAATCCAGCTATTTCCACACCAGCCAAAGAAATCTGGGAAAAGATTAAAGCAAAGTCAGCAACAGCCACTCAAAAATGTTTCCCAAGGCACAGCCAACAAAAACTTGTCAAAGCTCATAAGTTATGAACTAATTTGCACAGAGAGAGCTCTTTTGGCAGCAGGCAGGTCCCTGAGCTCCACAGCACCTCAAGCAGCCGCACGCATGTGGGGACAGCCTCGAGATGGGGCAGCACAGCTCCCGGGAGCCCTGCCCCAGGAGCTAGCACCAGCTCTGTGCTCTGGGCTCAAGTCAGCACTGTCAGTACTTGAGACTGCTCTGATGAGTGAAAGAAAGAATTTTTTCTCATTTATTTAAAGAGCTGCACTCCTCTCTTCCCTCTCGGGAAGAAACAAATCCCTAGTTTCCATGATGTTCCCCATTATTTAGATATTTACCATTTCCCACCAAAAAGTAACTCAAGCACAACACACCCCTGTGCAATCTCATAACCATGCCCCTCAAATATGTTCTTTCAACGTCCTGGATTACATTTCTCTCTCTGTTTCCTTTCTCTAATCTTCCTCCAAGAAGCTCCAGCCCCCTGCCCCTTCCCACTGTTTTACAGAGCTCCCATTTGCAGGGCTGCTGCTGCCTCTCACCAAGGAAAAACCCTTTTGCAACCTCAGGGACAGTGGCGTGCAAAACCTGAGCATCTCCTGCCCACTCCCTCTGTGATCCCCTCTCCCCCTTTCTTCTTTCCTCCATGAAAGAACTATGATGCTATTAGAACTCTCTGTAAGCAGCAGATTTAAGTTTTGGGTTTGGCTTTTTTTCTTACTCAAGTCTTCTATTATGCACCTTGAGCCCCGCTGCCCCGAGCAGTGACAGTAATAGAGACCTTTTGTTGGGAAACGTGTTGGTTGGAACAACTGGGCATTAAAGAGAAGCACATCTGGGCATTCCCTACCTATTTCAGGCAGCACTTTGGAACAGCTGAAACTGAAAATTCCCCCACCCCCACCCTAAAATCCCAATTAGGCAAAAGAAAACCTACTCTTTAACTGACAGCTTAGCAAGTGGCCTTTCCTGCCCTGTGCGCTGCCATGTGCCAATTTGGAAATAATTAACAACAGTTTTTATACAAGGGAGACTGAAGGAACTGCCAGGCAGTTTTCCACAGTGTACCTGTGAGGCAGAACTGCTCACAGCCACAGGAGCAGCAGTGCCTCCATCACCTGAGCTTCAGCCTCTGAAGAATTGGATTTGAGACTTCCAGAGTAACTCAGAGGGGTTTGCTTCAGTTCGCCAATTAATTCCAAATTGAGTGTCAAAACAAAATGTCAATACAGTATAGTTTTTCAGTAATTGTGTCCTGACGTTGTTACTATCATGATTAATAGTGAAATTCTAGCTGTTGGAGTGAAGAGAGTAAGACGTACAGTACAGAGAACATTTGATAGTATCCTACTAATTTGGTTCACAGTTTCTCCACGACAGCTCTGTCAATGTACCTCTTTTGATCCACAACACACACAGTTGCTGCCTACAATCAGGCTTTCTCTAGGAGGAGACTGTGAATCTTGACATGTTCCTCTCAAAAGGCACAGTGGCTTTTCACTACATAGCAGTCCTCAGACAGACCCAAGATCAAACTCTTTTCCTTCATGACTCAACAGGATCCAAATCTGGCCCTCAAGAGAATAAATGTGCTCTCAGCAACCAATTGCAGCAACAAACCAACTCCTTCCATTAGCTGTGCTCTGCTCCACAGCTGAGAAAATACATCTCGTCCTCCCCCAGCTGCAGAACACACCCAGTGGGGCTGTGTGACAGCAGGTGAGCCCTGCACACCCACAGCCTGCCCGTGCTCTGCCTCTCACATAAATGACACCCAGCACACAGGACACCCCTGTCTGTTCCACACTGAGGGGACGTTCTCTGCCCTCTTCTCCAGGAGAAAGGCTGGGGGGAAAACTGGAGAAGGAAGACTCCTTAACTTCCTGTAACTGGTAGATAAAATGCCAGCTCAAATTTATCCTTCACTTGGGATCCTTTCCAGGTGTTGCAAGCGTCACTGCTGTCGTTTTCACCTCCTGCTCCCACTGCAAGGGAATGTCTGTCTTGAATCCCTGGCATTGCATTTTCTTTGTTACAGTAGGTGTTCTCAGAATCTGTCATCTACAACATTTTCAGCCTGCTGTGTAGTCCTGAGCACATTATTACTGCTGGAATAATCCCAGTTCTTCCCCTGACTGTGACCCTGAGAGTTTGCTGTGCTATAGCCTGGACAGTCTTCCTGTTAGAGGAAGGGACCAGAAGAAGCAGCACAAGAAGAAACAACTGTCCTGACTGCTACTTCTACTTGTAAGACTTACCTGAGGTAAGGCTGAACAAAAATCTTTGAGCTTCACTACAGGACAGGTTGCACAGAACCTCTACTGCCAGAGGCCAGTCTGTGCCTGTCCATACACACCAGATCCATGGACACACGCGTGGATGCATCTCCCACCAGGAAGTGGAACCACTACCACTAATAGTCACCTCCTCTGCTTTGCTGCCCTGCAGCCTCATTTCCTCATTCCCCAATCCCAGGGTCTTCTACAAGCCACAAAGGAGGAGACAGGATTGAAAAAACACCTCCACAAAAACAGGCTGGGTTAAGGATCCAGCCTTGTAACTCTGTATTGAAAAATGCCCAATTAATTAATCTGGTTGAGAATCTGCTCATTTATTCTTTGGTCTGAAGAAAAGGAACTCAGATTTGTTTCAGCACTCATGTACATGTCCTCTCTCCCTCCGTGGACTGCAGACAAGAGCATATCTGTAGTATGGACTGGATGTACCACAAGGCATATTGCCAATTATAAATTAATAAAGTCCAGAAAAAGCAGCAGTGATCATTCCTTGGAAAGAGTTTCTTCTCATATGGTGACAAAAGAAAGCCAGTATCAGTGTTATTATATATACCAATTAAATTCTTTAGCTAAAGCAAAAAATTATTATTTTAATGGAGGAAAAACTAGAACACTTGGTTAAAATGTTCTCATAGAAATGTTAATTACCACAAGCATTAAACAAATGGAAATCAAAGCCTACCATTTGTTGAGCACTTTGAAAAGTTTCAATGCAAAAAATGTGCTGGAAAGAAACCTTCAATTTTTCCTCATGAATGAAAGTAAATCCCTGTAAATGAAGCTGCATCTATCATGCTGCTAATCAGTCAGCAGCCACAGATGTAATCCATCAATCCAAAGTGTTCCTGCACAAACTCTGCATAAAAGATAATGGAATTAATGCGGTTTGTTGGATACCCAACTGCAGAAGGAAGCCTGCTCTGCTGTTCCATCTCGGAGCCCATCATTCAGAGACAACAATAATGCCAGGTGGAGCTAACAGAAGTCACACTTGCACTACCTCCCATCTTCCACCTTGGGTTTGTCCTTCACGGATCCCCAAAGCCTGTAAAGAATTGCTAAGTGTTGAGAGTTGCTGCGTGACTCCCAGGTTTGGAATCTAAACTGTCCTGTGCCTCACTGACTGGGCACAAGGAAGGTTTGGCTCCTGGGTGTTCTCGAGGTGCAGTGACAGGTCGGGGTCCCACACCCCCAGCACACCCACGCTGCCTGGGACCTTTTCCATCTGCTGTACCTGCGCTTGATGCTGCCCAGGAAGATGCTGGGCTCCTACAGCCTCGGGATCTGCCAGACAGGATCAGATGGAGAGCACTGGGAGCCTTACTTATCCTTCAAGAGATGCCAAGGCCAGGAATGCCAGCTCATTCACTGCAGATTGGAATCTACAGAAGTGTCCCAGAGGAGGCATCGTACCACATGTCTGGGTCACTTCTTCACTGGGAAGACCTGTTCTCTTAAAGGCAGAAAATTTATTTAGAACCCAGCTGAAACAGTTCTGAAGCTATCTAGAGGCCATCACAAAATGAGTGATTGCTGCTTTGAAACTCATAAAAGCAAAATATCTAGTATTAATTCTTGCTGAAAGGTTTTGACATAAACAGGTAAAGAAACATGTAAATACACATTTCTTGCAATCCCCTGACATCCTTTCACTCTCTAAGGAAGGTGAACAACCCTTTTGCCTGCAGTAGATGTGGAATCCTGAATCCTGACTTCCTTCCTTTCATTTGGACCAGATCCAAATGGTCCAAAATGTAACCTTAATTTGGAGAATAATTTCCTGGAGATAGGAGCACTGTTTCTTCTGTTTCTGCACAGAACCCCAAGCTGACACACTCAGTGATAGTTTGCTGAGTGTCCAAAAGCATTGATGGAGCTTCTGCCCTCAGATGCACGTGTGCAGTTCTTGTGTTCGTAACCATTTGCGGTTCTGCAGCATATTCAATCTACAAACCAGAATGAGATTAGAAAAGCAACTCGTGTTTATTTTGTAAATTATACATTTTCTAATACCATAGGAAGCTGGTATGATCTGCTGGGTAAATGTGCAACCCATACTCTTGAATATTTTAAGTTACTGATCATCACTCAATACAAGCAAACCCATGATAACTTGCAGCTGCAGGTGGAACATTCAAAATTAGAAATCCCAGCAATCAAGAAACACTGATACTGCATTACCAAAAAATGCTGATTGAATGATTTTATATGTTACCTTATAGATGTGCACATAATTTAAACAAGAATACTTCTTTTCCTTTAACAACATTTTGGGTTTGTTGAACACACTAACAAAACAGTAAATTCAATCTGATTTTCATCACAATTAACAATACTCCACCTAAGGTGGTATTGACTAGCGTGAACAATTTGTTTGGTCTTGGCACATTAAAATACATATTTATGTTTTGGCCAATGATCTTCTGGAAGCAAAGGAAGCTATTTTATTTTGCAGCTGAGGAAATCCTACAACTGTAAAGATAATTAATACAAGGGGAAATAAATAATTAGTACAACAGAAGAAGAATGGGGTTATAGTCCCTCCTTCCACATTAGTTATGCACAGTCCAGCACGACTGAGAAGAAAAATTAAGATGAAAAAGTTACTAATATTAAAGAGATGAAATAAAGTCTCCCAAAATCATAATATATTTGGTATTTACAACAATAAAAGGAAAAAAACCCACCAAGGCAAGTAAAGGAAGTGCCATGGGAGGTATTCCAGCTGTCCAGTCTCCTCTGAAACGCCCCTGTCAGTGCTCCCACGAGCGCAGTCTCCGTGGCCGGGCTGAGGTGCAGCCGCCCGGCAGCAAGAGGCACCTGCAGAGAGCCTTCCTGTGCCACGACCCTGCCTCACCACACACTGACTTTAAACACTCTGGCAGCCCAGTCAGACGTGCACACCCAGCTGACTGAGCCTGGAGGCTGGGAGAGGGAAGATTTTCACCGAATTTCCAATACTATAAAGTGCATCAGTTTTGCAGAATCACTTCTAAAAGCAAGTGGCTGATACAGTGATCTCAGGTGTTCGAAGTACAAAGAACAAGAGCAGAACAAAGAGGTCTGTGAATTTAATTTCTAAGATCATCACAGGTGCAGTTTAACTTCAGTTTTGTATAAGTCACTCACTGATTAGGTTCTCTACAGTCAGTGGAGGGGTGGGTAAAACTTCAGAGGGCAACTGATATCACTGATAAGCTGTTAGGGATGGATGGATGGATGGATGGATGGATGGATGGATGGATGGATGGATGGATGGTCCCCTTGCTATAAGCTTTACCACAGAATCCCAGAATGGTTTTGGGTTGGAAGGGAGCTTAAAGCTCATCCCATTCCATGGGAATGGAATGACCTGCCATGGGCAGGGACACCTTCCACTATCTCAGGTTGCTCCAAGCCCCATCCAACCTCACCTTGAACACTCCCAGAGATGGGAAGTCCACAACTATGCACTATACAGAGACCTTATATGATTAATTACCTTATTTTTGGGTAGATAAGGCTGAAGCACCTGTGATTTGTCACTTTGCAAAGGAGAACTCTATGAGCAATATGAACAAAATTTATGGAATTGTAAGGAACAGCGATAAACTGAAGGGCATATTCCTTCACTAAATGTGGACCACAACAGTGCAGAGGCCATGGACGAGAAAGCAATCACTCCTTTGGAGGTCAACTGGAAGAATCCCAGCGGAGCCCTGAAAAAAATGATTGACTCCATCATGCTAGCAGTTCCTGGTCATCCAGAACAATGGGGAAGAAAAGTGCTGCAACTTCTCACAATTCTGCCAATCCTCTGTTTCACTCACAAGACAAACTTCTATGAAGGGTGCAAGATGTGCATCACTACTGAGATGTTCCAGTCAGTTCTGTGGGGCTGGCTGCATTATATATGGGCACGGTAAGGACTGTCAGGATCTGGGTTTTCAGTGTTTCCATGCTATTCTCAGAGAGCCAAAGCTCTATAAATCAAACAAGAGAGGACTTTATTGCATAGAGACAAGATGAAGCCCATCTATCCAATTATAAATGTAATGTACTCGTGCTATACAGAGGCTACTGTCAGTGTATATTGACCACCTCACATACTGACCACTGCCTCCCAAGCCCTGATAAATAACACTTTCCATTTGGGATGCTTCATCAAAATAAGTGTTCACCTTTAAATTAATATTAAGTAGTATCTTTCCACATTACCTTCCAATCTGCACTACCACCTCAGCCCACAGGCATTGTTTTTCCTTCGGTAGAAGATTTTGAGTTGTTTGACTTTATCTTGTTTACTTTACACAAATGCTATTCCTTTCTTACAGATGGATATGATCTCTTGAAGATCTGGAACATTTTATCCCATAGCAAAACTCATTCAAAAGTACCATCTGTTCTTCCTGCAGGGGCACAGTAATGCCAAAAACTGTTTAACATTCCATAAATTAAGACCATATAATGGATAGCTCATTGTTAAAGTGAAGCAAGGAATCGTTTGGAACCTGATGGCAGATATTTTGCTGGGGTTTTGCCTTAAAAATAGTATCCAATGTATTATTTTTGGTTTGCTTTAAAAACTTTACATTCAACATTAAACAGCAAAGGTGGGTCACAACGTAACCTTTACGTCTGGCTTTATCCCTACTTTCAGCAGGATCCTTTGTAATAACTTCAGGGAGAGGCTTGGAGTAGGCCAATGAGTTATAACCAATTCACTGCAACACCAAATTCTGTTCTCCTTTCCCCTGGCATATGTCTGTTCTACCTGCAGGATACACCTCCTAAGAGAACAGAATTCCATCTTCAAGTTTAAGAGCCATTAAAATGGGTCTTACTTTATAGCTGCTACACTTACTACACTCACACACAGCTCCCCACTCTGGCTTTCACCTACTGGTAAGAAACCCCAGCCAGAAACGAACTGCCATTTGCTATTCCTTCCTACATCCCAATGCTAAGACATTTAATCAATAAAAGGGCTGGACATAAAGTCCTGCTATGAGTATGCATCATCTGAGTCAACACTAAAACAGCCTTTATTTGCCATTCATACAAGAAAACCACAGAATAACGGGGGGGGGGGGGAGAGAATCTACAAAAACCACAAAACACACACAAAAGAAATCAATAGCGCTTAATTGGAAAAAAATGGCACTCCGGAATCCTCCACCCAGCAGCGGGACGCGGTGGCCCCGTGCCCGGTTGCCGTGTCCCTGTCCCCGCGGGCCGGGGGAGCTGCGCTCCAGCGAGGCCCCGCAGTGCGCACCCCTGCGGCAGCGGCGGCTCTCGGACCCCAGCGACCCCAGCCAGCGCACGGCACTCCCTGCTCCCACGGACAGCAGTCACCGTCGCAAAACTCAGCTGCTCAAGCCCAGAAAGTCGTCATTTAAGACCCTGTAAGTGTATATAATTATTACCATCTCTTTGCGAAGCTCTCACACTGCTATAATAAAATCCGCAGAAGCAAAGCACTTTTAGCCCAGCCATTCCTAATCCCAGAGACAATGCCTATATTTTTCCATCACATCAGACCCTGGACGGTGGGGGAAGGGCAGGAGTGTGAGGAGAGGGGGAAATGCAACTTGAGAAGTGGTAAGTGTGTCAAAATCGAAATTACTTGTAGATATTTTGCAGCACAATCCTCCTTTATGCCTGTGCAGCTCAGTTCATATGGCTCACATTCAGCCTGTCACAGTGAATCATTGCTACTCCTTGACTTACATTAACAAAAACAAACCTAACTTTCGGTCCAGCCTGTGAGGTAAAACTTTGAATTCCCAGTCAAAAGGCCAGAAGCGGCATTAAAAATAATTGTTTTTGTAAGAAGCTCACTTTGAGGAGAAAACAAAAAAAAAGCCCGTGAAGATCTGACTAACAGCACAAACACATGTGTTGCTTATGGAGAATTTTGCAAAAAAGCAAAAAGCTTTGTCCACGAGCAGAGTAGACCCAGCTTTAGCAGCCTTAACTAACAAAGCAAACCCACCCCTCTCTATTTAAGTCTTTAAACTGCATCAAACTTTGAAGATATTTAACAAGAGCTTTAGAGCCTGATGAACAGTTAAAAAGTAAATCTGGAAAACAAAGTATAAAAATCAGAGTGAAACCCAGCCAGATACAATCTTTGCAACTAGCAGAACACAAGGCACAAAGCAAAGCCAGCATTCAAAGAAAGTTATTTTATACTTCTCCCAGCAAATCTGCAGCAAATGTCCAGTTAGGAAAGATTTCTGCTGACCTGTGTATGAGCAGCAATGCAGATGTGGCGAGTTCTCCTGTCACCTTTTGTTCCCAGCCATGTCAGCTGTGCTCTGCTCCAAGTGCTGCTCACACTCCCAAATCCCCTTTTCCAGCTCTATCTTAGGAACTGCCCAGATTTTGTAGTGTAATCTGAGCAGGGAAGTACCATGTGCCTATGATATGGTTAATTCACTTTTTACCCCCTGCAATGCCTAAGGAAGCTGCTTCACATTTCAAAGCTCAGCCTAGGGCTGCCTGACCCAGGTACAGCCAGGGCAGCGCTGGGGCTGCCTCCTCCACCCCAACGGGGCCCTAAAACAGCTCCTTCCCCCCTACCAGACCTGGGGGAGATTCAGGGGGCTGCTGAGGCCCTTGTCTCCCTTCCCTCGAGTGCCTGGTGCATAAGGGACCACAGCCCCAACACAGAAGGGGCCAGCCCTCCTTGCTGAGGGCCACCACTGCAGTGCTGGGGGCCACCACCACCCCCATGGCCAATGCCAAGGCTCTCCACTGACCTCTGGTGAGGCCCCTCAAGACCCAGTAAAGCCCAGGCATGTGGTCTGGGATCTTTGGCAATGAAGATGTTACACAGGCTGGACTGGAAGAGTCCCATCTGTTCCTCTCCAGTGCTGCCATCAGCTAAGTGAGAAACAATCTCCAAAAATCAAGCCTCTAAACTTTGTCAATTAATTCTTCTGTTAATATTCTCCTGTTGTTATTGATCTATTTCTGTTTTGAATTTGCAATTATCATCATGCTTGATAAGAACACTACACTTCCGAGAAGGAAATGCCTCTTCTTACCAAATTCTGCACAGGGAAGAGTTAAACCAGTTGTGAAGCTGCCAAGCACGAATGCATCACACAAGGTGCAGAGAAGGGGGAGAATAATCCTCAAATCCTGTCACTCCTGCTCATCCACCCCCACATTCAGGTCCTAAATGCTGTGCACCAAACCCAGCTGCTAACAACCAGCACCAAACCTGCTGTAGGCGTTTCCTGAATGTTTGGTCTCCAGAAGGGTAAAGTGCAAACTGACAATGATTGTGCTATTCCCCAACTTTCGTGAAAGCAAATTCCATGTAATCCCAATGTCAACATTGTCAATGACCCAAACACTGCTAAATCAAGTTAGGGAGGCTGAGGGAGCCCCACTTGGCAAGGAGACGGGAGATCTTTGTTACTCTCTCCGCCAGCCCTGGGCAGATGGGGGAGCAGCTATAGCTGCTCTTAAACAGCCAAGAGAGGGCCCCTAAAAGAGATTAAAGGGAAGAAACAGTCAGGGATCTCAGAAAAGGAAAGATGTAAGACACAAAGATGGCAGAAAATAGAAACCCTCTGGGGAAACTTTAACTCTTGGCCAGAAGGCAGTAAAGCAATTTCACGTGAGGAACATGCTTTTTAAATTCTTGGCCTTGTGTTTAACACCTACAACTACCTTGTGTGGGATTTCTAACAACTGCATTCTGCATCTGTGGAGTTCTCCTGTCTTCAAACTCTTCACCTTTATTCTAAAGCAAAGGTGAGAGTTCTATCTTCCGTGTTGCATAATTTAGTAAACACAGTTATGTTTGAAATTAGCATGCAGGTAAGGTAAAATTTGGAATAATGCAATACATTGTACTATTTCAGAGAAAAATGCATATTCTTCAAGGATGAATTCAACATCTCAGCTCAGAAATTTGATCTTGATCGGTTACAATGACAATTGCTTACAAAAATAATTAACAAAAAGGAAGTGAAGCGACCTCAAAGGTTAGGAATTGAGGCCAACAGCCGTCTCTCTCAATGGCTGTGTTTATATGAGAATCATGGAATGGTTTAGGTTGGAACGGACCTTAAAGCCCATCGAGTCCCACCCCCTGCCATGGGTAGGGACACCTTCCACTATCCCAGGTTGCTCCAAGCCCCATCCAACCTGGCCTTGGACACTTCCAGGGATGGGGCAGCCACAGCTTCTCTGGGCAACTGTAAAGAATCCAGAGCTTGCAGCTCTGCCAGGCATTGGCACCATCTCCACGGCACTGGCATCATCGCCACTGCACTCCGTGGTCCTCACCTCATCACCATGGAGCCGAGGTGCCCCATCCCCGACTCGTGTCGGTGACCCCCTGACTTCTGTGCCCCCCAAGCCCTCCAGGTGAGGCCAGGCAGGGGCTGCACACCCAGGGCAGGGCACAGCTCTCTGCAGGAAGCCAGCTCTTCACTGCCTAATTTCATTAGCCTGTAGAACAGGCTATAATTTGCCGAAATGATGATTAATCAAATCTTATTTTTCTCTAAGGCAGCTAATGAACAGCCAATTAAGTGTCTCAGTAATTCTGAAATAACAAAGGAATACTCTTGGAGTGACAACTACCAGCTATTTAACAGCATACACATGGCAGTGAAAGCCAGCCTGGCTGCAAGGGCAGGAGGTGTGTGACTACCAGGTCCTTTCACCCACAGCATCCCAAAGCCACCCTTTTTCCTGCTTCAGATCACCACCATCACCCCACCCTCACTGCTCACTCCCAGGCCTTTGTGCCCGCTGCTGCTCCGCAGGGCTGTAGGTGGTGAGCAGGGGCAGGGAGCCCTCGGGGTGCTGCACAATGAGGGACAGGGACAGTGGAGGGGGTGCCCGAGGGACACCCGACAGCACCCCACGCACAGCTGGAGGAGCTGGGCACCCACAGCCTGCCAGTGCTGTAGGGCAGCCACCGTCTGTCTCGCGGTTCAGTTCGTATCTTTTCCAGACTCCAAACAAATCCATGAATGCTTTGTTTTGATCATATAAATCGGGGTAAGATTAAGATACATAAACACAACTTAGCACAGTACCCAAAAAGCAAGGATTGACATTTTTAAAAGCATCCATAATCTTGTTTTTTGAAGTATTTCTTCAGTGGGAATTGTGTTGGAGCAAAGAATGCAAAACTTAGAAGCTTCCAAGAGGGGGTCATGTGAAATTACTCTATTTCGAGATTTTTCCAAATCACTAACATTTTGATTCTGAATGTATTTGTAAGAATCTGCCAAAAAAAAAAAAAAATCAAACCAGTCAATTTTTTTTGCAGTTTGTAACTGTCTCCTTTTTTCCAGGTCTTAAAAAAATGTTTTTGTAGGGAACTTATGTCATTTCTGTAGCAACTTCTGCAATCCACAATGACATTGCATATTTTTTTCAAGTAAAAAGCAAGCCTCCCAATAAAGAACAAAGAACATCCTTTGTTTCAGACAAAGAATTTCAGGAGAAACCACAAAATGTTCAAGCAAAACATTAAACATTTGATTTTCCACCCATTTTGCCAACAGTCTAAGTTTTCCCATACTTCTAGTATCAGTGTCAATAAGGAGGGGAGGGGACAGGAGGCAGGTCAGATGGATAACAGTCACTCTGCAACTCAAAACCTGTTAATTAAATAAAGATGAAAACAGGATGTTTTGCAGAAAGCATTTTTCTTCTTTAACGTAGCTTTTCTTTTTAATGAGAAAACAAGACCTGCTTAATTTACCCATCAGGAAAAAACAGCATTGAGAAAAAACTACAAGTTGTTACCAGTGTTATTACAGAAATCCTGGGCTCTGCTCCTGGGAACACCCAGCTCTGCACCCATCCAAGTCACCAACTTGAGTATCGTGTCCTTTGTTAAGGCCCAAACATGAGGACATTACTGACGGCAGATGTTATTTAGGCTCTTCAAAGGAGTTTTAGAAAAGTAGGCTTAAAACCAAATGGAAACATTTCATTTTAAACCAAGTGGAGATTATTTGAAACACACACATGCTTGCCTGACACACTTCACTGCCTGTTTTCATAGAATGGTTTGGGCTGGAAGGGACCCTAAAGATCACCTAGATCCAACCCCAGATTATCTAGTTGCAATTCCCAGTGCGAAGACATCCCACAGCTGTGGCAGCACACGGAACCTCAGCTGCATGTTACAGTGCCACAATGCCCAGCACTGCACAAACACACAGCCAAAAGCTATTTATACCCTCAGAGGCAAGCTACTTCAAACTACAGAAATGTAACCAAGAATTAAATATATGAGCTGTCTAGTCTAGTCTAGCTGTATGCTTCATCTTCATGGCAAACATCATAAAGTGCTGATTTATTTTTTCACTCGTTACAGAAGGAGAGATTTTAGTAAATTTAAGTATACCCCAGAGAGTTTCCTTCTTGATTACTCACATCTTAGTTCAGTCTATTTAAATGCAGGAATAGAAGTGATGCACTCAAGTTAACCTGTTTGCCCAGACTGGAGAGACATTATTAAATGTTCTTGTTCTTTTACACATCCTAAATATTCAGACACTTGCAGCACCCCAGGGTATAGTGTGCTATGTCAACACCTTGAGAAGAATGCAAACATCTTAATAAAAGCGAGGAGAGATTGCTTATCGTGCACTCTTGCTGTTAACATCTGCATTTCACAAAAGCTCACGAATTATTACACACACTTTCCACAGGACATATCCTCCTGGATATGCCGGCAGCCATGCCAGGAACCAAACAGCATGTCAGAAAGCAGACTGCATTTTTGGTTTAGCTCTAGAGGTAAATGAGTGTTTCAGAGTATTCTGCAGTTCCTCTGAACAGAGCCAGTAACACTACTTACCAGTTCAGAACTGAGGGGTATATCCCCCAAACCAATCTGCTCTGTATCACATTATATCCTTTCCAATGGCCATCCAAGTTTTATACATTAATCATACCCACGATCATACTTTCAAGACCATCAGACTGTACGTTATATTGATTGTATGACAGAGCTCCACCATGCATGAGGCAGATTAAATTAGAAAAGGAAAATGTGACATGCTACAAGAATAAGTGTACTGGTTATGAAAACTGAATAAATAAAAAATTGGCTGCCGCAAACCTGGCAGAGCCACTGGGCAGGCCTCAGCAGCTCAGTCCAAGAAGTTCTCTTCACTCATGACTTCTCTGGGCTGTGAGTCCCTGGTGCCAGTCCCTGCTCTGCACTGTGCTGGTGAGGTGACCTCCAGCAGCCTGTCCTCACACCAGCCCAGCTCCTTCGGGTGTGCCTGCTGGAGCAGCCTCTCAGTCCTCCCTCATTCTCTTCAGGAAGGTCAGAGACAAACCCAAAAGCCAGCAGGATTATCTTCAATAGTCCAATTAGTGGCTTGAGATAATCCACTTGGTTTTGTCCAAAGCAAATTAGGAAGCGCTCGTGGGAACTGTGCAGAGGCAGTGACCGGCACAGCCCATAGCAGGGAAGGTCTGGCAGTGGTCAGTGGGGTCAGGTATCTGCACAAGCTGCCCACCCTTGACCCCGGGCTCGAGGGCTTTCAGAAGGTGCACACCAATAACTCTGCCATTAGAGCTGCCACCATCTTCTCTGCCAAGTCGATTAAAAGCCAGTAATACACTTAGCAAAGCAAAACTGGATTAAAAATAAAACAAAATTGGGCTTTGCTATCAAAACTAAAATCTGGCAGCCTGTTCCCATGCAAAATCCTTCACAAGTGATACATTTGTGGAGGACAGCTGGAATAAATCCATGACATTTAATGACATGCTAAAAGCAAACCTTGAGCAAACAACTTTAAATCATTTGAAATACTACTGTGAATAGATGAAGCTTTACAGCACTCACACGTTACAATAATTAATCATTTCTAAACAGTGGGGTTTAATTATTTTTTTAAAAATCATTTGCAGACGTGGGGTTTTTTCCCCCTTCCAGACATATTTAAAGTAACACTCTCCTGTGAAAAGGTTTCACTTCAGAGTTTTAAATGTATTCTCTCTTTCTGATCTGATCTATGACACCAGCAAAACAGTTTTTCCAGCTTCCACCTTCATTTTTTTTCATAAGTAACCTGGCCTCCAAGGCCCAGTGCACAGTACGGAAAAACAAGTCCTAGAAGTTGTTTCTGTAAAACACTTTAAACGGGATTGTCACAGAAACTCAGACAACAAATTGCCTTTTAATTTAAATGGGAATTCAGGTCCCATAGGCATTCGCTAAACCTCTGTCCATGCACATCCACCATCATCCTAAATGATTCATAAACCCTCAGGTAAAAGAACAAGTCTGTCCTTCTGTGGGTAAAAGAGCTGTTCAAGGGGAACCACACAGATGCCCTGAAGGATTTCAGTTGGTCCCATCCATGAGCACCCGTGACCTGTGGAGTTTCCCAGAAGGAACAGCCACGAGCTGGGGGCAGGTACCAACCTGAGACAACTGAGGACAGCACAGACAGAGCATAAGGGGCACATCTTAAGCTGATCCTGGACAAGTGGCTCAGCTCTCATTTACATAAAGCCAGGGGACACACAGATGGTGTCTCCTGGCCGTGGCTACAGCAAGAGTTGGCTGAGGACCAGCAGCTGACTGGTAGTCCCCCACCACATGTCTGGCAGGAGGGACAGAGGGAACATTCACTGTGCTAGTGCAGACTCAGCTAATTTAAGTCAAAAACAAAGGTGGTTTGAACTAACCTGGCTGGATTTGCAGTGAGGTGGATTAAGAACACCCATAAGACCCCTTCTGCCAGCTCTGCTGGGGATATAAGCTTTGTGGGTTGTATTTTCTATTTCCAAAATGTCATGTATGCCTGCCCCAGGAATTGCTTTCTCTCTCTCCCTCCATCACCAGTCTAGACAAAACTGCATTAAGATCCCTTTTTGACTTACGTATACAGGTGTAAGGGGTTAGCAGTTACTAAAAGGTTTTGTGGATACAGGAAAAAATGAGCTCCTTGTCTCCAAGGTATTCTCACTGAATAGAGTCAGGAGCAAAAACCAGAACTACACTAAAAGAAGCTTCATGCCAAGGATCACTAAAAAAATTAATTCCTACCAAAACAGGCAGAAAGTCTGTGAGGTGAGGAGAGGCACTTCTTCAGCCTTCCCGTCACAAAAAGGAGCGTGTGACGTAATCCTTGGTGGCTTTTTCTCTCGGGGTGCCCCGAGCCCAGCCCCAGAGGCAGCTGCTGTCCGTGCCACGCTGGGGCCGCCGCGCTTCTCACGCTCCCGCCTCCGCCCCCGTCCCTCCAACACCGGATTCCTGGCACCGCTTTGGGCGGCTCGGCACTCACTGCCTGCCTTCATTCATAAAAAGGAGACCACACTGACGAAAGCCACAGGCTCCAGTGCACCCAGCAATAAATGTCAGTGACATCTCCTGGGAAAACACTGACTTCCCCAGCCGGCCCGACGCGGGGAGCCGGGAGGTCACATCTGGGTGGTGAAGTCAGAGGATCAGTGACAGTGCTTAAACTTCTCCCTCATTCTGGACCCAATCCACAGAGCTCATTAGCAAACAAGACAGACAGGAATGTACGTCTGCCTTAATGCAAACCAAGAGATGTAATTAACACAGCTTAATTTTCATGAATAATAGGGAAGGTTAGTAACACGCAAGAATGAAAAGGTAACTCCAAGGCTCTGGTCTTGCTCCAGTCATATTCAGCAGGAGGAGTGGATCCAGGCCACAAGTGAGCTGCATTTCTTCATACCTAAGTGGGATATACATTTGTTTCAAGTTTGAGTTCTACAAAAAGACCACAATAACACAAGCAGGAGAAAACAAACCACTTTTTGGAAAGCCCCTTTCCAAGTCTCTTTTGTTTAACTCCTGACCTATATGAACATGGAATTGGAAAGGACATCTTGGAATATTAAATCCAGGGCTCTGTTATTAAAGGCAACATGTCACTTCCAGCAGAAAGAAAGGTTAATGTTATGCCAATGAGCTGGAAGGAAATCCAAATTTCTAATGCAAAAGAATGGGGGGAAAAGCTAAACAAAAGTGAATGCATGCGCCCATATCACAAGATCAGAGCCTTATTCTAAACATATGGGCTGGTGGCACATCGAAGAGGAGATAAGAGGCAGAATAATTAAGAGTCAAGGCTTTTTCTGTCACTAGGGATCTGCATACAACTAAGAAAAACACCTCAGCACACTCAGTCCTGGGACAGAGGAGGAAGGGGAGCTCCCAGGGGCAGTGTGAGGCCACCTGAGATCACAGCGGCCCCAAGGTCAAAGGCTTATGGAAGAGACAACCAGTCCCCAGGCAGCAGCACTCTGGTTTCTTCTGCTGAACAACCAGAAGGCAGCTGTAGGAAAGCACGTGCCCACTGCAAGTCTTTCAGCAACCACAGAAATCTCTGGAGAATTTAGGAGACACTTCTGGTTTTGCCAGAAGCAGTTAAATCCCACCTCATACCCACAAACTATGGGAAGGAACTCTCAGGCATGGAAACATTTCCAAACAACAGTTTGAAAGAGAAGACCAACCCTGTAAACATTTGTCATCTCTTGGAATTAAGGAAAGAAGGCAGCAGAGAGAGGCATGGTTGGCAGGAGGCTTGGTTTGGTTCACATGGGATGCAAAATCTGAGGGCACAGGGATGACGGGGAAGGACAGCCAAGGTCCCTTCCTACCCAACAGTCTCCATGCAGCTTTTGAGAACTGAGAGCAAACACCAAACACGACAGCACCGAGAGCAATAGGAGCCCTTAGAGGTTCCAGTACACACAAAAAAGGCACAAAAAGCATGGAATGAAAGCAGGTCACAGCCTGGAGATAGGCTGTAACAACTCTGCTCCTGCAAATCCAGAGGAAGGAACATCCACAGTGCTGGAGGGGTTCCAGCAGCATGGAAACACCCCAGCAATGTCACTCCTGTTGTTGAGGAACTGTCCAGCAAAACAAAGTGTTTCCAAAAAGTGCAGCACCAGGACTCCATCCCAACCTGAGACAGCACTGGAGAAGATGCCATTCCCTCACTGCTCTGCTGCTCCATTGCAATCTCCCACCTGAGCCCCAAAACCCAGCCTGGGGTGCCTGGCAGGCTCCATCCTGCACACATGCAGCAGTAAAGATACACCCAGGAGCACTCTGGTGAGGCTTCCTGTGTGCTCACAAGCCTTTTCCAGTGGGCCAACTGATCCTCAGCTCACCCAACCAGCCCTCAGAGACGGGGGTTGTTGTTGCTCTCCCACAAGCTCATGCCTGAGCAGGACAGAAAGAGCTTTGGAATGTCACCTTTAATGCCACCAAGCACCGTGGGACTCTCTGCCCATCATCACCCCTCAAAGGCCACCTACACTCAGTGCACAAAACTGCAGAACACCATTTCTTCCAGCTTCAAGCAGATCACATAAATTTAGAAGCATTTAATATCACATGATCATCTAATGCAACTGAAAAGGTATTAAAGTGGATGGATGGACAGATGGATGGAAAGAAAAGAGCGAGAGATCTCTTCAATCACAAAAACTGATGTAAAATAAAAGAACAACATTTTTCCTAGTGTTTATATACACTACAAGGCTACTGTTTACTGGTTATTTATCCCACTATCTCTTGCAGAGCAGCTTGCTGCAGTATGCTCAGACCAGCAGTCCCACAAGTGGAATCCCTGAGGAGCTACCAAGGCTGAAGAGCTCCATGGCTTTGCCATCGGTTTCTTGCCTTCAGTGCAGAAGTTAAAGCTCCAGCCACTACACTGAACTCAATAAATCCTGCTCAGAGTGTTGCCTTTCTGACAGAATACATTGATGCAATTAAAATAACATGGCTGTTGAAGAATAAGGCAGCACTGGGAAAGGTCTGCCAACAAAGCAATGCCAATTAAGAGTGTGACTTTTGGATGGTATTTTTAGGCCAACATCAGCCTTATTAATGCTGGTGTAACTGTCTTCAAAGTGATTTTGAAGGTCCAGCTGACTCCACTTGGGAAAAGAACCAGTTAAAAGACTGGGTTTTGGCCTCTATAGGCTCCATTCTGTCATTAGGGGAAAATCTTTCATAATAAAACTCATTTCATCCATTCCACTAATAAGGGTCGTTTGTCTAGAAAGACACAGCTTTCGCAGATAATTTTACACCCATTAATTGTATACCGTGAGCTGAGTTTTTGTTGTTGAATGACATCTAATGAAGCTACAAGTAAAGCCACATTTATGAGATGTGCCCATAGCCTCCACCTGCAACCAAGAGGACCAGAATGCCTAAAGCAAAGAAGGGTCATGAGGAGGAGCAGGAAAGGAGAGAACTCAGATGCTGATGATCTGTTAGAAAACCACACACACTCCCAAACACCGCCCCTCTTCTCATCACTTGTGGGTGCAAAGAGACAAAACTCAATGCTAATATAACTTGGCAATAAGAGTAACTTTTCTTTCCAAAGAAAACCAAAGGCTCAGAGAGAAAATTCGATACCAGTGTGGCACACAAGCTCAAAGGCCCTTCCTGCAGGTGTTACAGACCATGAGCCCAAACTCTCCTCCTGTGACCTCACTCCCTGCGGGCAGCTCAGCTGGGGCGACCGACAGGCTCCTGCACAAGCCTTTGAGCGACAAGGGGAAGAGATAAGGTGAGGGGAGGCATGGGGGCAGAGAACCCGCTGGCTCTCGCTCAGCCCTGAACACACTGAGTGATTCTGCTGCCAGGGGCTCGATTTCTCCACTGATCCTACAAACCTGGTCCCCCAAACCTCTCCAGCACATCCCCCTCCGGCCCCCCCAAACCTCCCCGGCACATCCCCCAGTCCATTTAAACTCCATTTAAAGCTGCTCACTCCAGAAATCCAAGCATACCAGGAAAAGCAGGCAGAGAGCACTTTTCTGAGCTATGCCATATACTTTCTCCTCTTCCTCTCAAACTTCCCACTGGTTTTCGTTCGGCTCACGGGAGGCGAGAAAGCCTGCACAACTTGGTGAACGCGTTTATGGAACAATCTCGCCCGCT